>LR738711.1:939842047-939857481 GCA_902687465.1 Secale cereale
CCCCCCCCCCCCGCCGGTTTCTCTCTCATTCTCCATTCCTCTGTAACACCCTGGTTTTTGGCATTTTTCTTTTTCTTTTTGATGTATTGGTTTTTACTTTGTTTTTCTTTTTGGAGTGGTTCTGTGGCCTTGTCACCTGGGAAATCATCTTCTTTTTCTCTCCCATGTGGCTCATCTTTCTTAAAACCTTGCCAAGATCATGTCACTTCACTGCTTGACCAAATCCTAAAATCTTTTTCTAGGAAATATTCATTTTTCTATTAAAGGAATAACCCTGTCTGCCCTATGTTGTGAAGCAACATATATATCCATCACTCCTAAAATTCCCAAATAATTCTCATAAATTTTTTGGGTCATATCTTCATCAGATATGGCAAAACTTTTCCTTGCCATGTTCAAAAATAATCCTACAATATTCTTTTTCCTATTCTGCCCTAAATGGCACTTTGTGAAGCAAGTGCTATTTATCTTTGCCCAATTGCCCTCAAGCTCTTTGGACACCTTTTCCTGTCCATATCACTGCCACATGCCAAAATTCAACTTTATTTGCCCAGCCAATCTTCATCAGTGAGTTTTCAAAGTTTCTGTCAAACAGAAGCCACTGTGAAGGAAGTACTAGCTAGGGGCATCCAAATGAGTTCCAATTTGGCATGCCTCTTCTTGTGATTATAATATCCCACTCCCCCCAAATTTCATCTCCATCCAATCAACCATGTGAGCACACCTTCAAATCTTTGTTTCTGTCCAAATTTTCAGTTTGTGAAGCAAGTATATTTTATCTTGCTTCATTATGGCTGAAAATATTCCAGGACCTTCTCCCACCCATATAACCTACCTCCACAAATTTTGGGCACATTTTATGTAGCCATTTTCCCTCAGGAATTTTCCTAAGATTTTGGTCAGCAAGGATGTTTGTGAAACAAGTACCATTTTGGTAAATGCAATTGGTATGAAATTTTCACAGCATCTTACTATGTCCAAATCCCTAAACCTTGATAAATTTGAGCCCAAATGGAATCACCATTTGAGTGCATCATCTTAATCTAGTTTCTGACCAGATTATGTGGTTGTTAAGCAACTACATTAAATCTTTATCCCAATCTTCTCAAAATTACCAGGATGAAAGTCCTTCTTTACCTCAACCTCGCAGACAAACTCTATGGCTCCAAACCCTTTCCTGTTGATCAACAGTTCTCGGCCAAGTTTACTGCAGTAAACTTCAGAGCTCGTTTACCATTTAACCAGAGCCTTTTTCACCAAACTACCATCGCAGTAGGAATCTACCTTAGAAAAACTTACCACTAGACAACACGTTACAGCTCATTACCCCCACTACATGCTAGTGCACGCGGTGACCACGTTAATGGCATAACAGTGCACGCGCTCTGTGCACTGCGGCCGCGCCCAGGCGTCGTTTGTGCTTCGACACCTCCCCCTCTCGTCGTCTCCGCGCGCGTGAGCGTGTCCCTTGGCTTCACCTCATCGTCGCCGTTCCCCTGGACCCCTCTCCCCCTCCGGCAGTTTTCTCACCGACGCAAGCCGCCGCGCGCCCACGGGCGAACAGAGGCGGTTTGGCTCGGAGCTCGCAGTCGTAATCCTTCCTGCGCTCCTTTGGCCTCCTGATACGTCTCAAACGTATCTACTTTTCCAAACACTTTTGATATTGTTTTAACCTCATTCTTGCATGATTTGGACTAAACTAACCCGGACTGACGCTGTTTTCAGCAGAGCTGCCTGTATGGTTTATTTGTGTGCAGGAAAACGGATTTTTAAGCATCTCAGAAAAATCCACGCACCCGAAGAAACAAAATGCCAGAAGTGGGGCCAGAGGGGGGCCAGGGGGTGCCCAGGCGCCCTGTGGGCGCCCCCCCCCCCCCCGGGCCGCGCCGGGGGGGCGCCTGGTTGGGCCCCACACCCCCTGGTGCCCTACTTTAGCCCGTATTTTTCCTCCCGATGCAGAAACCCCAAATCGGAAGTCCTTTCGCTGTTTTTCGTCGCGGAGCCGCCGCCACCCTCTGTTCTTCCTCGGGAGGGCTAATCTGGAGGCTGATTTGGCCTCTGGAGAGGGGAGATCGTCGCCATCGTCATCATCATCACCACTCCATCATCCCTCCATGACTTCCCCCTTCATGTGTGAGTAATTCCCTTGCTGTAGGCGAAGGGGATGGTAGGGATTGGATGAGTTAGATCATGTAATAGTTCGTCAGATTGTTGGGGGCATGTTGCCTATCATCTAGTATGGTGTTTATCATCTTTGCTACAACTTGTTATTCTTAATGCTTGACACTTAGGGCCCGAGTGCCATGATTTCAGATCTGAATCATATGTGTTTGCATGAATATATTTGTGTTCTTGATCCTATCTATGAGTTGTATGCACCTGTTACGGTTCGGAACCAGCGATCCCAAAAGTGACAGCTTGGGACACCAAAGGGGATGGTCCGTAGTTTGAGGATTACATGTATCCATTGAGTTCATTGCTTTGTTCCGGTGCTCTTTGACAGGAGCACCTTAATATCCATTAGTTCCTTTTGGCCCCGTTCGTAGCGGGATGGTAGGACAAAAGATGTTGTGCAAGTTCTTATTGCAAGCACGTACAACTACATACGGGATACATGCCTAATGTTTGATATTTGCCTAGATGATCATTACTTTTCCGTGTGCCGTGCCCCAAGTTAGAATCTATCTCATCCATGCAACACCCAACCATCCATCTCCCTAGCCTACAGTATTTTAAACCTTGTTTGTCACTAGTTGCTACTTTTGTCATTTACTACTGCTATTTACTTTTGCTGTTTACTTTTACTATTACTATCATCACTATCATATCACTGTTACCACTTATCTTTTGTTGCAAGTTAGTATATTTCAGGTGCGGTTGAATTGACAACTCAACTGTTAAAGCTTATAAATACTCTTTGGCTCCCCGTGTGTCGAATCAATAAATTGGGTTATTCTTACCCGCGAAGACTATCTCGATCCCTTACGGTTGAGGGTTATCAAGTACCGTTTTCTGGCGCCGTTGCCGGGGAGCATAGCAATATTTACAAGTCTACTTGAGGTATCCTACCTGCTGCACTTTATTCACTATGGGTAAGAAAGGAGACCCCAAGGTTCCGATCTTACGATCCACTACAAGAAGAGGTACTGCTCTGAGCACTAGTGCTATGCTTGATTCACCTTCTGTTATGAGTAAGTTTGCCTCACCACCGCCACATGATGCTCCTATTGAATCTGTTACTATGTCTGATACTCTTGATGATGCTTCTACTACTTTTGATGATGATATTAGTTCGCTTGGTTATGCTCTTGAGAAACAAATTACTGCTGTTGCTGAAAAATATGGAATTGAACTTCCTGTTACTCGCTACCCTATTGGTGAAACTTATGATTTTCCTGAATTGAGTAAACTCCAGGAGAGGCTCCTTGATGATGATTACTATATACTTGATGAAGATTTATGCAGGGAACTGACAGAGTTTGCCGGCTCTGACCCTGAAACTATTAAGAAAATATTTGAAAAACACTCTTTGAAAAACAAAACCGTTCCTAATCCTGAGTTTGCTACATCTCCTATATGCATTGATGATCCTGATTTTGATTTCTCTGTTGATCTTTCACTTATACCTATGGTTGAAGCTGACCCCTTTTATGGCAGAGAAAATGATGATGCTATTGCACACCTAACTAAACTTGGTGAGCTAGGTAGCCTGTTTACCACCGATGAGAAGATACGCTACTTTTATGTGACCAAGCTTTTTCCTTTCTCCTTGAAGGAAGGTGCTAAAGCATGGTATGATTCACTCCCATGCGGTTCTATTAAGAGTCCTCAGGACTTAGCTCACTCTTTTGTTGATAAGTACTTTCCCGCTCATATGCAACATGCTGCTTTACAAAGAATTTATAATTTTAAACACTTGCAGGATGAGTCCCTCCCTAAAGCTTGGGGGAGGTACTGCGGTTTGATTCAGGCTAGACCAGGACATGGAGTTCCTAAGAATGAATTAATTGATATATTCTATGCTGGTCTAACTGATGAATCTAGGTCCTATTTGGACAGTTGTGCTGGTTGTGTTTTCAGGAAAAGAACACCGGACGACGCGGAAGATTTAATGGGCAGGATTGCCAAAAACCATGAAGATTGGTCCGTCCCTGAACCACCTCCACCAACAAAGAAGAGGGGCATGTTTGTTCTAAGCCCCGAGGATATGCGAGAAGCAAAGAAGTCTATTAAAGAGAAAGGTATTAAAGCTGAAGACGTGAAGAATCTACCCCCTATTGAGAAGCCGTGTGAGCCTACCACTCACCCTCCTATGGTAAAGGTACACTCTCTTTTAGATTTCAACGCAAGTGACATCCCTTATGGTAAGCCTCCTGATCAATGTTTAGATGAGTTTGATAATTTTATTATGAAACAGAATCATTTTAATGAGAGGATAGAAAGTCAGTTGCATGATAATTCCCTTGCTATCAAAAAGTTGCTTGGTGTTTTAGATAGAACAGTTAATGATGTCCAATGTCTTGTGAAGCATTTTCATATGGTTCAAACTCAGCTTGATCAAATTTCTAATGTGCAAAGAGATTTGCTTGCTAACAATGCCAAACAAGATAAACTGCAGGCTTTTGGGATTAAGACCCGAGGAGGAACTAGTACTCAAGATCCTCTTTATCCAGAGGGACACCCGAAGAGAATCGAGCAAGATTCTCAAATGCAGGAAGAAGAAATTGTTGTCTCTCCAAATAAGAAGAAGAAACATAAAGAGACGGACAATTCTAATGATCTTATTGCAGATGAAGAGCCAGCTATTGATCCCAACAGTGTATCTATTTCCGATGCTGAGACTGAAGACGGTGCTGAACCTGAAGGTAATGATAATGAGAAAAACGATCCGCCTGAAGTTCGAGAAGAAGAAGCACCTGACAAACGTAAGAGGTACACTAAAGAAGACTTCATCGCAAGAAAACATGGGAAGGAGAAAGAACCATGGGTACAGAAACCCATGCCCTTTCCAGGTAAGTCCATCAAATCTAAAGAAGAAGAGCATTACAATAAGTTTTGTGAATGGATTAAACCTCTTTTTCTTCAAATTCCTTTGACTGATGCTATTAAGTTACTTCCTTATTCAAAATATATGAAAGATATTGTCACTAACAAAAGAAAAATTCCTAATGATGCAATATCTACTATGCTTGCTAACTATTCTTTCAGTGGAAATATTCCTGAGAAGCTCGGTGATCCAGGTATACCCACCATTCCTTGCTCCATAAAGAATAATTATGTCAAAACTGCTTTATGTGATCTTGGAGCGGGAGTGAGTGTTATGCCTCTCTCTCTCTCTACGAGAGGCTCTGTTTAGAGAAACTAATTCCTACAGATATCTCCCTTCAGATGGCTGACAAGTCAACCGCTGTTCCTATAGGTATTTGTGAGGATGTTCCAGTTGAAGTTGCTAATTGTTTAATTCTTACTGATTTTGTTGTGCTTGACATGCCTGAGGATGGGAGCATGTCCATTATTCTTGGTAGACCTTTTCTTAACACCGCAGGTGCTGTTATTGATTGCAACAAAGGGAAGGTTACCTTTCATGTGAATGATAAAGAACACACGGTATATTTTCCGAAGAAGACCGACAGGAGGCATGCCCTCAACTCTATAGAGAATATCGAGACCGTGAAAATTGGAGAATGGGACTGTCCACTACATGTGCCTCACAAATACAAAACTATCATGGTAGGGACAATGTCCATCAAGGTAAAAGTTCAGTGATTACTTCGTAGGAGGTGAGACTTTTTTTTCTATATACCGCTTGTTTGTTGGTAAGACTTGATCAACCTTACTAGTGAACGTGTTTTATATGGATAAAAAGTTGAGCTTTCTATGTTTTTAATTGTTTTTAGTGTTGTCATACTTGCTGTACCAAGTATCTATGTTTTTGAAGCTTCACAATACTACTAACTACTTCAAGTTTTCAGAGAGTTTCGCAGCTTTTTGAACTTCGAAAAATTTTCAACAGTGAAGTTTTCAGAAAAATTCCAGAAAAATTATATTAAAAATTTCCACAACGGGAGAGACCCGGAAAGTCCTGGGGCCAGCCAGGGGTGCCACCAGTGGCCCAGGCGGCCAGCTGGCGCGGCCCAGCCCCTGGCCGCACCCACAGGGCGCCTGGGGCCCACGGGACCCCCCTCCAGGTACTTCTTCTTCCCCTCTCTCTCTCTTTTTCCAGAAACCCGAGTTCTGGTCTTGTTCTTGCTGTTCTTGCTGTTCTTGGGGGCGATTCTTCGATCTCTCTCTACAGCCCATCATCTGAGCTGAAATTTTGAGCAAATACTCCCTGGTATGTGATTCCTCCACCCCTCCAATTAGATTTTTGATTGGTGGCCTCATTTGTGAGTATTTAGTAGTTCTTGGTGCTGTAGAGATGAGCTTGCATGCATGTGTAGAAAGTTGTTTTCCAAGTTTTGATGCAAGTTTATGCCTTGGGCAAGTGAGTTGAGTAGTTTGCCTTAGCTCACTTTGTTTTAATCCTCGTTTTTGTAAATTATAAAAAATTCCAGAAATGAGTTTGTTAGGAAGGGCAAAAGGATGGCTTGAGAAGAGGAGGCCCGCACACTCCGATCGAGTCACTAGAGCCGCAGCTTCACCATTGACTGTTAGGGTGAGCTATAATGAAGATCATGTGCCCCTGGATTTGTTGGAAGACACAAGTCCAGCACGTGCGATGACATTTCCATGTGATGAATTCATGGAAGCTGCGGGAATCAAGGATGAGTTTTATAATCTTTGTGCTAATGCAGGTTTGACACGACTCGTCACGAGCCGAGTTACTCAGTATCAGAAACTCACCTCCGGTTTCATTAACAGTTTTAGATATAATCCTGATTCAGGTGCTATTGAGTTTAAAATTTATAATGATCTTATCACCATGACTCTGAGAAATTTTTGTGAAGTAATAGGTGTGCCGAACGTTGGGAGGACGGCAAGGATGGCCACGCAGCCCTCCGAGCTGAAAACCGTCATCAACTCTCTCTGCAGCATGGGTACGAGGGATATTCATCGGTCGAAGATCTCCAGCATCTTGTTTCCTCACCTCAGGTATTTTGCATATTATATTGCTAGAGGAGTGTTAGCTTGCGACAACACGAGCAACATTTCTGCTCCGGATATTGCTATCCTGGCAGCAGCCCTCTCAGGGAGGTCTGATTATAATCTGGGTACCTTAATTGCTCGACGCCTTGCTATGAACGGTAACAAGGGGGGCTTATATGGTGGCATTTATGCCACGCTTATCTTAGAGCATCTTGGAGGCACCCCACACCCTGATGATACTCCTTTTACTTATTTAAGCTTTGATCTTGCTGCTATGAAGAGGCATAAGTTTGTTACCATGGGTTCTGAACTTGATAACCTTGTTTATATCTTGCGTTTCGGAACTACCGCGGAACGCGAGATCCGTCTACCTGCACCTCTTTTGTTTGATTTTTCTCGCAGGAACGGATGGTCCTTTGATGTTGTCCAGTTCGATGAGTTCATGGTCCAGCATCAGTTCCATAACCCCATGTAGGGGGTTGTGCCCGACGAGGAGAGGCACGGTGAGATACCACATTTTCAGGATGAGACCGCCACCGAGTTTGGTGAAGGGTCTTCCTCTGTTTGGCGCTCAGAACCTTCCTCGTGGGAGACTCCGAGGAGTTCAGTGTACGCGCCATCATCCTTCTACGACCCCTGGTCTCACCACCATACCCCTGGAGCAAGAGGCTCCTGGGGGCAGTAGCTGCTACCAACTTAGGCCAAAAGCCTAAGCTTGGGGGAGTACGTGCCCTTCTCACTTTTTCATTGTATTATCCATTTGATTCACTTTGATCTTTTCGAAGTTTTTGCCCGTTCTTCTTTATTTCTCTCTTTGCAAAAACAACAAAAAGATTTTCTCTTTCTTTTGCTTTTTATTCAACTTTTGAAAAACCCAAAAAGATTTCCTTTCTCTCTTTAGTTTGCTTTGTTTTCAGAGATCAGCTCGCGTCCGTGGTGGCATTTGATTATATTTCCTACGTTCGATCGTGCAAGTGACAAGCAGTAATGACGAAGATCGACTGAAAGGACGCAACAAGGAAGACCGGTATGAACTCTTATTGTTTCTACTTTTGTACATATGCATGTACTTATGATCTAGAGACCAGCTTGTAGCGACATAGTGCTATGTTTACAATGCTCTTCCAGTGGTTCATGCTTTCCTTGTGGCTAGTCTCCAATAACTAGAGTATATAATGTGTTATTGAAATGATCTACATGCATCGCACTGTTCATAGTCTGGCATACTAAGGTGGCATTTCCCTATAGAGAATTTTTGGATTGACTTGGCACATGCTTACACATGTTTAAGACTAAAAGTCTACTTTGCCTTGATGATCTTTGAGTTTTAGAATAGTTATATCACTTTCATGCCCGATTCAATGTTGCTTTGTCGCTCTGCATGATTATGACCGTTATTGCTCTCTAGTTGGTCGCTTCCCAGTCTTTTGCTAAACCTCCACCCGTACTAAGCGGAATGACTGCTTGTGCATCCAAAACCTTTAAACCTGTTATGCCATATGAGTCAACTATACCTTCCTATACATGGTATTTACCTGCCATTCCTAACGAAGACTTTCATGTACCATCTCGAAATTAATCAAAAGCATTTCCCTTTTTGTGCCTATGTTTTAGCTCATGAGGAAGTAGTAGTTAATTCATGACCTCTTTAAGTTGGACAAGTTTCACCCCTGGATTGCATGTATAATGTGCAAACCCCTAATATGAAAAGGAACTGGCATTGAGTGCGCCCGGCTCAAAAAGATAATATAACAAACAAACCCTCCTTCACGCTTTGTTCATGAGAAATCAGAAAACTTTGGCAGTGATAAACAAAGGAGATTAAGAGGATGTGATCGTCCTCATGCGGGAGCCGTTCCTCGAGACTTGTCTAGCTTAAAAAGTGATTGAGTTATCTGCTAGCATTCGTTGACGAAATATGCACCTCTCAAAAACATATTTACTTCTGTTTTTTTTTTAAAACCAAGAGCTCTGGTACATGTTTAGTTTTTGTTTCCGATCACGGGTTTTCAACCTTGCCAATAAAAGCCACGGTTCGAGAGTCTCATCTTCTTTCTTCAAAGCACTGACTAGGAGAGCATAATTGTCATTCTGAGTGTAATGTGCATTGTCCCAAAGTATTACATTGTCTTCTGCATACTTGTGATATGATTTATTCTGAAATTCTTAGTTCTAGTCTCCTTTAAAACTCTGGAGGAGTCTCTGCATTTATGTTTTGCTTCACTCATGGAGGCTAGCGAGATACCACCTTAATATGCTCAAGCTATGTGCAATGTGATCGTGTCTTGATTGTCGGTAATATATTGTTTGCTCCTGATTATTTGTGACTGGTCACTTGAAAAAGGATTGCTCCTTGCATTGTTCTCATAAGTACTGTTTTAATACTTGCTGAACTCTTTTCGTAGTACATGCTTATATACATCTAATGAAGCAAAAGAGTTTGTCAAAGTTTTCTTTGTCGCGTCCAGTTCGTTGAACTGAATTGCTTGAGGACAAGCAATATGCTAAGCTTGGGGGAGTTGATACGTCTCAAACGTATCTTATTTTCCAAACACTTTTAATATTGTTTTAACCTCATTCTTGCATGATTTGGACTAAACTAACCCGGACTGACGCTGTTTTCAGCAGAGCTGCCTGTATGGTTTATTTGTGTGCAGGAAAACGGATTTTTAAGCATCTCAGAAAAATCCACGAAAAATCACGAAAAATCCACGCACCCGAAGAAACAAAATGCCAGAAGTGGGGCCAGAGGGGGGCCAGGGGGTGCCCAGGCGCCCTGTGGGCGCCCCCCCCCCCCCCGGGCCGCGCCGGGGGGGCGCCTGGGTGGGCCCCACATCCCCTGGTGCCCTACTTTAGCCCGTATTTTTCCTCCCGACGCAGAAACCCCAGATCGGAAGTCCTTTCGCTGTTTTTCGTCGCGGAGCCGCCGCCACCCTCTGTTCTTCCTTGGGAGGGCTAATCTGGAGGCTGATTTGGCCTCCGGAGAGGGGAGATCGTCGCCATCGTCATCATCATCACCACTCCATCATCCCTCCATGACTTCCCCCTTCATGTGTGAGTAATTCCCTTGCTGTAGGCGAAGGGGATGGTAGGGATTGGATGAGTTAGATCATGTAATAGTTCGTCAGATTGTTGGGGGCATGTTGCCTATCATCTAGTATGGTGTTTATCATCTTTGCTACAACTTGTTATTCTTAATGCTTGACACTTAGGGCCCGAGTGCCATGATTTCAGATCTGAACCATATGTGTTTGCATGAATATATTTGTGTTCTTGATCCTATCTATGAGTTGTATGCACCTGTTACGGTTCGGAACCGGCGATCCCAAAAGTGACAGCTTGGGACACCAAAGGGGATGGTCCGTAGTTTGAGGATTACATGTATCCATTGAGTTCATTGCTTTGTTCCGGTGCTCTTTGACAGGAGCACCTTAATATCCATTAGTTCCTTTTGGCCCCGTTCGTAGCGGGATGGTAGGACAAAAGATGTTGTGCAAGTTCTTATTGCAAGCACGTACAACTACATACGGGATACATGCCTAATGTTTGATATTTGCCTAGATGATCATTACTTTTCCGTGTGCCGTGCCCCAAGTTAGAATCTATCTCATCCATGCAACACCCAACCATCCATCTCCCTAGCCTACAGTATTTTAAACCTTGTTTGTCACTAGTTGCTACTTTTGCCATTTACTACTGCTATTTACTTTTGCTGTTTACTTTTACTATTACTATCATCACTATCATATCACTGTTACCACTTATCTTTTGTTGCAAGTTAGTATATTTCAGGTGCGGTTAAATTGACAATTCAACTGTTAAAGCTTATAAATACTCTTTGGCTCCCCGTGTGTCGAATCAATAAATTGGGTTATTCTTACCCGCGAAGACTATCTCGATCCCTTACGGTTGAGGGTTATCACCTCCTCCTCCCCGTGAGAACCTCCACTGTGCCTCCCTCGTCGCCTGCCTCCAAGCTCGCGAGCGTGGGCACGCATCCGTGGCGTCGGACACGCGTCCGCAGCGATGCCAGCACGACTCCCCCTCCCCTCGCCTATTTAAGCAGCCCCGGGCGCCCTCGACCTCACCAAACCACTCACCCACCTCCCAGTGCCCCGCCTAGCTACTTCCCCGAGCTCGAGTAGCTCTCATTCCCTCCCATCGCCACCATGGCCGCCGTTCGGGTGCGCCTAAATTCCAGCCACCCGAGCCCTCCCTCATCGTTCTTCCACCACCAGAGCACTCCACGGAGCACCACGAACCTCCCCATATCCTCATATCAACTCCAGGAATCCCCTGCGCTCGCCTCCATCTCCGGCCGACGTCGTCGTCCGCCTCGATGGATGCCCCGCTTGTTTCCGAGCTCGTCGGCGACCGTGTTGTGCGTCAGCGGGTGCGCCTTGGCCTCCCGAGCACGCCGGTAGGCTGCACGACTCGAGGGGTGGCCGGAAGCGCCGCTGGTCGCCGTCGGGGCCTTCTCATCCCTTCGTCCGAGTGTAGGAGTGGGAGGTTGAAGACAAGCCCAGGCCAGGCGGGCCCCACCTCCCGCGAGACCCCACCTGACGGAGACACAGGCGGCCGGTCCCGCCGCTGCACGTTGACCCGCCCGGTCCACGTGGATAAGTGACGGGCCCCAGCCCCGTGGGACCCGCCCGTCAGCGACCACGCACCCAGTCCCGCCTCTGCCTAATCAGATAAGTGGACACGTATACTCTGGAATACGTTTTCCTGTCCAGAAAGCGTACTTTGGTTAACTGCGACCGAAAATACGCTTCCCTTTTCTGAAAACGTATTTCGGCCGTAGGCGCTTTCAGGTTTTCTATTTAGGCCGAGGCTGAAAAATATTTCTTTATATATGGGTCCCTGGTAGAAAAACAGCTATATCTTTTTGCTCCCAAGTCCAATTCAGGTGATTCCAAAGCTCACGTCTTCGTTTCGTCGAGCACGTTCTGTTGGTTCCATTTTCATGTTGGTTTGACACTATGAAAATGACCATTTTTTCCTCGCACTTAATCAGCCCCATCCGAGAATGGACGTTTTCCGACGACTCTTTTCGCGAGCTTCTCGCACTTTCTCCCGGTGATTTCTTCCACCCCAGGCAAGCCACATCCTCCATTTGCATGATTGCAATACAGTGACATGGTTTATTCACTTGAACTTGTTTAAAATATTGCATTAGCTATGTATGATCTTGTTCATGGCATTTCTCGGAGTCGTATTTTGATCTTGTTATTGCCATGATATTGCTTGGAGTTCTAGGACTTATATTTTGATGATGATGTGGATGACATGTTGCCTTTGGATTCTTAGTGGCTAACATGATGATGTCACCTAGTATTATTTTGGAGTATTACTTTGGACATCATGTTGCCTTTGGATTTGTTAGTGGCTAGTGTTAGTTTCATCATGATGCTAGTTGATATTATGTTTTGGAGAATGATGATGGAGATGATGTTTGGTTGTGGATCATAGTTGGATAGTTAGTTCTTGATATTTGAGTAGTAGTATTATCGTTCTTGGATTATAGTTTAATAGTTGATATCGGAGTATCAGTATCCCAGTTATATTTTTGAGGATAAATTCTTTCATTAAGTTGGTCAGGTGCCACCGAACCGGGATTTCTCCAATGCAACCACATTTGCCTTTTATGGGAAGGCCCTAATGCGATGCTATTGTCATGCCTCTCGCCGGTGCCTCCAACTAGGGAAGGTTATGGGCGCGCGCTACCCTGATCAGGTAGGCGGACATAACCTTGTTTATACGTCCAAAACGTATCTATAATTTCTGCTTGCTCCATGCCTCTTTTGGGTGATATTGCTATGATATTTATACACTTCCATACACTTTTGATCATATTTGGACTAACCTATTAACTCAGTGCACCCCAGTGCCAGTTTCTGTTTTCTGCTGTTTTTGTATTTCAGGTTTTCCCGTCACGAAAACTGCCAGAAAAATCGCGAAAATATATATAAAAAATCAGCGTTCCGGAAGCTTCCATGCGGCCAAAGTAGGGCCGGAGGGGGGCCACCAGGGCTCCAGGCAGCCTGCCCACACGGCCCCCTCCTGGCCGCGCCGGGGGGGCGCCTGGGCCCCCCAGGCCTCCGCTGATGCCCCCCTTTGGCATATATTTAACACCCGTCGCAGAAACCCTGATTCCGGACCCCTTTTCTCCAGACGCAATTCCGATCTCCGCCGCCATCGCCATCAAGCTTCGGGGGACAAGAATTCCTGTGCCGGCACCCTGCCGGGACGGGGAAGTGCCCCCGGATTCATCTCCATCGACGTTGCTTCCTTCCTCCATGATGCGGGAGTAGTTCCTCCTCGGGGCTGAGGTTTCTACCAGTAGCTATGTGGTCAATTCTCTCTCCCATGATGTGATCTTCGTTGTGATCATAGGCTATGTTAATCTAGGGTGATCCCATGATATTTCCCCTTCCTCTATGTATTGGATTGATGTACTCACTTGTCTTTATCTAGTATAATCCCCGAGACCAAGGTGACAGCGGTCTATTGGACATGGATTAGAAAAATATTTTCATGAGTGATTTCCTCTCTTGTGTGTTGATTGAAAATTGAGAGTCTCTTGGTGCTTGTCTTTGACTATCCTTTAGATATGTTGTGGTGATTGTGGGACTCTCTTTGGATGGCTGCGGTGACATTGGGAAATCCTTAGATTGAGAACTACGAACTTTGAGGTGTGCTTTTGTAGCCCTACATAATTCTCGTCCTCTCTTGACCACGAAGGAATGACCTCCGGGTGCGTCTTCGTTGCATGTTTTATGGGAAATATCATGTGATTCGATTATGTTAATGTTCTTGGGAGTTGCCACTAGTGAAAGTATGAAGCCTAGGCCTTGTTTCCACCGTTGCAATACCATTTGTGCTCACGTTTACCACTTGTTTGCTTGCTGCACTTTTTATTACAGATTTATATTACTTTGTTTTGCCATCCATATCACTTGCCATTTAACATCTCTTCGCCGAACTAGTGCACCTATACATCTGACAAGTGTATTAGGTGTGTTGGGGACAGAAGAGACTTCTTGTATCTTAGTTGCAGGGTTGCTTGAGAGAGACCATCTTCAACCTCTACTTCCCTGAGTTCGATAAACCTTAGGTCATCCACTTGAGGGAAATTGCTGCTGTCCTACAAACCTCTGCGCTTGGAGGCCCAACATAGTCTACAAGAGTAGAAGCGTGTGTAGACATCACTTGTGTGCCCGTAGTTGGATGATAAGCGCTTTTGTCCCCGTTTAGGACGGTTGATTGTTTTGGCCACGATGGTGGCCGTTGGTGCCTTTGGTAGACACGGGGCCACCCAGGACTAGCCCAGTGGGGAGTGAGTCGGAGTGGTCGGGAGAGTGTCATGGCAGTAGATCGGTTTTGTCGGAACGCCGTTGGTCCATCCGAATGGGAGTGCGAGGCCATGGGTTCCATGGTGTGGGTAAAGTGTGCTACCTCTGCAGAGTGTATTTGTTTAATCTATCGATAGGCGCGTCCTCGGTCATGGGCATGGGTTCGTACTAGGTCACACCGTTCGATCAACACTCACATGACGGAATGACTTATAGGTGATGTCTATGTTGATATTGTGAGCAGTAACAGTTTGGTAGGATGATGATAATGATGTTGGAGGCCAGGTATTGGTCATGGTTGTGATCGCCGAAAAGATCACCGTTTGGTTTTGATCACGAGGTGATCGAGATGGTATATCATTTGGCCAGTTAGCCAAGAGAGATATGGCTATGGAGATCTGAGATGGTGATTTATCAATATTGTATCAGTTTCATACCATGCTTAGTAGTTGCTTCATCATGGTAGTTGTTAATTCATTAATCTGTTAACGCTATGTTATTGTTTTGCCTTGATGCTTTTGGTTGTTGTGAGCTTGCAAGTACATTCAATGTACTGACCTGGCGTGTCATGCCAGATTGCAGGTGATGCCATGATTGCTTGCTTGCTTGTCGAGGTTGTCGTGCGTGCGAGCTAGATCGTGTCCCAGCTAGAGTCCCTGCGGATTGGAGTTCACCACCTTCGTCATTGTTCCGCTGCTAGAAGTATTCCGCTGCTACGAGATGTTCCGCTGCTAGCATAGAGCAAGTGTAGTATC
This sequence comes from Secale cereale, assembly GCA_902687465.1. NCBI lineage: Eukaryota > Viridiplantae > Streptophyta > Magnoliopsida > Poales > Poaceae > Secale > Secale cereale. The sequence goes on from LR738711.1 coordinate 939,857,244, forward strand.
GCCGGCGTAGTGTCGCCATGCTGATGTGTTTCTTTGTAACATCAGAACTTTGTATTATTATTCTTGTAATAAGAGCTGATTTGTTCTATAGTGCCGTTTTCCAGAGACTTCTCCTCGATCTCTGGGCTGGAAAACGGGGCGTTCCGGTTTCTGTGAGCCGGGGTGCCACATCCTCCCACCAATCTCCTCCTCTCCCCTCCCAGCCCGCCTTCGTGCCACCGAAAAAGTACGCACCCCC
>LR738711.1:939857615-939872121 GCA_902687465.1 Secale cereale
CGCCACGACGGATGCCACCGCCGCCGCCGTCCAGCCGAAGCAGAGGAAGCAAAGAGCCCCGCCGTCCTAGCCGCCGGGCATGACTAACGCCGACTGGAAGGCGGAAATTCAACGCCGGGACGATGTCACCACCGACCGGCGGAACAGGTCGAACGCTAACAGGGCCCATGACATGGCGGCCGCCTCGGCGACGGTCGAGCATGTCAACCAAACCGAGGCGTCTCACGCGGGCATGATGAATCCGCCCAGCGGCCAAGGCCCATACGCGTCTTGGAGCCAGCAAAGCGTCGGGTCTCCAGACGGCTTATCGCCGTCGCCCCAACCCTGGGGTTGCACGCCATCGCCAGGCTACGCTGACGGTGACGTGCATGGCGGCTTCAACCCCAACATCACCTTCCCTCATGGTCGCCCCGCCCAGTGCACGCCCTCACCCGCCTTCGCTGGCGTGCAGTACCCACCGTAGAACTACTCGCCGCCGGCCTACGCCTCCTCACCGCCGCCGCCTCTCCGACGTGGGGAGCTGCTCTTCTCACAAGCATCGTCGTCGCACATAGGCGACACGGACGCGATTGAGGCCGACATGGACGACATCATCACGACTGGCTCGCCCGCCGCCGCCGCCTCCCTCGGGTTCACCACCCAAGACGACGCAATCGATCTCAACGGCGACATGGACGGCGAGCTCGACTACGGTGAGGAGGAACTGGAGGAGGAGGAGGAGGAAGAGGAGGAGGAGCTGGGGCCTACTCAAGCGAGCAAAGGGAAGAAGAAGAAGAAGAAGAAGAAGAAGAGGGCGGCCAGGACCGGCGAGTCGCGCATCAAGTGGGCATCCAAGGAGGATGAATGCCTCACCGAGGCATGGAAAGTCGTCCGCCTCGACCCGATCACTGGCACGAACCAGAGCGTCGACACATATTGGGAGCGGATCAAGGCCGAGTTCTACGAGCGCAAGCTCGTCGACCCCTACTTCAAAGGCGTCTACATGCAGCGCGGTGCGAAGGCGATGTCGAACCATTGGGGGCTCATCCAAACGGCGTGCAACAAATGGCATGGGATCGTCGAGGAGATCGTGGCTCGCCCGGAGTGCGGCGCCAGCATCGAGGATCAGGTATAGGGCACGCCGGTCTCTCCCTTTTTCCCCTTTTCGGAGAGTTCGTCCGCCGACTATTGTTCCTCGGCGCAGTTGGTGCGGATGTTCGCCATGTTTCGCCAGGACAGCGGCGACCAAGATTTCAAGTACATCCACGTCTTCCGGCGGATCAAGATGTGCGAGAAGTGGGCGGACGTACCGACGTCGGGCGCGGTCGATGGCCGGCCAGAAGGCAACAAAGGGGCCATGAAGGAAAACAAGCCGAGGCGGCTACCGCGCGTGTGCAAGAGTCCATCGAGCATTGCCTCGCCGACGCCAAGACCCGGAGCGCCCTGCGGGAAGAGAAGACCAAGGCGCGGTGGTCGGCGTTGAGGACGAACAGCGCCGTCAAACTCGACCTGCTCCGCACCAACGTTGCCGCGAAGAAGAGGAACACCGACCTATCTTTCCTGATGGGAGGGGCGGACATGCTCCGGAACGACGACCCACAGCCATTGTTCAAAAAATCGGCCGAGTAGACGATTAATCGGCTGCTCGGCCATCCACCTTGTAAATTACATGTACTCGCCAGTGTTACTCGGCCTGGGGATTAATCGGCCGATTAATCGTCTGACAACCGATTAATCTGCTGCAGACCGATTAATCGCTGGACTCCCAGGGGGCATACTGTAAAAGTAAAATATCAGCCCCCCTCATCTCTCCTCAATCCTCACCCGTACGTGGTGTTAGGTCTGGCAGACCAGAGAAGTCCACCCCCCGCCGCCGCCTGCGCTACCCACCTAGCACCGCCGCCCCCCCACCGGCGGCCAACGGCGTGGCCGGCCCTCCCTCTCCCTCCTCTCCTCGCAGCCCCCCTCCTCCGCTCCCCTCCTCCTGCATCTACCCCGTCCCCCTCCTCACCCGTGGCTCGCCTCTTACCGTGGCCTCCACCCACCATTACCCCGCCGCCGGCCAACAGCGGCCCTTCCTCTCCCGCCCCTCCTCGCTTGTTGTCAACTTGTCAGAGCATTGTTGTCAACTTGTCATACACACATACACTCATATAACAGTTTGGTTTTTTGAACTCACATGTGACATATGACCTTGGATCAAAATAATCGAAAGCATAAAAGTTGTTCGCCTTGCTGGTACAAATAACTTTCATGTTCATTTTTTTCTTCATATTGGGTACTTTTTCATATGAGGCCATTTAAATTTCATTTTTGCGTGGCGAAAATCTGGTCTCAACACCGGGATTCTGAGATTTATAAAAAAAAATTGACCGATTAATGCTCGACCGATTAATTCCGATTAATTGGCCGATTCACGATTAATCCCTACTCCCTAACTGACCGAGCAGTTACCGATTACCGATTTCCCGAACATTGCCCACAGCTCAAGGCGTGGTACTTGGCGGAGCGCGGCCTCATCCTGAACCAGATGCCGTCGGCTGCGCCACGAACTCCAACGCCGACGCCCACGCCGCCTCCAAGCCCCAGCGATGATGCCTCCGCGACGCCCAGCAGCACAGAAGCCGCGCCGATGCCGCCCAACACTGAAGCCGCGCCGACGGCCATCCCTGAAACCGCGCAGACACCCTCCATCCCCCACATGCTGACTACCCCGACGCCGCCGAAGGACGACATCGCCGTTTGATGCATTTGCCTACGTGCCCTGCCTTTTTGCAGACGAACATTCCATTTTGATTGCCGAACTATGACAACGTGAACGCCGATCTGTGGCGCTGTGATCACCGGACTTGTGGCATTTTTTTGGAAGCGGGAATGGACAAAGTTTGAATTTGAGACGTCTTAAAAGCAACACCTGAGGACGTGGCCGGGGCCTAGATCGCCCTAGGACCTAAAATTCGCCGGAAGCCCAAAACAGCGCCGGCCTATACGCTGGGGGCCGAATGCTTGGACATCAACGCTTCCCAGTTCTCGGTCCCTGCACCAGACCAAACCGATGGCGCCCACAGGCCACAGGAGCACGGCCGGCGCATTCATGGCAGCCCCACCTTGGCGGCAGCAGCAGCAGCCAGCACGACGACCCTGTCCCGTCTAGCCTAGCTGTAGCTTGTTCTCCCGCCGGCCAGCTGAGCTCCAGAATTCCCGGGTCCGGCTGACTGAACGATCCCAATCAATGTACAGCACCACAGTCAAGCGGTGCATGCATCCACACACGTGGCTGGCCTTGTCAATGAATACGATGAATCTATCAGCCGATAATGTTATCTCCCCCGCCTATTCTTTCCGAAAATGGCTGCTCCTCTCCCTCGCTCCATCCATGTGCTGCTTGCCGCGCCCGCATCTGCCTGGACACGGCAGCATTATCGTTATCGTTGCACACTTGAACAGTCAAACGGTGCATGCATGCATGCATCTATGATGCACCCACCCATACACATGGCTGGGGCTGGCCATGTCAATGTACGTAGGACTGTAGGAGTGCCACCATCTACATCTACTGCTACATGCAGATGTAGGCATGCAAGCATGTACTCCCTTCGTTCCGATTTACTCGTCATGGTTTTAGTTAACGAAGGGAGTAGCCGATAAGAGTATCTTCCACGATCCACACCTGTTCTTTCCAAATACGGTCATCTCACCTCCCTCCCTCCATGTGGTCTCCGCGCACCTGTAAATCTTCCAAGCAGTTTCGTAGTACGTGACTTGGAGGACGATGGGAAAAATGATTGCACACTCAAGTTGCTTCACAAGTTCAGATCCAGACTAATCATGATCATCGACCACAAGGAACCTGCCAGCTTGTCGTGCCTTGTACATTATTCACATACCACGTTCACGACCAGGAGACACTTGGTATCATCATGTTTATTTGTTGACAAAAGTTACAGAGCACTTGATGGGCCTTCCATTCCATCAATGCGATGCTTCCATGATCTTTGACCACCTGGCCGGAGTCAGCCATCGGCTGGAACATCGCTCTTCATTAACATGCCACTGCAGGCAGCTCCCACCGTACCAGCCACATGTATATATTATCCCAGCTTGACGATCCACACCGTACTTTCTATACTCTTCTTCAACGTACATGCATACAAAGTTATAAACTACAAAAGCAAATCACAGGCACTTTAACAAGATGCAGATAAAATTCAACACCTCTAATTGATTTAGTCGGCCTCTACTTATGCCTTTCTTCTATATAACTGAACTTCCCATGTCAACAAAGTGCTAGTGGACACACACGAGTTTTGAGTCATCACCATCTCTACTTCTAGCTGGGAGCAAAACCAGGGGAAGGAATAATAGTTGTAGCTTGTTCCACAATCAGAACCTTCTTCAGCTGAAATGTTCCAACAAGGCATGGCAGTCTTTTTTTACCCAGTCAGGATATTAACACTCTTTTTTAACAGCAAGCTTTAGGATTAGCTGACCGTCACAGCAATCAAATCATCACATGAACGATCATAAGTTCATAGTTGCTTCACTTGTGGAGCGTACATAGCCGCTTCAAATACACATGCATGCAGAGTGTACAAATACATACTTGGACACTAGCTTGATAACAGACCATGCATGTTTACCACTCCTAAATTTAGGCAACAGGCCGACTACCTATTTGACAACTTTTTACATTCACCACTTTTCGACAAAGTTTATCCAAGGGTGTGATGAACTGGAAAAAAAACCTAGAACCCATCAGGCAAAGGCGACCAGATCACCTTCACTGAGATTAACGCAAAATCAGTCTTAATCTTTTGAGCACTAGACCCGTGGTTGCCAGCATTGAATACACAATCATGTTCAGCGAAACTGGATGGCTCCGGGCCAACCTTGAACTTGAAGTGTATCCAAGAATCTATCACCACAGCAATCACAGACCTTTTTAAGCTCCGTGTCTCACTAATGGCGCCATCAAAGAGCCGAATTTCTTCATTCAACCCACTGGTAAAACTGCCGAGAGAAAGATTGAAACTTCTTTGCACTTCTGATATGGCAACTTCTACAGTCGCCTCAATTGCATTTTCTAGACTTGAAAAGGTTATGTCAACTGCACCACAATTGCCATGGATACGATTCGTGAACACACTACGATTCCGTACGCCCATGTTGCCTAGTATTGATACACCATCGATCAGTTGTAGATCATGCTTTTCTGGTCCAACAGTCTTGATCCTCATATCGTATTCGATAAAAATATCACCCAGATAATTAATCCCTCGCTTAGGGCCAACCAAGTTGATGAGAGAACCCTACAAAGTTATTATTATTTAATAGTTGTTTCATATAAAAGTAAGAAACATCCTAAGCACTTCCCTTATGATGTTTTATTTACTTGCAACAACATTTACATAAAAGGGATATTTTACAATTGATGAACAAGCTCTTTATTCTGATACTTCTGAACAGATTAATCAGATGGAAGCATCTTTGTTGATACAAAAGAAATAAGTGGTTGACATACATGATCGAGAGTACGTAATATCATTCTTCTATGCATGCGATATTGTGAAATGAAAAAAGGAAGTAATTTAAGTAAGTAATAAGTCCATTTAATTCCCTCAGGGAATCGAGGTTAGTCTATAAAATCGGTTACCTGACCCCCAAAGTATTCCATACTGTCTAAATCATTCACTGGGATGGTTTAGGAAGTGGCTTTGCTATGCGGTCCACATTGCACATGTGCAAAAACCACCTACAAAACTGCAACTGGAGGCAATTTAGATGGTGTTTGAATACTTTTGAGAGGTCGAATACCAGGCTAGTCTATAAAATCGGGTATCTGACCCCCGAAGTATTTCCGCGTATGCAACTCTTCAATGACTGCATTGCGGACCTTGGCCTTCGTGAGCTGGATAGGGTTGGCGCCAGGTTCACATGGACCAACCGCCAGGCTAACCCGACAATGTCAGTTCTTGACCGGGTTTTTGTGGCCCCAGAATGGGAGCTCAAATGCCCCTTGGCCTCTCTCCGCGCCATTACCCGCGTTGGCTCAGATCACGTCCCCCTCCTGCTCTCTTCGGAGAATGATAGACCGCCTCCTCCTCCTCGTTTCCGGTTCGAGTCTTTTTGGCTTAACCAGGCCGGATTCGTTGACGTTGTCCGTGCTCGCTGGGTAGCGGCACGTGACTCCCCTCACCGCTCAGCCTCCGCCGTTGACTCCTGGCAGTTCTGTGCTAAGCTTGCCCGTCAGTTTATGAAAGGCTGGGGTGCCAACTTGGGCCGCAATTTCCGTGAGCGAAAAAGGGCTATCCTTGAATCCATCCAGGCCTTAAACTTTCGGGCTGACTCCACCGGTCTATCCCCAGATGAGTGGCTCCTGCGCTATGATCTTGAGGACCAGTTGACGGTGATCTACACCGATGAGGAGGCTTTCTGGCGCCAGCGCGGCACACAACGTTGGGTCTTGCAGGGAGATGCCAATACGGCATACTTCCAGGCCCTGGCTAACGGCCGTCGTCGTCGCAACTCCATCCCCCTCCTCTGGGATGGGGAGACCCTCCTCCAGCGTCCTGCCGAGATTCGCGCTCACGTCGATGGCTTTTATAAAGCCCTTTTTTCTCCCTCCCCACGGGGAGGGCTGTCCCTAGCACCGGCCTTCTGGGCATCTCACCAGCGCGTCTCAGACGATGAGAACGTGGCTCTTATGGCCCCCTTCTCTGTGGATGAGGTGTGGGCGGCCATCAAGGGGATAAACCCTACCTCCGCTCCTGGCCCGGATGGCCTCCCCGTGAAGTTCTTCGAGACCTTCTGGGATGTGATTAAGCCGGAGGTGATGGCCCTGTTCGAGGAGTTCTATGTGGGAGCCATCGACCTCTCCCGCCTTAACTATGGGCTCATCACCCTCATCCCCAAGGTGGCGGGGGCCTCCGACATCCGCCAGTTCCGACCTATCACGGTGATCAACGTGATCTTCGTATTCTGGCAAAGGGGTACGCCAATAGGGTGACCCTTCTTGCCGACCGTATCACCCATCCTAATCAATCGGCCTTCATCCACGACCTATATATTTTGGATGGCGTTCTGGTCTTCCATGAGGTCCTGCACGAGGTGCGCACTAGGCGCCAGCGTGCGGTCTTCTTGAAGATCGACTTCCACAAGGCTTACGACACCGTCTCCTGGGCCTTCTTGCGGGAGGTTCTTCTCCGCAAAGGCTTTGATGACCGGTGGGTCACCCGGGTTATGCAGATGGTCTCTTCTGGTCGGACCGCAGTTAACATCAATGGGGAGGCGGGCCCCTACTTCCCCACGCTCTGTGGGGTTAGGCAGGGTGACCCCTTCTCCCCCTTCTTGTTCAACATGGTGGTCGACGCCCTTGCCACCATCTTAGATAAGGCTAAGGTGGCGGGTCATATTCGCGGGGTGGTTCCCCATTTAGTGGGAGGGGGAGGGGTCTCCCTCCTACAATATGCCGATGACACCATCATTATGGTGGAAGGCTCTCCCGAGGACATTGCCAACCTTAAGTTCCTGCTCCTATGCTTCCAGCAGATGTCTGGGCTTAAAATCAACTTCGACAAGAGTGAAGTTATGATCCTTGGATATTCTCCAGAGGAGTCCTAGCTCATTGCTGACCACCTCAATTGCCAGCTTGGGTCCTTCCCCACTTCTTACCTGGGGGTTCCCATTAGTGATTCGCGCCTCTCCGTCACGGAGTTGCGACCCACGGTGACTAAGCTTCAACACCGGATCGAGCCCTGGCAGGGCAGATGGCTGTCCAAGGCAGCCAGGACCGTGCTCATCAACTCCTCGCTGTCCAGCCTCCTCTTGTTTCTGATGAGCTTCTATAGTCTACACGAGACCCTGCACCACGAGATTGCCAAGTACCAGTCTAGATTCTACTGGGCTGGCCAGGGTGATAAGCAGAAATACCATATGGTCAGTTGGCCCAATATATGCAAACCTCGCGACCAGGGGGTCTGGGGATCATGTCGTCCAAACGCATGAACATCGCGCTACTGACCAGATGGCTGTGGAGGATCGCCAATGGCGACGGTGGTCTTTGGCTTGACATCATTAGGAACAAATACCTTCGGGGACAGCCGCTGGCCTTTTGCCAACGCTCCGGAGGATCCCAGTTCTGGCAGTCCGTCATCCAGTTGCTCCTGGTCCTGCGCATTGGCTCTTCCATCTCGATTGGGTCCGGTTCAGCTTCGTTATTCTGGTTCGACAGATGGGCGGGTGACGCACCCTTTGCTGCCCGATTCCCAGACCTCTTCTCCATCGCGGTGGAGCCTAGAGTTTCTGTTGAGGTCGCCCTTTCGGATCTAGGGCGCCTCGCGTTTCGCCGCCCCTTCGGTCCCCCAGATGTTGCTGCCTGGGAGGACATGCTCGAGTGCATCGCCCTCCACCCTCCCGACGTTGACAGTCCTTCGGACCGCATATCTTGGCGCCTGGAGCCCTCGGGCCGCTTCTCCACAAAGTCTTTATACCAGGCCATCGCCCCGTCGACGGCCCCAGATGCTCTCACGGCTGTCTGGGCCATCAAACTGCCACTCAAGATCAGGATATTCTTGTGGCAATGGATTAGAGGCCGGATACCTTCTGGGGTGGAGGTGCTCAAACGTAATGGCCCTGGGGATGGGATGTGCCCCTTATGCGATACGATGGAGGACTCGAACCACATCTTCTTTGCGTGTGTCACGGCCCAATTCCTTTGGAGTTGCTTCCGCGAGGCCGTTGGCGGTCATTGGTGCCATACCAACGTCCCCGACCTCTTCGCGGAGATCCAGTCTGTCCCCCCGTCGGGCCGCCACATTAGGTGGCTGACCATTGGGGCGCTAGTGTGGACTCTCTGGACGGTCCGCAATAATCTTGTGATTCAGCGTGTTCCCCTTCGCCGGTCCACTGACACTGTCTTTAAAATGTGTGGTTTTCTGCAGCTCTGGCGGCCGCTTAGCCGCCCCTCCGACCGAGACGCCATCAACACCATCATCGCCGATCTTCGCTCGATGGCGCTTCGTCTGGCCCCCCCGCTTCCGCCACCTCCTCCCGAGCCTGATTAGCCTGTTTTGGCTGCCCCTCCCTATGCTGGGTCTGGGCGTGTGTGTTTTTTAGGGCTTGTTGAGCTGTGCCCTCAGCTGAACCCTTTATTGCTGTCTTGTGCTACTTTCGTGTGTGTGTGTGGGTTGAACTTATGTTGGATATTGTGCTCTGGCGGTTTGCTTTATATATAAAGCGGGGCGAAAGCCTTTTTCGGTATACTGTCTAAGGGCGTGTTCGGTAGCCCTCCAGCTTCTCAACTCCTCAACTCTAGATCGAGAGTCTAGCCGAATGGTTTAAATCCTGGCTATTGTAGTGAGAAGCTGGCTATATCTGTAGTTTAAAATTGGAGGAGTTGTGGAGTTGGAAAACACTGGCTCCCAGAAATCCAAGGAGTGGGAGTTTGAATAAATTACCTTCCTTTGCCACCGCCAAGTGACTACCGCAACGAATCGGTACTAGAAACAGCCCGAGCGAACATGAATCCCAGGTCAATCCCTTCGTTCTCCGCTCACGCAGCCCTCGCAAGACACTGACCAGGCGATCCGGTCGATCGCGACTCGCCGGCCGCCGCCCTCCCCAGCGTCCGCTCCTTGTCTTTCCGCCAAGCGGTCGTCGTCCCATTCCTAGGGACCATGAGGCACCGTCCCTAGCGACTAGGAGCGGCAGAGGATCCCCGGTCCACCCATCGTACACATCCTCCATCTGTGCTCCTCCACCAGCCACTAGCTGCGCCTCATGTTCCAGCGGCGAAGCGGCGTCTCAAGGGACGGATGTCCTGGTCAACGTCGGCGACCACAGATGCAAGACAGCATCGATGACAGATGGAGGATGGCCAGGGGCCTGATTGCAATCTTATTTTGTTTTCCAGGGTCGTTTGTGCTAATGAACGGACCAGTGCGAGAAGCCAGCTCGCCGAACGATCGATCAACTCCATCTTTTTGACCGAGAAGCTGGCTATTGGATTTGGGCTGAGGATTTAAGGAGTTTTGGGTCATGGAGAGCTACCAAACAGGCCCTAAATCATTCATTGGGGTCGTTTAGGAGTTGTGCTTTGCCCATGCAGTCCACATGGCACATGTGCAAAAACCACCTACAAAACTGCACCTAGGGGCGATTTCGACAGTGTTGAATACTTTTAAGAGGTGGAATACCAGGCTTTATACTTGAAGAGGTTAAGTAGACGAACCACAATACTTGGGGAGTTAGGTAGACTTATTCACTGAAACAATTGCGGATAAGTATAGAAGGGCACCTGCTCCACAGTAACGGGATCATCCCTGCAAAATTTGACGACATAATTAAGCAATGGATCCAGATTATCCCGCATTGCTATGTATCCATACAACGCTATTGGCCCACCATCCACATGAATTTTAGCCAGCTTTATTGATACAATTTGTAACATGTGAGTAGGTCCATGCCGCATGCAAGTGCCATTGAAGATGAAGCAATTTGAGGGCTCCGTAAACATCATTGGCTCGAAAATAGCTTCATAAAAAAAATGCAAGTTATATCTTAATTGGAAATTCATGTAGTAAATAAATACTTGGCATACGAAAGGTAAACATGCCGACAGAGGATTCCATGGCCCTATTGAAAATTTATGTTTACATGTAAGTGGAAACTATCTATGTTATACTAGAAAGTCTGATGCCCTGCCCATAAAAAAAGGGAAGTCAGATCCCCTGAGAGTTTTTTTTAGGAAAATGCAAAGAAAAGGACAATAATATGTAATCACCTCAGAAAGGAAAAGGACCTTTAAGATTTTTATTTTCCTTTGTTTCTCCTTCCACAAATCCTCTTTTAAGTTGATTTTTCTTTCCAATAGTAGATAATATCACTGTCTTATATGTTAGAAAATATTTCTATAAATTTCCACGACTATTTGCATAGTTTGGTCGGGAACAAGTGGACCAATTTAACACTTAGGATACGATAATTACATGCTAAAAATAATGAAAACTGATGTAAATAATTCCACCTGACAAATTTTCAATGTAAATATAAATAACATTATGGACTGATGCAATTTCCAATGAATCGCAGCAATGACTAAGACAATGTTTAAAGGCACGCCGAATTTGCTTTAAGGCACAACGGCTAGCTGTCACCTACTTTCTTGCTTACACATAACCAATTCATCCCCCAAGTACCCTTTGACGAGATATCCTTTGCTTGGTGGCAATGCACTGGCATTTAACTAGTGAAAGTAAACAAATAAAGCAAAATTGAACTCAAGAATTTAGCAAAGTTTATATCAGTTGACCAATATACTGCAAAATGTCTAATACCAACAAAAAGAAGGAAAAGAGGTACTGATCACTTACTCTCACTGCGGTCTGCAATGAGACATTCTCTTGTCCATGAGTGTGTGCACTTGTATATAGAACCATCACGATGCCTGCTCTTCGGAAGCACAGCCAGAGGGCGCACACGGTCTAAGGGGTATCGAGCCATCAGTGTATCGCAGTTCCCATATTCTTCGTCCTCATTGTCCACCGTTACTTCCTCATAACCAACAGTTTTCCCCCATGTATCACGTTTGTCATCTATAACCTCGGCGTAACATGCCATGGGTTCCCCTGTTGTGCTCCTTGTCTCCATGTTGTTCATGCTTTGCGTGACGGAAGAATTGATACGCAGTCGCATGTCTGGTTTACCAGAATCATCCCCTTTCACTTCAGTGGTGCTGGCCATGTTCCGAAATCCAAGAGGAAATCTATCACCAACAACATATAAAGTCAATCTCAGCAACCGACACAAATAAGATGGTATCACCGATCGGTCAGAGTATCAAAACAGGAATGTAATATGAAGTTCTGAACAAAAGCCTAAAATTGATTTTTATTTTTATTTTCTTTCCGTCTTTTTCTCTCAAACCCTACCCCCAACCAGGGTAAATAAAGGCCCAATTCTGGTCGCAATCCAGATCTAAAATTTTATAGCAACAACTAAAGGCGCAAACTTTAGCACGAGAACAAGAAAACACACCTGGAAACACGACGGACAGTTGGATTGGGAGGCTCACTGGGTGGGAAAACTCGTCGCGCAAGCGCTGGTGGCCACCAGCGAGGCGGAGGAGAGGGCATGAAGGAGTGAAGTGGTCGCGACAGAGAGGAGAGGCGGTGCATCGGGGCAGAAGAAGCGGCAACGTCAGGGCGTCGGAGGAGACGAAGAATCGAGCTGAAGATTTGCATCTGAGGACGCAGCGGCGCCGGAGTAGGGGAATAGTGCTGGATTGGCGGCGGTGGGTGGCTGTTGAGGTTTTTTTTTTTTCTAAGGCTGGTCACAATGGGCAGGAACATAAGGTAGTAACATACACATTTATCTAGACTATGTTACTACCTCCACGGTGGGTAGGAACATGTAGGTAGTGTCATGCAACGATGCATTTATTAGCTTATAGACTCATTGTTTTTTGAAGTGTGTGATGTTCCGGTAACTTAGACTAGCCATAGTGGGTAGTAACATAGAGTAGTAACATGCCCATGTTACTACTCTATGTTACTACCTCTATAGTGGGGAGTAACATATGTGTGGTAACATGGAAGACTTCATTTATTAGGCCATAGACTCATCTTATCTTGATATGTGTGATGTTACTCATACTAGTAGTAACTAGCTATGTTACCACATGCCTCTCTTTCTTCATTTATTGCTTGCCACATCATCTTTTTTATCTAGATATGTGTGATGTTACTACCTATGTTACTCCCACTATGGGTAGTCTTAGCTAGTTACCACAAGCACCTCACTCTTCATTAAATATGTGCCACATAAGCAATGTTGTATTGAAATATGTGATGTTACTCCTAAATTCCACCCCATTGTGACCAGCCTAAGAAAGTTATAAAACGAGAAAGTGGTTGTCGCGGTAACTCCACCAGACCACGACCACATTTGGTCGTGTGTATCTGTTTTTTTTTTCACATACGTCCGTGTGTGTCTGTTTGGGATTAAAGGCCTGTTCAGCATCCCTCCGACTCCACGCTCTCGCTCTCGGAGTTGACAGAACTGAAGGTAAAAAGTACAGAGCGGGGGAACAGGTGCTTCAGGCAATGGATTGCCGAACAACCCTTAAATATGGACTGAAAAGATTGCACAACCGTAGACCATCTCATTATTTTGTCTATTTTGTATTTTGTGTCCATCTATTTGTGGACCAAAGTTGCTCGTGATTTGGATCCGACACAAACTAGACGTTTTCTGTGTCGTAGTTGTCTGGGTGTATCCGCTCCATGTGGGCCGTGACCCGTCTGTCATCGAAACAGGAAAGGCCCACCGGCCCGCCCATCCCTCTCTCTCCTCCTTTTCTCTATTTTCTCTCCCCCGCCATGCCGGCCATGGATGCCACTGCCGAAGGTCCACCTGTCCATCCCTCCCTAGGTTCTCGTGCATGCCCACGGCGGACGCGGCGGCTCCGATGGTGACTCGGGGCTGCGGGAGATGGCGGCCATGGATGCGAGCTTCGGCGAACCGCATTGCCTCCGTCCCGGGCACCACCTCCACGCCGTCCTCTTCATCGCGCTCGCCCCCGCTGAGGGAGTCCTGGATTAAGGGGTCCTCAGGGATCCGGATCGCATGTTACGGGCCGGACAGGTGGGCCGTGAAGATTATTGATGAAGACTATCTCTCGTATCCGGATAGGACTCCCATATGTGTAAAATAACAAGTTTAGAGTCCGGGTGTAATGCTTTCCTTCCTTTGCAAGATGGTCATGTACAAACCCTAGGTCCCTCCGGTGCATATATAAACCGGAGGGTTTAGTCCGTAGGGACAACAATAACAATACCACAGGCTAGACATCTAGGGTTTTAGCCATTACGATCTCGAGGTAGATCAACTCGTGTAACCCCATATTCATCAAGATCAATCAAGCAGGAAGTAGGGTATTACCTCGATCGAGAGGGCCTGAACCTGGGTAAAAACATCGTGCCCCAGTCTTCTGTTACCATCGATCCTCAAACGCATAGTTTGGGACCCCCTACTCGAGATCTGCCGGTTTTGACACCGACATTGGTGCTTTCATTGAGAGTTCCAATATGTCGTCGACTGAAGGATTAATGGCTCGCTTCGTCATCAACGACGACGCCACTGTCGAGGGAATTTTTCTCCCCAGCCTGCTTTTTGTGTTCGGCGGCTTCGTGCTTCGCGCCAACACGGAAGGCCACCTCGAGCAGGTTGACAGCTACGCCCCTGGTCATCAGATCAGATTTGGAAGCCTAAACTATGTTGCTGATGTGTGCGGAGATTTGATCTTCGATGGATTCGCACCCAGGGCGGCCGGTCCCCGCCACCACGATGAACACGACTTAGATCTGTCATCGGACCCCGTCCAGGGGACAACAACTACAACAGCTCTGGCCTTAGATCCAGAGCAGATCGCTTCATCCGAGGACGGGAAGATCAAACCCGCCACGGAGACCGCAGACTTAGCGGTGCTTGAGCCACACACAGACCCAGCCTTGAGCGGGATACCCCCCCC
>LR738711.1:939872196-939902776 GCA_902687465.1 Secale cereale
CCCCCCGCCACTGTAGCTCCGGACTCGCCTCCGATTACGAGTTCCGAACCTTTGGGATCTGCCCCTTCTGGGCTCGATCGAGCGGTTGTTGATGTCTACTACACAACCTTCTTCTTGTAGACGTTGTGGGGCCTCCAAGTGCAGAGGTTTGTAGGACAATAGCAAATTTCCCTCAAGTGGATGACCTAAGGTTTATCAATCCGTAGGAGGCGTAGGATGAAGATGGTCTCTCTCAAGCAACCTTGCAACCAAATAACAAAGAGTCTCTTGTCTCCCCAACACACCTAATACAATGATAAATTGTATAGGTGCACTAGTTCGGCGAAGAGATGTTGATACAAGTGCAATATGGATGGTAGATATAGGTTTTTGTAATAAGAAAATATAAAAATAGCAAGGCAACAAGTGGTAAAAGTGAGCATAAACGGTGTTGCAATGATAGGAAACAAGGCCTAGGGTTCATACTTTCACTAGTGCAAGTTCTCTCAACAAGGATAACATAATTGGATCATATTACTAGCCCTCAACATGCAACAAAGAGTCACTCCAAAGTCACTAATAGCGGAGAACAAACGAAGAGATTATGGTATGGTACGAAACCACCTCAAAGTTATTCTTTCGGATCGATCTATTCAAGAGTCTGTAGTAACGTTCAATCTATCATAGAGTTCATACTAGAATAACACCTTAAGACACAAATCAATCAAAACCCTAATGACACCTAGATACTCCATTGTCACCTCAAGTATCCGTGGGCATGATTATACGATATGCATCACATAAACTCAGATTCATCTATTCAACCAACACAAAGAACTTCAAAGAGTGCCCCAAAGTTTCTACCGGAGAGTCAAGACGAAAATGTGTGCCAACCCCTACGCATAGATTCCCAAGGTCACGGAACCCGCAAGTTGATCACCAAAACATACATCAAGTGAATCAATAGAATACCCCACTGTCACCACGGGTATCCCACGCAAGACATACATCAAGTGTTCTCAAATCCTTAAAGACTCAATCAGATAAGATAACTTCAAAGGGAAAACTCAATCCATTACAAGAGAGTAGAGGGGGAGAAGCATCATAATATCCAACTATAATAGCAAAGCTCGCGATACATCAAGATCGTGCCACCTCAAGAACACGAGAGAGAGAGAGAGATAGAGAGATCAAACACATAGCTACTAGTACATACCCTCAACCCCGAGGGTGGACTACTCCTCCCTCATCATGGAGAGCGTCGGGATGATGAATATGGCCACCGGTGAGGGTTCCCCCCTCCAGCAGGGTGCCGGAACGGGGTCTAGATTGGTTTTCGGTGGCTACAGAGGCTTTGGGCGGCGGAACTCCCGATCTAGGTTATTTTCTGGAGGTTTCAATATATATATAGGAGGTGTTGGAGTCGGGGCCAAGCAAAGGGGGTCTACGGACTGTCCACGAGGCAGGGGGCGTGCCCCCCACCCTCGTGGGTAGCCCGTGGGTCTTCTTGTCCCCCTCCGGCACTTCTTGGGCTTCTTTAGGTCCAAAAACTTCCCCCGTTAAATTTCAGGTCAATTGGGCTCCGTTTGATATACCTTTTCTGTGAAACCCTAAAACAGGAGAAAAACAAAAACTGGCACTGGGTTAATAGGTTAGTCCAAAAAATAATATAAAAGTGTATAACAAAGCCCATTAAACATCCAAAACATCATAAATAATAGCATGGAACAATAAAAAAATTATAGATACGTTGGAAACGTATCAGCTGTCACCGAACTCAGCCCCGCAGATGTCCGAACACATGCCCAACACTCGCCCTTAGACGAAGCGCTGGACTTACTAAAATCTCTCTCTAGCAGAGAACTCCTAGCGGAACTATGCCCAGTTCGAACTGGGGGCCGAGGACAGAGAATTTTGCTTCCCACCCACCACCCACTTGATAGCCACGGTTGAGGATTTAACCGATCTATTAGATTACGCTTCCGAAGACATCGATGAGACGGACCACGATACCGAAGTTGATCTAAGTACAAACCCGCCCGCAACCGGGCGATGCACGGCTACCTCCACATACGATGTATACATGGTGGACACACCCAACGAGAAGGAAGGAGACGGTGATACCAATCTAGAACAGGATAAGCCTGTCGATGATCCCCCCAAACGCCGGCATCAGAAGCGTAGATCTCAATCCCATAAAGGAAAAGAGAGTAACACCGTCACCGAAGACGATGACGATCCGGAGCAAGCCGATGACCCCGCGGAGCCAACAATGGAGTAGGACGAGCGGGAAGATGGCGAACACAGTCATGAACCGCTGGCCGATCACAACGATGCCGAAGACAACAGTTATCAATGTAGCGACCACGATCCGAATGGACCGAAGTCTCTGTGCTTTAGTGTCATCCTTGGATCGGTAATGCTGACATACACAGTACTTGAAGGATTTATAACAGAGTGGAAATCGCACACTTATTACATCGAATGTCTCCAAAGAGAACTTATTACAAAAGTCTATGGCATAAGGCCATCTAACAAAATAATAGCGGAAGGCTTGGAAGATTAGTGAGTCCATCAACTCCAACGGCATAGCTGAGTGCATGACAAACGACCTAGAACGTCTTACTCCTCGTCTGAAAAGTCTGCAACGTAACATGTTGCAGCCCGAAACGGGTCAGCACATGGAATATGCTGGCAAGATAACACAGAAGATGCAAGTAACAGAAATAAAGGCTACACTATATGCATATTTGGCTGGTGCTGGCTCTAAGGTTAAAGTTTTTGCGTAAAGCCAATTTTTCCCTACAACAAAGAAATAAATTTTATTTTTAACTATCATGGTAGTTGAAACATCATTGAGAAGGTACCTCCAACTCAATCCCAAATTAAAGTAATCATTAGCCCAACAAATTAATTTTAGAGTGATGAGATCAACCAATAATGCAAGTACCAGATACTCAGGATGGTCCATAACTGGGGACACGGCTAATCATGATCAGTTTGTACACTCTTCAGAGGTTTGTGCACTTTTCCCACAAGACTCGATCACCACCGTTGGATTTCTCGCACTGCATGGTGTTTGAGAAACGGATGACCGAGACACAGTCTTTCAGAAGCATTTACTCTTTACCCCAGGTGGACCCGTACACCTACTTTCCCCTACATCTGCTAGCCCACCACGAAAGAGCTCACACAACTTACTCATACTATGCCAGAGCCCATAATGGCATTGTGGCTGCACACGGAAGTTTCTAGCATGAATAGTTTTATGATCCCTTTGAGCATGGGTGGCATTCCATAGGACAATCACACGGCACCCCGGGATTTCCTAGGACAACACTGGATTCTCCAGGTGCCCTGCAACCAATCCACCCAGATGTGTATTCAAGTAGCCACCTTAAGTTGAACCATTAATTAACAACTCACATCTGTCATGGATTTCACTCAAACCCAAACCGCGTCTACGAGCATAGCATGACAACCTAAGCATAGCGTAGAAGTAACTCCCAAGGGTTTGAAAATAATGCAGGTATTAGGTTCTACCTCAAACTACTTCCCAGACCCACAAGTTGAGATCCTACTCATGCAATGTGTGAGGGTTTGATCTAATGCATAAAAACTGGGTAATAAAAAGTATGATCAAATTGTTACTTGCCTTGCTGATGATTCGCAAAACCTAGGGACTCGTTGTAGCACGCTTCATAGTCCGGGTATTCTATCGCAAGCAAACAATAGCATACATAAGCAATCAAGCAATGATGCACAAACAAAACTCCAAAAGATAAGATCTAACCAGAAAGTTCAACTTAAGAACTCCGGTTTGCAAAAAGAATCAAATCGAAAGAAGCAACGAAACTCCAACTGTGAAGGAAACGGGGTTCGTTTACTAGTTTGATCTAGAGTCAAATTTTACACTAGCCAAAACTTTGTTCAAGTTGGTTAAACCGAAAGAGGGCGTCGAGACGAAGATCTGGGATTTTGAATCACCTGATTCCGACTCTCGAGCGAAAATAAAAACGAAAAACAAGATTGGGGCAGAAATCGCGATCGGAAAATAATCGCGGATAAATACCCCGAAAAAGAAAACTGACGAACAGACTAACGAAGGAACGTTCGCTGTCTGCGGCTATGGGCGAATAACGTTCGTTAAAACGAACGTACGGACGAACGTTCGCTAAAGAACTAAACTGAAAAAACCGATCTAATATAAAAAAACGGATTTAGGGTTTTCGTAAAAACAACCGATAGGTTTTTAGACAAACCGACGGCAGCGGCGGCTACCTCGAGAAAAGGCGGCGAACACCGGCGGCGGCGGCTACCGGAGGCTGCGGCGGCGGCTACGGCGGCGGCGAACTCCGGCGACGGCGGCGCGGGACCCGGCGGCTGCGACGGCTAGGGTTTGGGGGCGGCGGGGCGACTGGGCTGCGGGGTCTCGGTCCTCGGCTTTTAAAGGCCGGCCGGGCTGAGTCCTAGCCGGACACGGCCCGGTTAGGTTGGTTCACTTTTTTTAAACATGTCCTGACGTACGAAAACTAACAAAAGAAATACTAAACGGACTCCAAAAATCCCGAAATAAATTTTCGCCGTCCTCTAATAATATTTAGGACAAAGTGAACATTTTTCCCGGACCTAATGCAATTTTGAAAAACGCGTATTTTTCCTATGCAAGTAAAATCACAAATAAATCCGAATAAATACCAAAAGTGATTTTAATATTTTTCCTCCAATATTTCTGTTATTTTGGAGAAGTCATATTGTCTCCGCTCATATATTTTATTTAGAAATATTTTTAGGAGGGAAAAATAAATAAAACCTACGTTATCCTCGTACCGGTATTCGAGTAAACTCAAATACAAAATGGTAGAATTCCCAACTCTCTCCGTAGGTCCTTGAGTTGCTTAGAATTTTCGAGGATCGCCACGCACAAAATGCAAAGAAATATGCAATGCAGTATGATCTATGTATAATATTCCAAATTGAAAATTTGGGATGTTACAAACCTACCCCTCTTAGAATGAATCTCGCCCTCGAGATTCGACTTGGCTAGACAACAGGTGTGGGTGGTCCTTGCGTAGATCATCTTCTCGTTCCCAGGTGACTTCCTCCTTGGTTTGGTGAATCCACTGAACTTTGCAAAACTTGATAACCTTACTGCGGGTTACTCTGCTCGAAAATTCGAGAATCTTAACAAGCTTCTCCTCATAAGTCAGATCGCTATCCAACTGAATTGCTTCCAAGGGTACCGTGTCTCTAAGCGGGATATCATCCATCTCCGCATGGCACTTCTTAAGCTGCGAAACGTGAAACACATCGTGCACTCCTGACAATCCTTCGGGCAACTCCAACTTATAGGCAACCTCTCCCATGCGTTCCAAAACACGGTAAGGTCCCACAAATCCCGGGGCTAGTTTTCCCTTCACTCCAAAACGTTTAACTCCTCGCAGAGGCGATACTCTCAGGTACGCTCTGTCTCCGATTTCATAGGCTATCTCCTTGCACTTCGAGTCTACATAACTCTTCTGCCTGGACTGAGCTACCTTCAATCTATCTCGAATTAGCTTAACCTTCTCTTCAGACTCTTTGATCAAGTCCGGTCCAAACAACTGTCGGTCTCCAATTTCATCCCACATTAACGGCGTTCGACATCTCCTTCCGTACAATGCTTCGAACGGTGCCATCTTCAAACTGGCCTGGTAACTATTGTTGTATGAGAACTCGGCGTAGGGAAAATTGTCATCCCAACTAGATCCATAATCTAGCGCACAAGCTCTCAACATGTCCTCCAGAATCTGGTTGACTCTCTCGGTCTGTCCATCTGTCTGTGGGTGAAACGCTCTACTAAATTCTAGCCTTGTTCCCAAAGTTTGGTTTAGCTGATGCCAAAACTTTGAGGTGAACTATGTTCCTCTATCTGATACAATGGTCCTCGGAACTCCGTGCACACATACGATCCTGGTCATGTATATCTTAGCCAACTTCGCACTGGTGTATGTGGTTTTCACGGGGATAAAGTGGGCTACTTTGGTCAAACGGTCCACTACTACCCAGATTGATTCATATCCTGCTTTGGTCCTGGGCAATCCGGTGATAAAATCCATGCCAAGCTTCTCCCACTTCCATTCGGGTATCGGCATAGGCTGTAGCAATCCTGCTGGCTTTTGATGCTCTGCCTTTACTCTCTGGCATACATCACATACGGCTACATACTCGGCAATATACTTCTTCATTCCCGTCCACCAGAAACGTTCCTTCAAATCTAGATACATCTTGGTGTTTCCGGGGTGTATCGAGTATGGCGAATCATGTGCTTCCTGCAGTATCAACTTCCTGATCTCCGGGTCGTTGGGCACATAGATTCAATCCTCAAACCACAAGGAGTCGTGCTCATCCTCACGAAATCCTTTGTCTTTGCCTTCACTCATCCTCTTCTTTATCTCGGTAATCTCTTTTTCATCCTTCTGGGCTTCGCGTATCTTCCCCAGCAATGTCGATTGAACCTCCAACGTTGCGACAAAACCTCTAGGAACTATCTCCAAATGAAGCTCCCTGAGATCATCTGCTATCCCCTGGGGCATTTCCCCTTTTACTAAGGTATTTGCATAGCT
This sequence comes from Secale cereale, assembly GCA_902687465.1. NCBI lineage: Eukaryota > Viridiplantae > Streptophyta > Magnoliopsida > Poales > Poaceae > Secale > Secale cereale. The sequence continues at coordinate 939,878,781 of LR738711.1, forward strand.
CTTCCGGCTCAAAGCGTCTGCAATGACATTGGTCTTTCCTGGGTGATAGTGCAGCTTCATATCATAATCCTTTATAAGCTCCAGCCATCTCCTCTGTCTGAGGTTCAGCTCCTTCTGAGTGAAAATGTACTTCAAACTCTTGTGATCCGCACATCACAACGATTTCCAATAAGGAAATGTCTCCAGGTTTTGAGTGCGTGCACTACAGCTGCTAACTCCAGATCATGCGTCGCATAGTTCAACTCGTGCGGCCGCCGTTGACGAGATGCATAAGAAACAACTCTTCCATCTTGCATGAGTACTCCTCAAAGTCCTAAGCGTGAAGCATCGCAGTACACTTGGAAATCCTTGCGTATATCTGGCGATATCAGCACTGGGGCTGTAGTCAACCGTTTCTTCAACTCCTGGAAACTTTCTTCACACTCTTCAGTCCAATCGAACTTTGTCTCCTTCTTCAACAATGTCGTCATTGGCTTAGCAATCTTGGAGAAATTTTCTATGAATCTCCGGTAATATCCCGCGAGTCCAAGAAAACCGCGGATCTCTCCAACTGAAGTGGGTGCCAACCATTCAGTGACTGCCTGCACTTTGACGGGGTCCACTGCTATACCCTCTCCCGATATAACATGCCCTAGGAATCCAACTTCCTTCAACCAAAACTCGCATTTGCTAAACTTGGCATACAACTGATGTTCTCTGAGCTTCTCCAATACCGAACGCAAATGCTCCGCGTGTTCCTCCTCATTCTTCGAGTACACCAAAATGTCATCAATGAATACCACGACAAACTTATCCAAGAACTCCACGAACACCTGATACGTCCAAAACGTATCTATAATTTCTGCTTGCTCCATGCCACTTTTGGGTGATATTGCTATGATATTCATACACTTCCATACACTTTTGATCATATTTGGACTAACCTAGTAATCCAGTGCACCCCGGTGCCAGTTTCTGTTTTCGGTTGTTTTTGTATTTCAGGTTTTCACATTACGAGAACTGTCAGGAAAAATTCAGAAAAATTATATAAAAAATCAGCGTTCCAGAACCTACCTTGCGCCCGAAGTACAGCCGGGGGGGGGGGGCACCAGGGCCCCAGGCGCCCTGGCGGCGCGCCCCCCTGGGCCGCGCCGGGGGGGGCGCCTGGGCCCCCCTAGCCCCGTCTGGTGCCCCCCCTTTGGCATATATTTAGAGCGTCCTTCGAAACCCTCGGGATGGGAACTCTTTTTCGCGATCTCATCTCTGTTCCGCCGCCGCCGCCGCTTCCAAGATCGGGAGCACCAGGAGAACTCTTCCCGGCACCCTGCCGGAGGGGAGGATCACCACCGGGAGCCTCTCCACCACCATGGACGCCTCCCGGATGAGTTGTGAGTAGTCTCCCTTGGACCATGAGTCCATGACCAGTAGCTATGTGATGTTCTCCTCCCATTCTTGTGCTTCACTAATTAGTCCTCGTGAGCTGCCCTACATGATCGAGGCACATATGTAATCCTTATGCTGTTGCTATGTTGAGTTTGCTGGGATCCGATGGATTATGAGATTATGTTCAGATTGATCTTGAGTAATATATTTGATCTACCTCTTTTATATTTATGTTCATAAGTAATTCTTGCATGTTCTCCGTTGTTATTTATTGCTTTGGCCAAGTAATACGTAGTGACTCCAAGAGGGAACGTTATGCTCGATTGTGGGTTCATGCCCCTCGATGACTAGCTTGAGTGACAGAAACATGAGTCTAGAGGATGTGCTGTTGCCACAAGGGGGAAAACAACGGTGCTTGTGCCCGCGGGTGCAAGGATTGTTTACTTTACGCAAAGTTCTTTTAATGCAGTTGTCTGTTGCTTTGAGTTTACACTATGGGTGGGGCTCGCAACTTAATACCAGCGAGATGTTCTGGATAGATATCTCAAGGTGGATGATTAGTAGTAGATATTGATGGATTTCGGTCTACTTACTTTGGCGTACCCCCCATGCTTTGAACCTCAACCTTTCTTGCAATGTAGTCAGCATTGGTTTGCGTTCGTGGTCCTGTCAATTGCCCAGCTGTAATTCGTTTACCTCACATAGCTGTTTTATCGTCTTTTGGGAGAGAGACATCACTAGTGAACATCATGAGACTCCGGTCCATATTACCATCATTGATCACATCCGCTATTTACTTTTCGTTATTATTTACTATTGCAAACATTATCTATCACTACTATCATTTGCTTTTAATCCTTTGTGAACTACAAGGCCGGAGGGATTGACAACCTCTCTGTACTCGTTGGGAGCAAAGTTATTTGTATCTGTGTGCAGGTCCACGTTGATTGCTAATATCTGGCGCCGTTAGCAGTTGACACCTACTTGTTGAACCTAGGAGTCTCTGGGGATTCGATCCTTGGCATCTTTGCTAAGGGAAAAACTTCCACAACACTGCATCTTACACCTTCCACTTGGGGTAACCAACGAGGGGTTAGAGGCCCATCAAGGAGTTTTTCTGGCGCCGTTGCCGGGGACTCCACTCTTCGGGATAGGGGAGTTGCATGCTATCTTTTACCTTTGCTTTTTAGTCTTGTTAGTTTACCTTTCATTTTTGCTTTAGTATCTTTTATCAAAAATTACAAAAAAAAATTTATTTTGCCTTCCTGTTAGTAGTCCTATCTGTTTAGCTAAACATGTTAGGATATGGTGCTTTGAGGGAATCAGAAGTTCTAGATTTCCATCAAAGGGATGGAGAAAATATGAAGAAGGCATGGGACAGAATTTCTGATGCACATAGGAGAATTATGCCTTGGATACCTATAAAAATTGTGCTTAGAAATTTTTACCAGGGTCTTTTTAAATGGTGTAAACACTCTCTTGATATTATAGCCGAGGGAGATTTCCTAGAGTGTGATGAAGCTAGAGCTCTTGAAATTATACATGGTCTATCTAGTTACTTTGTTTATGATCATAATTTTGATACTGTCATAGATAGACTTGCTACTATTGAAAAGAGAATGGATGCTCTAGACTTGATGAAGGTAGAGAAACCCAAACCCAATAAGAGAGATATTTTGGAAATAGATAATGACTGGGAGCCTCTTGTTAGGATTAGCATCTCTAATCAAGACTTCCTTGCTTATTGTGATATTGGATCTATGGTTTCTACTATGCCAAAAATTGTTCATGATTCTTTAAAATTTAACATGGATATATTACCATCTTATCATGAGCACACTAATGGAGAAATTTCTGAAATCCAGGGAAGAATAAAAGATGTGCCAGTTAAATTCCTTAAAGGGATTGCAATGGTTGATTTCTTCATCATGGAGCCAAACCAAGGAAATATAGTGCTTGGAAGGGACTTCCTCCGAGCGATAAAAGGCTTCATCGATATAGGTAAGGGACAAATCCGCTTATGCGGGAAGGCAAAAGGTGTGTACCCCTTTCCTAGAAGGAACAAGAGTGAACTTGTTGAGGAACCATATGAATCAATTTATAACTCCGATTATCATGATGGTTATTGATTCCTCTATGCATTATGCCTAGCTTAAAGGCATAAAAGAAAGCGCTTTTGGGAGGCAGCCCACATGAATAAATTTTTATATTTTGCTTTTGTTGTGTCTTGATGTTGTTTACTGCTGTAGCATCATCATTGTATCTTTGCTTTTCATATTTGTGCCAAGTATAGCCTCTGATTGCTAGAAAGTTCAAAAGTTGTGAGGTGCTGTCCAGGAAACAGATTCTGTACTTGGATAGAAAAATTCGTATAAAATCACCAGATCATCTTTTTGGTCTGAATTTTTTCGACAGCGTTCTCTATATAATTGTCTTTCGTGCGTCTGTTCTGAGTTTTTTGATTTGAGTTGCAGAAGTATCCCGAACAAATCAATTACTACCTGCTGTTCTGTTTTTCACAGATTCTGTCCTGTTTTGCCTTTCCTTCAATTTGCAAATCAAGAGCTTGCTTTTTCTTTGCAAAAACCTTTTGGCAATCTTGAGAAACAGTAGAACTTCAAGAATATCTTTATTTCCAGCAAGGTGCAATTATTTTATTAAGGGTACTAACCTCGCTAATCAGATTATGATGAGTTATGTATGAAGGGAGTTTTCAAGTGTGCGAGGGAAGATGATAAAAAGATTTAGGAGTGTCAAGCGCTCAAGCTTGGGGATGCCCCCGTGCACCCCCAAGAAATATTCAAGGAGACTCAAGAGTCTAAGCTTGGGGATGCCCCCGTGCATCCCCTTCTCCATCAACATTATCAGTTCGTCTTTCGTTCCGCTATATTTTTATCACTTCATGTGTTATGTGCTATGCTTGGAGCGTCTTGCTTTTAGTTTTCTTTTTAGTTTTTCATAACGAGTCGGAACTCAGCTTTCTTTATGTGTGAGAGAAACACGCTCCACCTCTACCTAGAACATAACATAGAATTTTCATGTCTATCTATGCTGTGTGTGTTCTTTGTCTTTTAATAGTTACTATCATGCTCTGCTCTTAGTATTCATGCTTATCTTTTCAAAGAGCTTTTGTTTAGTTGGTTGCTTGAACTCTCTTTAACTACCATGCTCACCTTATTAAGAGAGTTTGCTTCCGTTGCATTGGTTGATATGTCTATGATAAAGATGCTACGTGCATGATGGCGCTTAGTAGTTCAGGTTTTCTTGTGGTTAATCTCAAATAGCTGGGGGGTTCCCAATGTGTTATTGGAGTACCAACATGATTTGTTTGCCAATGACGTGGTATGGTTTAGTAATATCTTCCTTCAAAAATTTATTTTGATTGACTTGGCGTATGCTCACGCATATTCAAGACTGTAAAGAAAGTCTGTCAAGCCTTGATGATCTTTTATTTCTGAGTAGCGATATAACTACCATGCCTGATTCAATATTGCTTTGTCGCTCTGCATGATTATGACCGTCATTGCTCTCTTAGTTGGTCGCTCCCAGTCTTTTGCTAACCTCCACCTGTACTAAGCGAACTAACTTTGCAATACATAGCTCATGGAAAAGTAGCTTAAAAACTATTGTGGTAAAGAATATGTTGCTTATATATCTTATTTCTTATAAGTTGCTTGCTAAGCGGTAACCATGTTTCTGGGGACGCCATCAACTGTCACACTTTTGTTGAATATCATGTGAGTTGCTATGCATGTTCGTCTTGTCTGAAGTAAGGGTGATTTGCCATGGGTTGAATGAGTATGCATATTGTTAGAGAAGAACAATGGGCCGCCAACCAAAGCCATGTATCATGGTGGAAGTTTTAGCTTGGACATTAATCCTCAATCTCTTATGAGAATATGCTTATGCATTAAAGAGGAGTCCATCATCTATTTTCTATGTTGTCCCGGTATGGATGTCCTCAAGTTGAGACCTATCAAAAACGAGAAATCGAATGCGATTTATCTCCTTGGACCTTTGTACAGGTGGCATAGAGGTACCCCTTTGTGACACTTGGTTGAAACATATGTAATGCAATGATAACCCATGGAAATTCGAGCTAATTAGGACAAGGTGCAAGCACTATTGGTATTCGATGCATGAGGCTTGCAACTTATAGGATGTCTTATGCATGACACATATGAAGTACTACTACCGTTGACAAAATTGCTTCTATGTTTTCAAAATAAAAAGCTCTATCATATAACCATTCTTTTACTTTTTGAGTCTCCACCTTCTTTCTTCAAGCACCAACTACTGAGAGCATGATTGTCATTCTGAGTGTAATGTGCATTGTCCCAAAGTAGCATTGTCTTTTGCATGATTGTGATATCGTTTATTTTGAAATCATTGTATCTAGTCATCACTTAAACCTTGAAGGTGCCCCTGCATTTATGTTTTGCTTCACTAAAGGGGCCAAGCTAGATATCACTTTATCATATTTGCACATCATGTTCATTGCAAATCTTTTTGATGTTTCAGTTTCATATTGTAAAACTTTCAGTCATTTGTGATTTTCTCGTGAGGCAACTTAATTACTATAGAATCATTGTCTCAGTAAGCTTTTGTCATATGACTATGAATAAGTCCTATATGGTTAATAGCATGTCACCACAAAAATTATTCTTGTTATCATTTACCTACTCGAGGACGAGCAGGAATTAAGCTTGGGGATGTTGATACGTCCAAAACGTATCTATAATTTCTGCTTGCTCCATGCCACTTTTGGGTGATATTGCTATGATATTCATACACTTCCATACACTTTTGATCATATTTGGACTAACCTACTAATCCAGTGCACCCCGGTGCCAGTTTCTATTTTCGGCTGTTTTTGTATTTCAGGTTTTCACATTACGAGAACTGCCAGGAAAAATCCAGAAAAATTATATAAAAAATCAGCGTTCCAGAACCTACCTTGCGCCCGAAGTACAGCCGGGGGGGGGCACCAGGGCCCCAGGCGCCCTGGCGGCGCCCCCCCTGGGCCGCGCCGGGGGGGGCGCCTGGGCCCCCCGAGCCCCGTCTGGTGCCCCCCTTTGGCATATATTTAGAGCGTCCTTCGAAACCCTCGGGACGGGAACTCTTTTTCGCGATCTCATCTCTGTTCCGCCGCCGCCGCCGCTTCCAAGATCGGGAGCACCAGGAGAACTCTTCCCGGCACCCTGCCGGAGGGGAGGATCACCACCGGGAGCCTCTCCACCACCATGGACGCCTCCTGGATGAGTTGTGAGTAGTCTCCCTTGGACCATGAGTCCATGACCAGTAGCTATGTGATGTTCTCCTCCCGTTCTTGTGCTTCACTAATTAGTCCTCGTGAGCTGCCCTACATGATCGAGGCACATATGTAATCCTTATGCTGTTGCTATGTTGAGTTTGCTGGGATCCGATGGATTATGACATTATGTTCAGATTGATCTTGAGTAATATATTTGATCTACCTCTTTTATATTTATGTTCATAAGTAATTCTTGCATGTTCTCCGTTGTTATTTATTGCTTTGGCCAAGTAATACGTAGTGACTCCAAGAGGGAATGTTATGCTCGATTGTGGGTTCATGCCCCTCGATGACTAGCTTGAGTGACAGAAACATGAGTCTAGGGGATGTGGTGTTGCCACAAGGGGGAAAACAACGGTGCTTGTGCCCGCGGGTGCAAGGATTGTTTACTTTACGCAAAGTTCTTTTAATGCAGTTGTCTGTTGCTTTGAGTTTACACTATGGGTGGGGCTCGCAACTTAATACCAGCGAGATGTTCTGGATAGATATCTCAAGGTGGATGATTAGTAGTAGATATTGATGGATTTCGGTCTACTTACTTTGGCGTACCGCCCATGCTTTGAACCTCAACCTTTCTTGCAATGTAGTCAGCATTGGTTTGCGTTCGTGGTCCTGTCAATTGCCCAGCTGTAATTCGTTTACCTCACATAGCTGTTTTATCGTCTTTTGGGAGAGAGACATCACTAGTGAACATCATGAGACTCCGGTCCATATTACCATCATTGATCACATCCGCTATTTACTTTTCGTTATTATTTACTATTGCAAACATTATCTATCACTACTATCATTTGCTTTTAATCCTTTGTGAACTACAAGGCCGGAGGGATTGACAACCTCTCTGTACTCGTTGGGAGCAAAGTTATTTGTATCTGTGTGCAGGTCCACGTTGATTGCTAATATCTGGCGCCGTTAGCAGTTGACACCTACTTGTTGAACCTAGGAGTCTCTGGGGATTCGATCCTTGGCATCTTTGCTGAGGGAAAAACTTCCACAACACTGCATCTTACACCTTCCACTTGGGGTAAACAACGAGGGGTTAGAGGCCCATCAACACCTTGTTCATCATACTCATGAAATAGGCAGGGGTGTTAGTTAATCCAAATGACATAACCGTATACTCATATAGCCCGTACCTTGTGGTGAAGGCTGTCTTAGGTATATCCTTCTCTCGGATCTTCAACTGGTGGTAGCCAGATTGTAGATCGATCTTGGAGAATACTTTCGCTCCCTGGAGTTGGTCGAACAAATCATTGATCATCGGCAGCGGGTACTTATTCTTAATAGTCACTTCATTCAGTGCACGATAATCAACGACCATTCTTAAAGATCCATCATTCTTCTCAACCAAAAGCACTGGGGCTCCCCAAGGTGATGAACTCCGACGAATAAAACCTTTCTCCAATAACTCCTTAATCTGCTTCTTGATCTCCTCCAGATCATTTGCTGGCATCCGATACGGTCTCTTCGATATTGGTCCGGTGCCAGGCAACAGCTCAGTCAAAAACTCAATATCCCTATCCGGTAGCATGCCTGGTAACTCCTCTGGAAACACATCCGGGTAGTTTTTTACTACCGACACTTCCTCCTGAACAACTCCCGTGAGAGAATGTACTTGTGTCCTTATAGGCGTATGCCTAGATACATACTTAATCCTTTTTCCCTCCGGGGTGGTAAGCAAAATAGACTTGCTGGCACAGTCAATGTTCCCTCCATACATCGATAGCCAATCCATACCTAATATCACATCCAATCCTTGTGACTCCAAAACTATTAGGTCTGAGGGGAAAACATGTCGTCCAATGGTCAATGGCATCTGAAAACATCCTTGATTTGCCATATATTCCACTCCAGGTGAACATACTAACATGGGGGCCATAAGGACTCTGGTGGACAACTATGTCTATTTACGAATCCCCTTGAAATGTATGAATGCGATGCACCAGTACCGAAAAGAACTACCGCGGTAAATGACTTAACCAAAAACTTACCGATCACCGCATCTGGTTGTTCCTCAACTTCCTCCACGGTCACGTGGTTCACTTGTCCTTTGTTGAACGGGTTGGGCTTCTTTCCGGCGCTTCCATTGCCGTTCCCATTCTTAGCTTCAGGGCACTCATTGGCATAATGTCCATTCTTCCCGCTCTTGTAACAGGTGATGTGGCTGAAATCCTTCTTGGCGGGTGTGGACGGGGTAGAGCGATTCTGGTTATTGTTTGCTCCATTCACATTCCCATTCTTGGAGCCATTGTGGTTGTGGGAACTTCCTCCTGTGTGGGTGTGGCTTCCATGGTTATGGGTATATCCTCCCGAATTCGGTGTGAATCGGGGCTTCTGCGGGGCTCCAGAATTATTCCTTCCTTGTCCATACTTCCTCTTGCGGCCCTCAATCTGCTGCTGCTTTCCTTCAATCATAAGAGCTTTATCTACCAACTCCTGGTAGTTGTTGAAGGTTGCCACCATCAACTATATGCTCATCTCATCATTCAGCCCTTCCATAAACCTCTCCTGCTTAGCGGCATCTGTGGCCACATCATCTGGGGCATAACGAGATAGGGTACTAAACTCATCCACGTACTGAGCCACAGTACGATTTCCTTGGCGCAGGTTGCGAAACTCCCGCTTCTTCATGCTCATGGCTCCAGTTGAGACATGGGGAGTACGGAAAGCTTGCTGAAACTGATCCCAAGTGACATTGGCTATATGAAAGGTGGCTGTGTAATTCTCCCACCATGCTGCGGCTGGTCCAGACAACTGGTGTGCGGCAAATCACACTTTCTCAGCATCCGAGCAATTTGCGGTGGTCAAATCCCTTCCAATCTTGCGCAGCCAGTCATTAGCAACTATTGGTTCAATGCTGCTAGCAAACACCGGTGGTTGCAACCTTAAGAAACGTGTCAGGTTGTCCACGGGTGGTGGTGGTGGAGGGTTGTTGTTGTTCTGGTTGTTCTGAGTGTTCTGGATAAGAAGTTGCATCAAAGTGTTCTGCTGCTGGATCAACTGAGTGAGCTCAGGGGGAAACTCAAATCCGGGCTCGCGTCTTGGAGGCATCTGATGGGCGTAGAGGGAAGAGATTAGAATAGAGTTGAGGTCTAAGGGAAAATCACTACCCATATGCACATGCGACAAACACAATCATATCACACCAATCAATTTCAAACAAGGTCTTACAAGGATCTAACTAACGTTACAAAGGTGCTCTAAAATACTAATTTGTGGGAAAAAACTACTAGTCATAGGGTGGTCATCTAGAAATTTTGATCGGCGGAAGATTCCATGATGTCTGCTCCGGCTTCATCTTCATAGTCTTCGTCATCACTATCATCGGGGTCTGAATCTGTGTCGTCGATGATGATGTAATCTTCAGAACGAATCTCCTTGGGTTCTTCTTCTTCTTCTTCTCCTCCTGGTGCTGGATCTCCCATGAATACTCCTAGCTTCCTTGTCAAATCATCATTCTTCTCCACTAGTATCAACATCTCCTCCCCGTATCCGTCGCGAGTAGACTTGAGTTCTTCTTCTAGCTCCAAAATCCTGTTTAGTGCCTTCTTCAAGTCTATCATCCCTGCGCACATCTGGTGCTCCTGTTGTCGAATGTGCAGGTTTAACTCCTGGATGAATGCCGCAATGGACCTATCCTTTCAGGTGCTGATCATGTCCCAACGCTCATCTCGGCATCCACAAATCTGGTAGATAGTGTCCTTCAGCTCCTGCTTGTAGACCTCTCCGATCCTTCCCATAGTGATGTGGGCTGCCATACTCTTGCCTAGGCTCCAGGTTGGTGCATCAAAAGAAAACTCTATTGGCTCAGTGGATGGTGCGAAGGTTCTCCCGGGGATTTGAACTTGAATGCTCCATCGCTCCTCTTCTGGTAAAGTGGCGGTGTAGGTCCCGGTAAAGCTTGGTATTCCTATGTTCAGGTACCTAGTGACCTCCTTCAAGTGTCGTCCAAAAGGTGTTTCTTCATCTGGTTGAGTGAACTTGTTCCTTGGGTCCACCATCCTAAAGAAGTAGAAAATGGAGAGAAGTCAGAAATGAGTAGAGAAGAGTGACCTAGGGTTTATCTTAGTGGTCGTGTCCTATAGTTAGCGTGTGCTCTGATACCATCTTGTAGCGATCACGATCCAATAGGACCGAAGTCTCTGTGCTTCAGTGTCATCCCTGGATCGGTAATGCTGACACACACAGTAATTGAAGGATTTATAACAGAGTGGCAATCACACACTTATTACATCGAATGTCTCCAAAGAGAACTTATTACAAAAGTCTATGGCATAAGTTCATCTAACAAAATAACAGCGGAAGACTTGGAAGATTATTGAGTCCATCAACTCCAACGGCATAGCTGAGTGCATGACAAATGACCTAGAACGTCTTACTCCTCGTCTGAAAAGTCTGCAACGTAACATGTTGCAGCCCGAAACGGGTCAACACATGGAATATGCTGGCAAGATAACACAGAAGATGCAAGTAACAGAAATAAAGGCTACACTATACGCATATTTGGCTGGTGGAGGCTCTAAGGTTAAAGTTTTTGTGTAAAGCCAATTTTTCCCTACAACAAAGGAATAAAATTTATTTTTAACTATCATGGTAGTTGAAACATCATTGAGAAGGTACCTCCAACTCAATCCCAAATTAAAGTAATCATTAACCCAACAAATTAATTTAGAGTGATGAGATCAACCAATAATTCAAGTACCAGATACTCAGGATTGTCCATAACCGGGGACACGGCTAATCATGATCAGTTTGTACACTCTGCAGAAGTTTGTGCACTTTTCCCACAAGACTCGATCTCCTCCGTTGGATTTCTCGCACTGCATGGTGTTTGTGAAACGGATGACCGAGACACAGTCTTTCAGAAGCATTTACTCTTTACCCCAGGTGGACCCGTACACCTACTTTCCCCTACATCTGCTAGTCCACCACGAAAGAGCTCACACAACTTACTCATACTATGCGAGAGCCCATAATGGCATTGTGGCTGCACACGGAAGTTTCTAGCATGAATATTTTTATGATCCCTTTGAGCTTGGGTGGCATTCCATAGGACAATCACACGGCACCCCGGGATTTCCTAGGACAACACTGGATTCTCCAGGTGCCCTGCAACCAATCCACCCAGATGTGTATTCAAGTAGCTACCTTAAGTTGAACCATTAATTAGCAACTCACATCTGTCATGGATTTCACTCAAACCCAAACCGCGTCTACGAGCATAGCATGACAACCTAAGCATTGCGTAGAAGTAACTCCCAAGGGTTTGAAAATAATGCAGGTATTAGGTTCTACCTCAAACTACTTCCCAGACCCACAAGTTGAGATCCTACTCATGCAATGTGTGAGGGTTTGATCTAATGCATAAAAACTGGGTAATAAAAAGTATGATCAAAGTGTTACTTGCCTTGCTGATGATTCGCAAAACCTAGGGACTCGTAGTAGCACGCTTCACAGTCCGGGTATTCTATCGCAAGCAAACAATAGCATACATAAGCAATCAAGCAATGATGCACAAACAAAACTCCAAAAGATAAGATCTAACCAGAAAGTTCAACTTAAGAACTCTGATTTGCAAAAAGAATCAAATCGAAAGAAGCAACGAAACTCCAACTGTGAAAGAAACGGGGTTCGTTTACTAGTTTGATCTCGAGTCAAATTTTACAGTAGCCAAAACTTTGTTCAAGTTGGTTAAACGGAAAGAGGGCGTCGAGACAAAGATCTGAGATTTGCAATCACCCGATTCCGACTCTCGAGCGAAAAGAAAAACAAAAAACAAAATCAGGGCAGAATCGCGATCGGAAAATAATTGCGGATAAATACCCCGAAAAAGAAAACTGACGAACAGACTAACGAACGAACGTTCGCTATCTGCGGCTAACGGGCGAACAACGTTCGTTAAAACGAACGTACGAACGAACGTCCGCTAAAGAACTAAACCGAAAAAAACCCGATCTAATCTAAAAAAACGGATCTAGGGTTTTCGTAAAAAAAAACGATCGGTTTTTAGACAAACCGACGGCGGCGGCGGCTACCTCGAGAAAAGGCGGTGAACACCGGCGGCGAGCGGCGGCTGCGGCAGCGAGGCGGCGCGGCGGCGGCGAACTCCGGCGGCGGCAGCGCGGGACCCGGCAGCTGCGGCGGCTAGGGTTTGGGGCGGCGGGGCGACTGGGCTGCGGGGTCTCGGGCCTCGGCTTTTAAAGGCCGGCCGGGCTGAGTCCTAGCCGGACACGGCCCGGTTAGGTCGGTTCACTTTTTTTTAAAACGAGTCCTGACGTACGAAAACTAACAAAATAAATACTAAACGGACTCCAAAAATCCCGAAATACATTTTCACCGTCCTCTAATAATATTTAGGACAAAGTGAACATTTTTCTCGGACCTAAATGCAATTGTGAAAAACGCGTATTTTTCCTATGCAAATAAAATCACAAATAAATACCAAAAGTGATTTTAATATTTTTCCTCCAATATTTCTGTTATTTTGGAGATGTCATATTATCTCCGCTCATATATTTTATTTAGAAATATTTTTAGGAGGGAAAAATAATTAAAACCTATGCTATCATCGTACCGGTATTCGAGTAAACTCAAATACAAAACGGTAGAATTCCCAACTCTATCCATAGGTCCTTGAGTTGCTTAGAATTTTCGAGGATCGCCACGCACAAAATGCAAAGAAATATGCAATGCAGTATGATCTATGTATAACATTCCAAATTGAAAATTTGGGATGTTACAATCAACCTGTTTTCGAAGAGGACGTCAGCCTGATTGACAAAGATTTCATCGTCCCAGAAGAACCGCTCGAACAAAAATGTTTCCAACAACAGCTCATTGCCACGGCAAGGAGCCTGAAGAAGGAGCAGCAGCGACTTAGAGCCGAATAGGATACGCTCAACGACAGATGTAAATGCCAGAAAAAGAGATATCCCAAGCGCAAGCTGCTGCCCCAATTCGACAACGAGGCCTTTGTGCCAATTCCGCCAAAGTATGATCAGTGCAATCAACCGGACCGACCACCCCGTGGACGGGACAAAGCAGCCAGCAACGCCGTACACAAACCTGCACCTCCTCGCCGTAAAGAAAAAGGATACATCGGCTCAGGGCCAGAAGTACGATCTACGTCAGGACCTGAATGAAAAGGTTGGCCAGGACAGATCAATCTACGGATCAAGGGAACGTGCCCACACACGGAACAACGGCTATCAAGCCAAACAGGACGGTCACAATCCACTTCAGAACCAACACCGAACACCAATACCGTCCAAACTGCGCCACGATATCGCAAAATACAGGGGTGCCGCAGACCCTCCGTGCTTCACCAATGAAGTGATGGATCACGAATTTCCAGAAGGGTTTAAACCCGTAAACATCGAGGCGTACGATGGAATAATGGACCCCACTGTATGGATAGAAGACTTTATTCTTCACATCCACATGGCTCGTGGAGATGATCTCCACGCTATCAAATACTTACCTCTCAAGCTAAAAGGACCATCTCGGTACTGGTTAAAAAGCCTCCCAGAGAACTCCATTGGAAGCTGGGAAGAACTTGAGGATGCTGTTCGGGCCAACTTTCAGGGGACTTATGTCTGGCCCCCGGATGCTGACAATCTAAGTCATGTAATCCAGCAACCCGGGGAGTCAGCCCGCAAGCTTTGGAATCCGTTTTTAACTAAAAAGAACCAAATTGTCGACTGTCCAAACGCCGAGGCCTTAGCGGCATTCAAACACAGTGTCCGGGACGAATGACTGGCCAGACACCTCTGCCAAGAGAAGCCGGGAACAATGGCAGCCCTAACTACACTCATGACCCGCTTTTGCGCGGGCGAGGACAGCTGGCTGGTTTGTAGCAGCAACAGCACCAGCGACCCTGGCACCTCTGAAGTCAGGGATGGCAATGGCAAGCCACGACGCAATAAAAACAAGCGTCGAAACAATACTGGGAGCATAGACGACACGACGGTAAACGCCGGATTCAGTCGCTCCAGGCCCGGTCAATGGAAGAAGACATTCAAAGGTAACACAGATAGTCCATCTAGCTTGGACAAAATACTAGACATGCCTTGCCAGATCCATGGCACCCCTGATAAACCTGCAAATCATACCAACCGAAACTGTTGGGTCTTTAAGCAGGCCGGCAAGCTGAACACCGAACACAAGGGGAAAGGACCTCAAAGCGAAGACGACGATGAACCTCACCAGCCGAACACGGGGGGACAGAAGAAATTTCCATCGGAGGTAAAAACTGTGAACATGATCTACGTCTATCATATCCCCAAGAGGGAGCACAAGCGCGCACTCAGGGACGTCTATGCCGCCGAGCCTGTCGCCCCCAAGTTCAACCCATGGTCGGCTTGTCCGATCACTGAAAGTGCAACTATCCCTAGATGGTTTTGGTAATTACTAACAACATATAGCTCATTGAACTAATGCTATCTCAAGATAAATATTTCAGGAAAGTTCAATGATTGGCATGGCATGGATTAGAAATGTGGACCCCTCAAAATGCTAAGGACACATATTGGCTCAAGCTCAAGACTCTACATTTTCTATTTTAGTGATCCCAGATCACATTGAGTCCATAGGAAAGCCAATACTATTAAAATGGGATGAGGTGTTGCTTAATGGGTTTCTTGCTCAAAATGCTTAGTGATATGCTCCAAAACCCTCAACCACTTTCTCACATCCACATATGTCCCAAACCAAATGTCAAACTCGGCCCCACCGAAACTTTCTATCTGGCGCCACCGAGTTCAGTTGACATAGCCATTGCCACAAACCCTAGTCACTTCGGTCTCACCGAGAGGGATCTCGGTCTCACCGAGATGGGATTGCAAACTCTCTATTTCCCTTCATAATGTTTCAGTCTAACCGAGATGAGCGATCAGTCCCACCGAGTTCGCAATGCAAACTCTCTGTTTCCCCTTAGTAACGTTTTGGTCCAACCGAAACGAGCGAATCGGTCCCACCGAGTTTGCCTGACCAACTCTCTGGTTAGCTTATTACCAAAATCGGTCCTACCGAGTTTGTGTAATCGGTCTCACCGAGATTACGTTATGCCCTAACCCTAATGAAATTGGTCCTACCGAGTTAACATGTCGGTCCCACCGAAATGCCTAACGGTCACATTATGAACTAAATCGGTCTGACCGAGTTCTCTGATTTGGTCCCACCGAGTTTGGTAAATTGTGTGTAACGGTTAGATTTTGTGTGGATGCTATATATACCCCTCCACCCACACTTCATTCATGGAGAAAGCCATCAGAACATGCCTACACTTCCAACATACATTTTCTGAGAGAGAACCACCTACACTTGTGTTGAGATCAAGATATTCCATTCCAACTCCAAAAATCTTGATCTCTAGCTTTCTCCAAGTCGCTTTCCACTAAAATCATCTTTCCACCAAATCCAATCCTATTAAAGAGAGTTGAGTGTTGGGGAGACTATCATTTGAAGCACAAGAGCAAGGAGTTCATCATCAACACACCGTTTATTACCTTTTGGAGAGTGGTGTCTCCTAGATTGGTTAGGTGTCTGATACGTCTCCAACGTATCTATAATTTTTGATTGTTCCATGCTATTATATTATATGTTTTGGATGTTTAATGGGCTTTATTATACACTTTTATATTATTTTTAGGACTAACCTACTAACCCAAGGCCCAGTGCAGATTGCTGTTTTTTTTGCCTATTTCAGGGTTTCGCAGAAAAGGAATATCAAACGGAGTCCAAACGGAATGAAACCTTGGGAGAGTTATTTTTCGAACAATATCTTCACGGGTGACTTGGAGTACACGCGAGGGAATGAAGGAGGCGGCTACGAGGGTCCAGGGCGTGCCCCCCCCCTATAGGGCGCGCCCCCACCCTCGTGGGCCCCCTCTGGCTCCCCCGATGCTCTCCTTCCTCCTATATATATCCATATACCCTGGAAACATCAAGGATACAGAGAAAACCCTGATTCCACTGCCGCAACCTTCTGTTCCCATGAGATCCCATCTTGGGGCCTGTTCCCGAGCTCCGCCGGAGGGGGGATCTACCACGGAGTGCTTTTACATCAACGCCATAGCCTCACCAATGAGTTGTGAGTAGTTTACCACAGATCTTCGGGTCCATAGTTATTAGCTAGATGACTTCATCTCTCTTTTTGGATCTCAATACCAAGTTCTCCTCGGTCTTCGAGGAGATCTATTTGATGTAATCTTTTTGCGTGTGTTTGTCGAGATCCGATGTTTTGTGGGTTTATGATCATGATTGTCTACGAGAAATATTTGATTCTTTTCTGAAATCTTTTATGTATGATTATAATATCCTTGCAAGTCTATTCGAATTATCGGTTTGGTTTGGCCTACTAGATCTATAGTTCTTGCAATGGGAGAAGTGCTTGGCTTTGGGTTCAATCTTGCAGTGTCCTTTCCCAGTGACAGCAGGGGCAGCAAGGCACATATTGTATTGTTGCCATCGAGGATAAAAAGATGGGGTTTATATCATATTGCTTGAGTTTATCCCTCTACATCATGTCATCTTGCTTAAAGCATTACTCTGTTCTTATGAACTTAATACTCTAGATGCATGCTGGATAGCGGTCGATGTGTGGAGTAATAGTAGTAGATGCAGAATCATTTCGGTCTACTTGTCACGGACGTGATGCCTATATATAATGATGATGCCTAGATATTCTCATAACTATGCGCTATTCTATCAATTGCTCGACAGTAATTTGTTCACCCACCGTAGAATTCTGCTATCATGAGAGAAGCCACTAGTGAAACCTATGGCTTCCGGGTCTATTCTCAACATATTAATCTTCCAATCTACTTTACTTTGCTTTATTTACTTTTTGTTCTTATATCCAAAAATACCAAAAATATTATACTATCCTATATATCTATCAGATCTCACTTTCGTAAGTGACCGTAAAGGGATTGCCAACCCCTTATCGCGTTGGCTGCGAAGTTCTTATTTGTTTGTGCAGGTGCAAGGGACTCGCGCATGGTCTCCTACTAGATTGATACCTTGGTTCTCGAAAACTGAGGGAAATACTTACGCTATTGTGCTGCTTCACCCTTTCCTCTTCGAGGGAATACAATGCAAGATCGAGAAGTAGCAAGAAGAATTTCTGGCACAATTGCCGAGGAGGCTTACACAAAAGTCATATACCAAGTACCTATCACAAACCCTTATCCTTCGCATTGCATTTTTTGCCTCTCGTTTTCCTCTCCCCCGCTTCACCTTTGCCGTTTTATTCGCCCTTTTTCCGTTCGCCTTTCTGTTTGCTTGTGTTGCCATGTGCCCTCTATTAGCTTGCATCTTCGCTTGCTAAATTATGGATCCTCCTCCACTTGCTAATCTCTTTAAGAGATCCAATTATGTTGAACCAATTGCTAGTGAGTTGAGTGCACTAGATTATCTTTATGGGGTTTTGCTTGAAATTCATTAATCTGAAAATTGTGAGGAATTGTTAAAAGAAAAAGTGATTCACGATAGCTCTTTTAATGAAAAACATGATTGCAATGATACTATTGTAAATTCTATTAATGTCAATTGTGTTTATGATATGCAAAACCCTAAGTTTGGGGATTCTAGTATTGCTATGTCCACTACTTGTTGCAATGATCATGATTGGGGTGATGCTTCTTACGATCTTGAAAATTTATTTCGACCCCATGGTGAATATGAGATTGATAATAATGTTTGTAATAATATTGAAAGTGGGTTTGGAAGAGTATCAACTTTAAATCCCACATATTTGGAGTATGATCAATCTTATGAATTTTTTGATAAAAGTGGGTTTGGAGAGGTCATGACTTTAGTTAATGTTGCTCCCACTATTTTGGAAGAGTGTCAACTTCGTATGCATGTGGATCGTGTTGAGAATATGTTTTGTGATAGCTATATTGTTGAATTTGCTTATGATCCTACATGCAATTATTATGAGAGAGGAAAATATGGTTGTAGAAATCTTCATGTTACTAAATTACCTCTCTTCATGCTGAGATTGATCTTGTTTCTTTCTTCTTCCTTGCATATGTTAGATCTTGCTTGTCTTGCTAATTTGTTTTCCTATAAAATGCCTATGCATAGGAAGTATGTTAGACTTAGATGTGTTTTTCACATGCTATATGATGCTCTCTTCGTGTTTCAATTGCTACCCTTCATGTGAGCATCATTGAAATTATCGTGCCTAGCTAGGGGCGTTAAACGTTAGCGCTTGTTGGGAGGCAACCCAATTTTATTTTCTTTGTTTTTTCTTCTGTTTAGGAATAAATATTGCATCTAGCTTCTGTTTAGATGTGGTTTTGTGTTTTAATTAGTGTTTGTGCCAAGTAGAACCTTTGGGAAGACTTATGTGAAGTTTATATGATCATGCTGTCACTAGTAGATAAAGGGTCATCAGACCCGGTTCGTTTGGGCCTTTAGCCCCGGTTCCTGAACCGGGGCAAAAGTGTCGGTACTAATGCTCTGACCCTTTAGTCCCGGTTCAATCCAGAACCGGGGCCGATGGGTGTCCACGTGGCCTGTGCGCCAAGCCCAGGCAGGAGGGGCTTTGGTCCCGGTTGGTGGCACCAACCGGGACCAAAAGGCATCCACGCGTCAGCATTTCTGTGGCTGTGGTTTTTGTTTTTTTTGAAAGGGGAGGGGGGTTGGAGGTTTTGGGGGGTTAATTTAGGTGTTTCATATTGTGTTAGCTAGCTAATTAATAGAGAGAAGTGTCCTCTCTTATGTCCGTGCTTGGTCGACGCTACGTACTACACATACGTATAGAGAGGACTAGACACGCAAGCTAGCTAGCTAGTAAAGCAAACGAAGGAAACAGAAGATCGTATAATCAACATATATATATATATATATATATATATATATATATATATATATATATATATATATATATATATATATAGAGAGAGAGAGAGAGAGAGAGAGAGAGAGAGAGAGAAGTAATATCGACCACCTCTCCTTCTCTGAGAGATTGGTCGAACAACAAGTTCTCGTATATCTATCCGACACTACTGGGTACATATATACAATAATTATCTCTTACAAATATAATCTCCTATAGGATGGACGCATGGTCCACATAGTATTCTCCGTCTGGCGCGATCACGTGTTCAAGGAAGAATGCCGCCAATTCCTCTTGAATTGCTCGCAAACGATCTGGTGTTAGGAGTTCATCCCGCATCCGAAACATCTAATTTGAAGTAGGGGTCAATACATGAAATGATGCTATAAATTTGTGAATATTATTAATTGCTTACACACTTCAAATTGTGCTTCAGAGTAGCCCCGCTCACAGGTCGTGTGCGGATGGACTCGCAAATGTAGTATCCACAGTAATCATTTCCGGGTTCCTGCCACAACCACTTTACAAGAAATAGAGGTCAATCAAACTGATAAGCAAGAATGCCAAATGGTATTGATGAAACTAGCGCTTGAATCAAGATATAGGATATGCGCGCGCGGAACATGCTACTATATAGTACTTACTTTCGGGTATCTAAATTCTAGCTTCTTCGGTAGTCCCGGAGCTTTTTTGGTGAATTTTATCCAAACCCTGCCAGACAAAGAAAACAATTAGTTGATATCAGAAATGAAGTTGCTGATATGCATGGTGGATAATATTGATCGATTTAACTTACCTGTCGAGCATTTGAGTCATGTCCGCATACTCCTCGGGATCTTTACGTTTAGAGTCCAAGACAGTTACTACTCCCTTCTCAAGCTTAATCTCTAAGAGAATATAGTGGAAGCTGCGCACGCATGCATGAACTCATCAATTACATTACTATAACCTTGACTAATATATAAGGGAAACCAAATATGCACAAGACAGTAACACTCACTTGAAGTTGTAAGGAAAGAGTATTATATCTTTGTTTTCATTTACCACCAACGATCGTAGCAAGTTGGTCTCGGTATCTGAGGGACGCAATTTAACCTCGGTTGCATCTATGAGGTATGTGTTAATGAACCCAATATCACCTACTTGTCTTTTCTTCAATTCGACGATCTTCAATCTGCATAATATAGTGAGGATAATTATAAATACATGCAATGAAGATCAGCTATATAGAGAGACTTAATGACAGAAGTAGTACTACTTACAGACAGTAGCAGGTGACCGTTGTTTTATCGAGGGCCAATTGATTGAAAAACTGATAGAACTCCTCAAATGGAACAGGCAACAGTTCAATTCCAACGAGGTCATGCTCTGGTTTAACTCTCAAATACAAGCTATCCCTCCCCCCAGACTCTCTGCATATTTTCAAGTACCAATCATGCAATCTTCGCATATTCGTTGATAGAGATCTTTCATTTTTGACGAGAGGCTTTTTGTACTCGTATCTTTCGATCTGCACGTCTAAGAAATCATATTGTACATCGTCGGACACGTAATCTCCAAGATTGGTATAACCGGGCACCATCCTCGGATCATTAGCGACCATGTCGCTAGACACCTTGAGCGGGGGGCACGATTGGTCCGCTTGTTCGCCGAGCTGGGCAATTTGTTTCCCAGCTCGTCCTTCTGCTAACCTTTGATCACTTTTAGTACTTCCCGACCGCTTCGCTTCTTGAAATGACTTTTGAATCATGCGGTCATAGTTGTCCTTCGGCTTACTTTTCACTGGTTGCTTCA
This sequence comes from Secale cereale, assembly GCA_902687465.1. NCBI lineage: Eukaryota > Viridiplantae > Streptophyta > Magnoliopsida > Poales > Poaceae > Secale > Secale cereale. The sequence goes on from LR738711.1 coordinate 939,900,098, forward strand.
GGGCAGCAAGAGTGCACTTTGCCTTCACCGCATCTATCTTCTCCTCCGGAGGTGGATGTCTCTGTGCTTTCAACCCTTCAAGCCAGTCCTTCACTTCGCCTTGAACTATCTTCGTGTTTTCCTCGTCGGACCTCTCATATGGTAACTTCTCTAGAGGCGTGAGAGAAGGACCGAATCTGCATCGCCTCCCGCCTCTGGCTGTACTGCTGGACGTCGCCAGACCAGACGAAGCGGCTGTCTTTTTTCCTTGCTTACGCGTCGGAGCAGGAGCAGCCGGAGCGGCGGCAGGTCTCTTCCGCCCTTGCTGACTAGGCGGAGAAGGAGGAACAGGCTGGCTGCTCGGGCGCGCCGGCGGCGAAGGAGGCGGAGTGCGGCCACGCGCCGGCGGCGAAGGACGCGGAGTGCCGCCACGCGCCGGAGAAGGAGCCGGAGTGCCCTGATCGTCACTCGCCGGAGGAGGAGGCGGTGGAGGAGGCGGTGGAGGAGGCGGAGTGCCCTGACTCGCCGGAGGAGGAGGAGGAGGAGGCGGAGGCGTCCAGTTGAGAATGTTGATGAGGTCCTTCCGCCATAGGCATGGAGTCTTCAGTGAAGAACCCAGCCGAGTCTCCCCTTCACCGGTAGGGTGGTCAAGCTGGAGCTCCTCAAATCCCTCCGTAATTTCATCCACCATCACCCTAGCATATCCTTTTGGAATCGGCTGGCAGTGAAAAGTGTCGCCGGGTCCAAAAGGATAAACAGAGCCAGCAGCCGCCTTGACCTTCAGATTCATCCACTGCGCCATAAGGTGGCAATTTTGTGCCTGCGTGATAGCATCCACGGGATACCTGGCAGTAGCCGTCAAGACAGGCTCCAGCTGAAGCAGCTCGGTGGAAGCCACGCTGCTTCTCCGCTGAGATGGCGGGGTAGCTTCGGGGGAAGCTTCGGCAATTTTTTTGTCCCGATTTGCTTCCCGTTCCTCTATCGCTTGTATTCTGGCCCGCAGCGCCTGCAGTTCGGTCTGCTCCATTTTCTTCCTCCTCTCGTGGCTTTTGTAGCCGCCTGCGTCCGGAAACCCAGCACGCCATAGAAGGGAGCCTGGCGTGCCTCGTGTCCGTCCAGGGTGCTCAGGATTCCCGAGGGCCATTGTCAGCTCGTCGTTCTCTCTCTCGGGGAAGAACGTCCCTTCATGCGCTGCTTTGATATACTGCCGCATCTTCCTGAGTGGTGTTTCCAATTGCTTGTCCGTCCAAATGCACCACCCTGATACAGGGTCCAAGGTTCCGCCAGCCCCGAAGAACCAAGTCCGGCAACGGTCTGGCCATTGCATTGTCTCTGGTTCGATCCCTTTCTCAAGCAGATCATTCTCAGCCTTGGCCCACTTAGGCCGGGCTCTGAGGTAGCCACCTGACCCCGTGCGATGGTGATGCTTCTTCTTCGCAGCATTTATCCGGTTTGTCTCCGACATCTTCTGACTCTTTTCCGATGTCTTATAGGCCACAAATGCGGGCCAGTCATCTTTGATCTTCTCATATATGCCCACGAATTCTGGAGTCTTTTTATCTTTGACAAACGTATTCAGTTTTTTCTTCCATGCCCTGAATTGGTCTGCCATCTTCGAAAGTGCAGCAGACTTGATTAAGTCCTCTTTAACTGGCTTCGCCGGATCATCCTCTGGCGGTAGGATGAAATTTGACTTCAGCTCAGTCCAAAGATCTTCTTTCTGCATATCAGTGACATAAGACACCTGAGCGTCATTTGCAGCCGGCTTTAACCATTGATGGATGCTGATCGGGATCTTGTCCCTAACCAGAACCCCGCACTGATTAACAAATGCGTTCTTTATCCGGATGGGGTCAATCGGCTCGCCAGAGCGCGAGATTTCTGAGATCTCAAACTTTTCATCCGGCCTCAACTTTTTCTTCGTGCCTCGTCTCTTTACCGAAGATTTGCTCGATCCGGAGGGCTAGAAAAAGGAACAAAGACGAGAGTTAATGAATGCATCAATTAACTAGTCAGCACAGGCTTAACTAACATATATACCTCCTAGCCGGACTCGGTTCGGTCACCGGAGCCAGCATCACGGTCTCCTTCTTGCACCGGCATTGGGTCACCGGAGCCGTCCTCACGGTCTACTTCTTCCATGTGCATTGGGTCACCGGAGCCATCAATATCATAGCCTAGATCTTCCAGCTGCAGCTCTCTTTCCACCTGCTCATCGGTGTCGTTGAGAAACGACAAGACGGCATTTTGTCCGTCTACGATTATGTCCATCAACATCGCTTCTTGTGCTAGGTCTCGGGTGTTGTCGTCCATTGTTTCTACAAATATTTACAACATGCCAATTATTATTCAAACATGACAGATGGATATATTAATGGCAAACGTAGAACTAGCTTCGACCCTCGACCCCTGGACGACCCTCGACTGCTCGGCGATCCACAACCCTAGACCCCCTCATGTCACATTTTGTCTAGTGTCAAAGGATTCAACAAAACCAATACTTCATCATTAGGCGAAAGTAACAGTAGCATGATGGTACGAAGCTCTCCAAAGTGGTTTTGGAACGGAGTCCCAGATAGGATAATTCGTAACAAAAGACGGATTATCCTATCAGGAACTCCGTTCCAAAACAACTTTGCATAACTTCGTACCAACATGCCCCGGTTACTTCTGGCAAATGATGAAGTCATGGAATTCTTC
>LR738711.1:939916777-939933285 GCA_902687465.1 Secale cereale
CTTTATTTTTTAATTCTTTCTGGTAAAACCAATTACAAACTTTCTGTTAGTGCAAGTAGTATTCAAATTTGAATAGTTTAAATTTGAAATTATTTGTTTTCTTTGTTGCTTTATTTATTTTATTTTGTTTCTACTTACAATGAAATACTTATTGTTGCTATTTTTTATTTTTTTGCAAGTTTTTTTTTGTTTTCTGCATTATTTATTTTCTTTTGTTTTTTGCTTTATTTTTTAATTCTTTCTGGTAAAACCAATTACAAACTTTCTGTTAGTGCAAATTTGAATAGTACAAATGGACAATGGTATCATACTCGTTTGTTACAAAGTTGGCATGGTATCATCATAATAGTTGCCGAAAAAAGTCTTCACTTTTTCTTCGCTTGTGTCATTTGCTTATTGCGCCATAACCATGGATAATCTTCATCGTTTATCAGGATGCTTGGGTCAGCCTTGACTTTGAAGGGAGGAATTTCATGAAACTTTTCATAATCTTCAGACATGTCTGTCTTGCCCTCCACTCCCAGGATGTCCCTTTTTCCTGAAAGAACTATGTGGCGCTTTGGCTCATCGTATGATGTATTCGCTTCCTTATCTTTTCTTTTTCTCGGTCTGGTAGACATGTCCTTCACATAGATAACCTGTGCCACATCATTGGCTAGGACGAACGGTTCGTCAGTGTATCCAAGATTTTTCAGATCCACTGTTGTCATTCCGTACTGTGGGTCTACCTGTACCCCGCCTCCTGACAGATTGACCCATTTGCACTTAAACAAAGGGACCTTAAAATCATGTCCGTAGTCAAGTTCCCATATGTCCATTATGTAACCATAATATGTGTCCTTTCCTCTCTCGGTTGTTGCATCAAAGCGGACACCGCTGTTTTGGTTGGTGCTCTTTTGATCTTGGACAATCGTGTAAAATGTATTCCCATTTATCTCGTATCCTTTGTAAATCAATGTCGAAGATGGTCCCCTGGACAACAAGTACAACTCATCACAAACAGTGTTGTCACCTCTGAGACGTGTTTCCAACCAACTGCTGAAAGTCCTGATGTGTTCACATGTAATCCAGTCGTCGCACTGCTCCGGGTGTTTGGAGCGCAGACTGTTCTTGTGTTCATCGACATACGGGGTCACTAATGTAGAGTTCTGTAGAACTGTGTAGTGTGCTTGAGACCAAGAATATCCGTCCCTGCATATTATTGAGTCCCTTCCAAGCGTGCCTTTTCCAGTCAGTCTCCCCTCGTACCGCGATTTAGGGAGACCTATCTTATTAAGGAAAGGAATGAAGTCAACACAAAACCCGATGATATCCTCTGTTTGATGGCCCATGGAGATGCTTCCTTCTGGCCTGGCGCGGTTACGGACATATTTCTTTAGGACTCCCATGAACCTCTCAAAGGGGAACATATTGTGTAGAAATACGGGCCCCAGAATGACAATCTCGTCGACTAGATGAACTAGGATGTGTGTCATGATATTGAAGAAGGATGGTGGGAACACAAGCTCGAAACTGACAAGACATTGCGCCACATCACTCCTTAGCCTTGGTACGATTTCTGGATCGATCACCTTCTGAGAGATTGCATTGAGGAATGCACATAGCTTCACAATGGCTAATCAGACGTTTTCCGGTAGAAGCCCCCTCAATGCAACCGGAAGCAGTTGTGTCATAATCACATGGCAGTCATGAGACTTTAGGTTCTGGAACTTTTTCTCTGCCATATTTATTATTCCCTTTATATTCGACGAGAAGCCAGTCGGGACCTTCATACTGAGCAGGCATTCAAAGAAGATTTCTTTCTCTTCTTTCGTAAGAGCATAGATGGCAGGACCTTCATACTGCTTCGGAGGGATGCCGTCTTTTTCGTGCAAACGTTGCAGGTCCTCCCGTGCCTCAGCTGTATCTTTTGTCTTTCCATACACGCCCAAGAAGCCTAGCAGGTTCACGCAAAGGTTCTTCGTCACGTGCATCACGTCGATTGAAGAGCGGACCTCTAGGTCTTTCCAGTAGGGTAGGTCCCAAAATATAGATTTCTTCTTCCACATGGGTGCGTGTCCCTCAGCGTCATTCGGAACAGCTAGTGCGCCAGGGCCCTTTCCAAAGATTACGTGTAAATCATTGACCATAGCAAGTACGTGATCACCGGTACGCATGGCGGGCATCTTCCGGTGATCTGCCTCGCCTTTGAAATGCTTGCCTTTCTTTCGACATTGATGGTTGGTCGGAAGAAATCGACGATGGCCCAGGTACACATTCTTCCTGCACTTGTCCAGGTATATACTTTCAGTGTCATCTAAACAGTGCGTGCATGCATGGTATCCTTTGTTTGTCTGTCCTGAAAGGTTACTGAGAGCGGGCCAATCGTTGATGGTCACGAACAACAACGCCTTTAGGTCAAATTCCTCCTGTCTGTGCTCATCCCACGCACGTACACCGTTTCCATTCCACAACTGTAAAAGTTCTTCAACTAATGGCCTTAGGTACACATCAATGTCGTTGCCGGATTGCTTAGGGCCTTGGATGAGAACTGGCATCATAATGAACTTCCGCTTCATGCACATCCAAGGAGGAAGGTTATACATACATAGAGTCACGGGCCAGGTGCTGTGATTGCTGCTCTGCTCCCCGAAAGGATTAATGCCATCCGCGCTTAAAGCAAACCATACGTTCCTTGCGTCCTTTGCAAACTCCTCCCAGTACTTTCTCTTGATTTTTATCTACTGCGACCCGTCAGCGGGTGCTCTCAACTTCCCGTCTTTCTTACGGTCCTCACTGTGCCATCGCATCAACTTGGCATGCTCTCTGTTTCTAAACAAACATTTCAATCATGGTATTATAGGAGCATACCACATCACCTTCGCAGGAACCCTCTTCCTGGCGGGCTCGCCATCAACATCACCAGGGTCATCTCGTCTGATCTTATACCGCAATGCACCGCATACCGGGCATGCGTTCAGATCCTTGTATGCACTGCGGTAGAGGATGCAGTCATTAGGGCATGCATGTATCTTCTGCACCTCCAATCCTAGAGGGCATACGACCTTCTTTGCTGCGTATGTACTGTCGGGCAATTCGTTATCCTTCGGAAGCTTCTTCTTCAATATTTTCAGTAGCTTCTCAAATCCTTTGTCAGTCACAGCATTCTCTGCCTTCCACTGCAGCAATTCCAGTACGGTACCGAGCTTTGTGTTGCCATCTTCGCAATTGGGGTACAACCCTTTTTTGTGATCCTCTAACATGCGATCGAACTTCAGCTTCTCCTTTTGACTTTCGCATTGTGTCCTTGCATAGACAATGACCCGGCGGAGATCATCATTTGGTTCCTCTTGATCTTCAGCAGCTTCACCCATTGCAGCATCATTGGGCACATCGTCTGGTTCCTCTTGATCTTCACCAGCTCCCCCCATTGCAGCATCACCGTATTCAGCGGGCACATAGTTGTCATCGTACTCTTCTTCTTCGCCGTCTTCCATCATAACCCCTATTTCTCCGTGCCTCGTCCAAACATTATAGTGTGGCATGAAACCCTTGTAAAGCAGGTGGGAGTGAAGGATTTTCCGGTTAGAGTAAGACATCGTATTCACACATTTAGTGCATGGACAACACATAAAACCATTCTGCTTGTTTGCCTCAGCCGCATTTAGAAACTCATGCACGCCCTTAATGTACTCGGAGGTGTGTCTGTCACCGTACATCCATTGCCGGTTCATCTGCGTGCATTATATATAATTAAGTGTGTCAAAAACCATTACAGAACATCATAAATAGATAATTAAGTGACCAAATGGATAAAAGTTCATCATCACATTAAAACCAAAGTACATACATATATAGTTCTCATCTAACAACATATAGCTCTCCATACACATCGAAACTATGTAAAACTTTTCAATGCGAAAACAAATGCGATCATAATTGCAACCAAGGTAACAATTGATCCAACGGCATAATGATACCAAGCCTCGGTATGAATGGCATATTTTCTAATCTTTTTAATCTTCAACCGCATTGCATCCATCTTGATCTTGTGATCATCGACGACATCCGCAACATGCAACTCCAATATCATCTTCTCGTCCACAATTTTTTTTATTTTTTCCTTCAAGAATTTGTTTTCTTCTTCAACTAAATTTAACCTCTCGACAATAGGGTCCATCTTGATCTTGTGATCATCGATGACTTCCGCAACATGCAACTCCAATTCCATCTTCTCCTCCACCATTTTTTCCAATTTTTTCTTTAAGGAAATGTTTTCCTCTTCAACTAAATTTAACCTCTCCACAAGAGGGTCGGTTGGAATTTCCGGTTCAACTACCTCCTAGACATAATAAAACATCTATGCATGTCAGGTTGGTCGGCATAACTATCATAAACACTAAAACAAATAGTTATAAATTAAAGATAATATACCACATCCGAATCGTAGACAGGACGAGGGCCCACGTGGGCGGACATCAAAACCATCGCACTATATAATAACAAGAAATAATAAACGTAAGAAAATTAGACAAATATCTATCTAAAGCAATAATAACAAGCAATAATAAAAGTAAGAAAAGCATGGACATAACAAGAGGCTCGCCACGGTGGTGCCGGTGACGAGATCGGCGGGGGCGATCGACGGCGGCGAAGACGGGGACGGGACGTGACGGACCGCTAAACCTAGACAAATCTCGGAGAAAATAGAGCTTCGAGAGGAGAAAAGCTTAACTAGCGTGGCTCGGGCATTCCACCGAACACGTTGTGTGCATAGGCGGTGAGCTAGAGCACCACTAACCCCTCTCCCCCTCGGCCAGAAAAAAAAACAGAGCAGTGAGCTCTGCTCATGAGTGAGGGGTTATATATAGGCACCTCATTGGTCCCGGTTGGTGCTACGAACCGGGGCTAAAGGGGGGCCTTTGGTCCCGGTTCATATCACCAACCGGGACCAATGGTGGTGGGCCAGGAGCAAGAGCCATTGGTCCCGGTTTGTAGCTCCAACCGGGATCAAAAGGTCCGAACGAACCGGGACGAATGGCCCACGTGGCCCGGCCGGCCCCCTGGGCTCACGAACCGGGTCCAGTGCCCCCATTGGACCCGGTTCTAGATTGAACCGGGGCTAATGGGCTGGACAGGCCTGGTCCAATGCCCTGTTTTCTACTAGTGTGTAAAAAATAGAAACATTAGCGCTCACGAGATTAGCCACCAGATTTTACTGGAGAGTGCTATTTAGTTGATTATTTTTGCAGATGATTAATAGACAAATTCCTAACGTTTACCAATTTATTTCATTTTTTTGAGTTACAGAAGTATTCGAAAGTTACAGATTACTACAGACTGTTCAGTTTTTGACAGATTCAATTTTTCGTGTGTTGTTTGCTTATTTTGATGAATCTATGAGTAGTATTGGAGGATATGAATCATAGAGAAGTTGGAATACAGTAGGTTTAACACCAATATAAACAAAGAATGAGTTCATTACAGTACCTTTGAGTGGTGGTTTGTTTTCTTATACTAACGGAGCTCACGAGATTTTTGGCTAAGTTTTGTGTTGTGAAGTTTTCAAGTTTTGAGTATGGCTTTGATGGACTATGGAACAAAGAGGGGCAAGAGCCTAAGATTGGGGATGCCCAAGGCACCCCAAGGTAAAATTCAAGGACAACCAAAGGCCTAAGCTTGGGGATGCCCCGAGAAGGCATCCCCTCTTTCGTCTTCATCTATCGGTAACTATACTCGGGACTATATTTTTATTCACCACATGATATGTGTTTTGCTTGGAGAGTCATGTATGATTTGAGTCTTTGCTTTTTAGTTTTCCACAATCATCCTTGCTGGACACACCTTTTGAGAGAGATAAATATGGTTTATGATTTATTAGAATACTCTATGTGCTTCACTTATATCTTTTGAACTAGATAGTTTTGCTCTAGTACTTCACTTATATCTTTTAGAGCACGGTGGTGGTTTTATTTTGTAGAAATTGTTGATCTCTCATGCTTCACTTAAATCTATTTGAGAGTCTTTTATAACGGCATGGTAATGTGCTTTGGTTATAAAACTAGTCCTAATATGATAGGCATCCAAGATGGGTATAGTAAAAAAATTCATATAAAGTGCATTGAATACTAAGAGAAGTTTGATACTTGATGATTGTTTTGAGATATGAGGATGGTGATATTAGAGTCATGCTAGTATAGTAGTTGTTAATTTGAGAAATACTTGTGTTGAGGTTTGCAAGTCCCGTAGCATGCACGTATGGTAACCGTTGTGTGACAAATTTGAAGCATGAGGTATTTCATTGAGTGTCATCCTTTGTGTGGAGGTCGGGGGCGCACGATGGTTAACTCCTACCAACCTCCCCTAGGAGCATGCGTGTAGTACTTTGTTTTGATGACTTGTCGATTTTTTCAATAAGTATGTGAGTTCTTTATGGCTAATGTTGAGTCCATGGATTATACGCACTCTCACCCTTCCACCATTGCTAGCCTCTCTTGTACCGCGCAAATCTCGCCGGTACCATACACCCACCATATACCTTCCTCAAAACAACCACCATACCTACCTATCATGGCATTTCCATAGCCATTCCGAGATATATTGCCATGCAACTTTCTACCATTCTTTTTGTTATGACACACTTCATCATTGTTGTATTACCATGCATGATCATGTAGTTGACATCGTATATGTGGCTAGGCCACCATGCATAATTTTTCATACATGTCACTCTTGATTCATTGCACATCCCGGTACACCACCGGAGGCATTCATATAGAGTCATACTTTGTTCTAGTATCGAGTTGTAATATCGAGTTGTAAATCAATATAAGTGTGATGATCATCATTATTAGAGCATTGTCCCAAAGAAAAAAAGGAAAAAAAGAGAAAAAAAGAAGGAAAGGCCAAAGGAAAAAAGAAAGGCCAAAAAAAGAAAAAAAGGAAAAAAAGGAAAAAAAAAGGGACAATGCTACTATCTTTTTCCACACTTGTGCTTCAAAGTAGCACAATGATCTTCATGATAGAGAGTCTCTTGTTTAGTCACTTTCATATACTAGTGGGAATTTTCATTATAGAACTTGGCTTGTATATTTCAACGATGGGCTTCCTCAAACGCCCTAGGTCATCGTGAGCAAGCAAGTTGGATGCACACCTACTTAGTTTCTTTTGTTGAGCTTTCATACATTTTCAGCTCTAGTGCATCCGTTGCATGGCAATCCCTACTCACTCACATTGATATCTATTAATGGGCATATCCATAGCCCATTGATACGCCTAGTTGATGTGAGACCATCTTCCTCTTTTTGTCTTCTCCACAACCACCACTCTATTTCACATAGTGCTATGTCCATGGCTCACGCTCATATATTGCGTGAAAGTTGAAAGAGTTTGAATTTTTTGAAGTATGAAACAAGTGCTTGACTGAAATCGGGGTTGTGCATGATTGAAATATTTTGTGTGACGAAGATGGAGGATAGCCTAACTATATGATTTTGTAGGGATGAACTTTCTTTGGCCATGTTATTTTGAGAAGACATGATTGCTTTGTTAGTATGCTTGAAGTATTATTATTCTTATGTCAATATGAACTTTTATCTTGAATCTTTCGGATCTGGACATTCATGCCACAACAAAGAGAATTACATTGAGATTTATGTTAGTTAGCATTCCACATAAAAAATTCTGTTTTTATCATTTACCTACTCGAGGACGAGCAGGAATTAAGCTTGAGGATGCTTGATACGTCTCCAACGTGTCTATAATTTTTGATTGTTCCATGCTATTATATTATATGTTTTGGATGTTTAATGGGCTTTATTATACACTTTTGTATTATTTTTGGGACTAACCTACTAACCCAAGGCCCAGTGCAGATTGCTGTTTTTTTGCCTATTTCAGGGTTTCGCAGAAAAGGAATATCAAAGGGAGTCCAAACGGAATGAAACCTTCGGGAGAATTATTTTTGGAATAATATCTTCATGGAAGACTTGGAGTACACGCGAGGGAACAAAGGAGGCGGCCACGAGGGTCCATGGCGCGCCCCCTCCTACAGGGCGTGCCCCCCACTCTTGTGGGCCCCCTCGGGTTCCCCCGATGCCCTCCTTCCTCCTATATATATGTCCATATACCCTGAAACCATCGAGGCAACAGAGAAAACCCTAATTCCACCGCCGCAACCTTTTGTTCCCGTGAGATCCCATCTTGGGGCCTGTTCCGGAGCTCCGCCGGAGGGGGGATCTACCACGGAGTGCTTCTACATCAACGCCATAGCCTCACCAATGAGTTGTGAGTAGTTTACCACAGACCTTCGGGTCCATAGTTATTAGCTAGATGGCTTCTTCTCTCTTTTTGGATCTCAATACCAAGTTCTCCTCGGTCTTCGAGGAGATCTATTCGATGTAATCTTTTTGCGGTGTGTTTGTGCCAATGGTGCCATCGTTCAACCCACTGGTAAAACAGCTGAGTGACAGATTGAAACTTCTTTGCACTTCTGATATGGCAACTTCTACAGTTGCCTCAACTGCATTTTGAAGATTTGAAAAAGTTATGTCAACAGTGCCACAATCGCCATGGATGCGACCCGTGAACACACTACGATTCCGCATGCCCTTGTTGCATAGAATTCATACCCCATCGATCAGCTGTAGATCATGATTTTCTGGTTCAGCAGTCTTGATCCTCATGTCGTATTCGATTAAAATATCACCCAGAAAATCAATCCCTCGCTTGGGGCCAGTCAAGTTGATGAGAGAACCCTACAAAGTTATTATAGGTTATTAGTAGTTCTTTCATATAAAAGTAAGAAACATCCTAAACACTTCCCTTGTGATGTTTTACTTGTAACAATATTTACATAAAAGGGATATTTTACAGTTGATGAACAAGCTCTTCATTCTAATGCATTTGAACAGATTAATCACATGGAAGCATCTTTGTTGATGCAAAAGAGATGAAGTAGTTGTAGCACGTAATCGAGAGTACATAATCTCATCTGTTCTATGCATGGGATATTGTGAAATGAAAAATTATTAAGTAATTTTAAGTAAGGAAAAAGTTTATTTAACTCCCTCAGGGCATCGAGGCTAGTCTATAAAATCAGGTACCTGGCCCCGAAGTATTCCATGTTGCCTAAATCATTCACTAGGGAGATTTAGGAGGTGGTTTTGCCCATGCATTCCACATAACACATGCCCAAAAATGCACCTAGGGGCGATATAGACGGTGTTGAATACTTGTAAGAGGTCGAGTACGAGGCTAGTCTATAGAATCGGCTAACAAAATAAATGAATCTACACTCTAAAATATGTCTACATACATCCGTATGTTGTAGTCCATTTGAAATGTCTATTAACACTTATATTTAGAAACGAAGGGAGTAGATAACATCATTATATGGAGTGGGAGGCTCGTAAACTGGTGGCGCGAGCGCTGGTGGCCACCAGCGAGGCGGAGCAGAGGCCATGAAAGAGACAAGTGGTCGCGAGAGCCGGTGCATTGAGAAGCAGCAAAGTCCGTCAGGCCGTCGGAGGAGACGACGAATCGGGTGGAAGGTTCGCGCCTGAGCGCGCGGGGCAGAGGAATGGTCAATGGTGCTGGATTGACGGCGGCGGGCTGAGGCTCGATCGTTCCCGCGGCGAAACAAAATCCCGCAAAAATCTGTTCAGCAACGCGCAGCCCTCCCTCCGATTTGCATCGTACGTTCAGAATTAACTTGTTCGGTTATGAAAATCCCACAGGTTCACAACCACCGAAAAAAGATAGCGCTATAGCGGTTTGAGAATTCTCTCGCTACGCTAAATAGATCGGTGTATAAAAGCTCGCAGAGCAGTATCTCCAATAAAATATGTAGATACAAAATAACTATCTTTTGCATTCTTTGAGGTCCAAAAACGCTGATCCAACAAATGATGTAGATGCAAAAAAAAAAAAAAAGACATCTCCACCTTCCGGAGATGTAAACTACAGCACTTCACGGTACAAATTTACATGAGGTAATATCACCGGTGGTGCTTAAACTTGTCACCAATGTTCACTTTAGTGCATGAACTTGAAAAATACACCGAACTGGTTCTAGAACTTGGCATGGGCGTGCAAATACGGTGCTAATCCAATCCGCAGGCGTATAATGCGTTGATGTGACATCGTATTTTGACTAGCATGCACGCATGGAATGTGACTTACTTTCAACAGATGCGTTGCTATACCAAGCAAAAAAAAAGATGCCTTGCTATATATATGTCTCTATGACTAGTGAGTCCCACATGTCGGTACAAATGAGAAATCAATGCCAAAAATTAGGACATTTGTGACTCAAACTTGCGATGTGGGGCTAGCACATGCTGGCCTGAGCCACTCCGCTATACACTTTTGCATGACCAGTAAAGATAACTTCATTAATGTCTTGTATAGGAACATGTTCGTCTCTTTTAAATGGGATGCAATCAGTGCAAATCATTTCGCACATCTTATATATATTTTTAAATTTGTAAGAAGTTTGTAAACTAATATCACAGTAAATATATTTCCAGTATTTACGTGTTATAAATATTATACATACAAATAAAATGACTTATTCAAAAAAATCATGTAATTTTAAAAAATATTTACTTATTTACATGCGGATTATATTGAAAACCTTTAGTAAATACAAAACTAATAATTATTTAGTAAATGTACAAAACTTTTACCTCGTAGCTTATATTTAGATTGTACAAAATGATGGAACAAACATTTTCATTAATATTCACTTGTGATAGCTTTCACTCGTGGCATATGTTCTTAATTCCTATAGAACTTAAGTATAGTCGCATGTATACATTTGCAGAAAACTTTAAATACTATTAAATAATAATGAATATTTTTAACTTACACAAAAATACATAAACGACAAATTTATGAATTATAAAAAGTGCATATAATTACACAAATATTTCTGTAATTAATAATTATTTTTTGTAATTTAAAAAATATTTGTATTATTATATATTATCCCAACATTCTTATAATCAGAAATACTATTTTATTTAGATATATTTTTCAAAAATAAGACGTCAATACTTTTAAAAATTACTAGAACATTTTAGTACGTACATTTTTTATGTATAATGTTTATAACACATGAATGTTTGAACCTTATTTTTATTACTATCATTATAATTTACATACTTTTTATAATAAATACTAAAACAGAGCTAACAAGTGCAACATGGGCCGCACAGACAGCAACCCATTTAAACCACACGAGCGTGTTCGTTTTATAATTTAGACTATCATTAATTTTACTTTCCTAGGGTTTGGGTTTCAAAGATTTCGAGCTCTTTAACTTAGCAATGTTGGCACGACAGGCCTGGCGCTTGCTACAAGACCCGGAGTCTTTGAGTGCTCGTATTCTGAAAAGTATTTACTACCCTAACACTACCATTCTTCAAGCCAATTTGGGGAACCATCCTAGCCAGATCCGAAGGGCGATCATTGAAGGGCGGGACACCCTGAAACAAGGGCTGATCATACGCACAGGCAATGGTGCAACAACCAACATCTGGGAGGACAACTGGCTCCCCTGGGAGGAGATGATGAGGCCTTACGGCAGTATTGCAACATACCCACCGGAGTTTGTCTCTGACCTAATTGATGCGACCTCGGCCACATGGAATAATGAAAAGCTAGAAGCCACTTTCATGCACTTTGATGTGAAGGTTATACTAAGTATCCCGCTATGCACAATGAACCAACAAGAGGATCCTCGAGCACTCACATGGAGGAGGGATCATGGAAAACCCTGTGGCGAACGAAGGTACCATCTAAAGCACGTATGTTCTTATAAAGACTCTCGAAGCACTCGCTACCAACAGAGGATGTCCGTGCTCATCGACACATGTCTACTTCGAGCTCATGCGGGATATGTGGTGCAACGGATTCATGGCGGCATTCCCTCCTTGAGTGTACAATATCCAGGTGTAAATGGGCTCTCATTGATGAGGATCTGGGGAGCAGTATATCGATGAACACTGAAACAAGCGCAAATAACTGGCTCTTCTCGCTAATGGAAACACTATCGCATGAACAGTTTGTCCTAACTGCAGTCACTCTATGGGCAATCTGGTCTTCCAGGAGGAAAGCCATCCACGAAGCTATATTTCAATCTCCACATGCAATACAATCTTTTATCTCTCGCTTTATCGCAGACTTAAATGTTCTGAGTGCGGAGCAGCCAGTGCAGCGGAGAGTGGCTTATTTGCAAGCAGGAATCATCACTCGGCCAAGGGCTCCTCCAGAAAATTTCGCCAAGATTCACGTCGACGCTGGAGTACGTGCCCAGAGAGGAGGATCGGCAGCAGCGGTTTGCAGGGATAGACATGGCAATTTCTTGGGAAGCTCAACGTTAGTCGTGTATGGAGTCACTAGTAGATAAAGGGTATTTAGCCCCGGTTCATTTGGCCTTTTAGCCCCGGTTCTGGAACCGGGGCAAGAGGGTCGGTACTAATGCTCTGACCCTTTAGTCCCGGTTCAATCCAGAACCGGGGCAAAAGGGTGTCCACGTGGCCTGTGCACCGAGTCCAGGCAGGAGGGGCTTTAGTCCCGGTTGGTGGTACCAACCGGGACCAAAAGGCATCCACGTGTCAGCATTTCTGTGGCTGTGGTTTTTGTTTTTTTTTTGAAAGGGGAGGGGGGTTTTAGGTTTTGGGGGTTAATTTAGGTGTTTCATATATTGTGTTAGCTAGCTAATTAATAGAGAGAAGTGTTCTCTCTTATGTCCGTGCTTGGTCGACGCTACATACTACACATACGTATATGGAGAGGACTAGAGTCACGCTAGCTAGCTAGCTAGCTGCTAGCTACTAAGCAAACGAAGGAACAGAAGATCTCGTATATATAATCAACATATATATATATATATGCATACAGAGAGAAGTAATATCGACCACCTCTCCTTCTCCGAGAGATTGGTCGAACAACAAGTTCTCGTATATCTATCCGACACTACCGGGCACATATATACAATAATTATCTCTTACAAAAATAATCTCCTAACACATGGATGCATGGTCCACATAGTATTATCCGTCTTCAGCGATCACGTGTTCAAGGAAGAATGCCGCCAATTCCTCTTGAATTGCTCGCAGACGATCTGGTGTTAGGAGTTCATCCCGCATCCGAAACATCTAATTTGAAGTAGGGGGTCAATACATGAAATGATGCTATAAATTTGTGAATATTATTGATTGCTTACGCACTTCAAATTGTTCATCAGTGTAGCCCCGCTCACAGGTCGTGTGGCGGATGGACTCGCAAATGTAGTATCCACAATAATCATTCCCGGGTTCCTGCCACAACCACTTTACAAGAAATAGAGCTCAATCAAACTGATAAGCAAGAATGCCAAATTGGTATTGATGAAACTAGCGCTTGAATCAAGATATAGGAGATGCGCGCGCGGAACATGCTACTATATAGTACTTACTTTCGGGTATCTAAATTGTAGCTTCTTCGGCAGTCCCGGAGCTTTTTTGATGAATTTTTTCCAAGCCCTGCCAGACAAAGGAAACAATTAGTTGATATCAGAAATGAAGTTGCTGATATATATGCATGGTGGATAATATTGATCGATTTAACTTACGTGGCTAGCATTTGAGTCATGTCCGCATACTCCTCGGGATCTTTACGTTTAGAGTCGAAGACAGTTACTATTCCCTTCTCAAGCTTAATCTCTAAGAGAATATAGTGGAAGCTGCGCACGAATGCATGAGATCATCAATTACATCACTATAAACTTGACTGATATATAAGGGAAACCAAATATGCACAAGACATTAACACTCACTTGAAGTTGTAAGGAAAGAGTATTATATCTTTGTTTTCATTTACCACCAACGATCGTAGCAAGTTGGTCTCGGTATCGCCGGGACGCAATTTAACCTCGGTTGCATCTATGAGGTATGTGTTAATAAACCCAATATCACCTACTTGTCTTTTCTTCAATTCGACGATCTTCAATCTGCATAATATAGTGAGGATAATTATAAATACATGCAATGAAGATCAGCTATATAGAGAGACTTAATGACAGAAGTAGTACTACTTACAGACAGTAGCAGGTGATCGTTGTTTTATCGAGGGCCAATTGATTAAAAAATTGATAGAACTCCACAAATGGAACAGGCAACAGCTCAATTCCAACGAGGTCATGCTCCGGTTTAACTCTCAAATACAAGTTATTCCTCCCCCAGACTCTCTGCAGATTTTCATGTACCAATCATGCAATCTTCGCATATTCGTTGATAGAGATCTTTCATTTTTGACGAGAGGCTTTTTGTACTCGTATCTTTCTATCTGCACGTCCATGAAATCATAGTGTACATCGTCGAACGCGTAATCTGCAAGATTGGTATAACCGGGCACCATCCTCGGATCATTAGCGACCATGTCGCTAGACACCTTGAGCGGGGGGCACGATTGGTTCGCTTGTTCGCCGAGCTGGGCAATTTGTTTCCCAGCTCGCCCTTCTGCTAACCTCTGATCACTTTTTGTACTTCCGGACCGCTTGGCATCTTGAAATGTCTTTTGAATAATGCGGTCATAGTTGCCCTTCGGCTTACTTTTCGCTGGTTGCTTCAGGGCAGCAAGAGTGCGCTTTGCTTTCACCGCATCTATCTTCTCCTCCGGAGGTGGATGTCTCTGTGCTTTCAACCCTTCAAAAAAGTCCTTCACTTCGCCTTCAGCGATCTTCGTGTTTTCCTCGTCGGACCTCTCGTACGGTAACTTCTCTAGAGGCGTGAGAGAAGGACCGAATCTGCATCGCCTCCCGCCTCTGGCTGTACTGGTAGACGTCGCCGGACCAGACGAAGCGGTTGTCTTTTTTACTTGCTTAGGCGCCGGAGCAGGAGCAGCCGGAGCGGCGGCAGGTCTCTTCCGCCCTTGCTGATTAGGCGAAGGAGGAGCTGGCTGTCTGCTCGGGCGCGCCGGCGGCGAAGGAGGCGGAGTGCCGCCACGCGCCGGCGACGAAGGAGGCGGTGTGCCGCCACGCGCCGGAGAAGGAGCCGGAGTGCCCTGATGGTCACTCGCCGGAGTGCCCTGATGGTCACTCGCCGAAGGAGGAGGCGGTGGAGGAGGCGGAGTGCCCTGACTCGTCGGAGGAGGAGGAGGAGGCGGAGGCGTCCAGTTCAGAATGTTGATTAGGTCCTTCCGCCATAGGCATGGAGTCTTCAGTGAAGAACCCAGCCGAGTCTCCCCTTCACCGGTAGGGTGGTCAAGCTGGAGCTCCTCAAATCCCTCCGTTATTTCGTCGACCATCACCCTAGCATATCCTTCTGGAATCGGTCGGCAGTGAAAAGTGTCGTCTGGTCCAGAAGGATAAACAGAGCCAGCAGCCGCCTTGACCTTCAGATTCATCCACTGTGCCATAAGGTGGCAATTTTGTGCCTGCGTGATAGCATCCACAGGATTCCTGGCAGTAGCCGTCAAGGCAAGCTCTGGCTGAAGCAGCTCGGTGGAAGCCACGCTGCTTCTCCGCTGAGATGGCGGGGTAGCTTCGGGGGAAGCTTCGGCAATTCTTTTCTCCCGATCTGCTTCCCGTTCCTCTATCGCTTGTATTCTGGCCCGCAGCGCCTGGATTTCGGTCATCTCCATTTTCTTCCTCCTGTCGTGGCATTTGTAGCCTCCTGCGTCCGGAAACCCAGCACGCCACGGAAGGGAGCCTGGCGTGCCTCGTGTCCGTCCAGGGTGCTCAGGATTCCCGAGGGCCATTGTCATCTCGTCGTTCTCTCTGTCGGGGATGAACGTCCCTGCATGCGCTGCTTTGATATACTGCCGCATCTTACTGAGTGGTGTTTCCAATTGCTTGTCCGTCCAAATGCACCACCCTGTTACAGGGTCCAAGGTTCCGCCAGCCCCGAAGAACCAAGTCCGGCAACGTTCTGGCCAGTGCATTGTCTCTGGTTCGATCCCTTTCTGAAGCAGATCATTCTCAGCCTTGGCCCACTTAGGCCGGGCTACGAGGTAGCCGCCCGACCCCGTGCGATGGTGATGCATCTTCTTTGCAGCATTTATCCGGTTTGTCTCCGACATCTTCTGACTCTTTTCCGACTTCTTATGGGCCACAAATGCCGGCCAGTCATCTTTGATCTTCTCATATATGCCCACGAATTCTGGAGTCGTTTTCTCTCTGACAAACGTATTCAGTTTTTTCTTCCATGCCCTGAATTGGTCTGCCATCTTCGAAAGTGCATAAGACTTGATTAAGTCCTCTTTAACTGGCTTCGCCGGATCAACCTCTCGCGGTAGGACGAAGTTTGACTTCAGCTCAGTCCAAAGATCTTCTTTCTGCATATCAGTGACATAAGTCACCTGAGCGTCGTTTGCAGCCGGCTTTAACCATTGATGGATGCTGATCGGGATCTTGTCCCTAACCAGAACCCCGCACTGATTAACAAATGCGTTCTTTGTGCGGATGGGTGCAATCGGCTCACCGGAGCGCGAGATTTCTGAGATCTCAAACTTTTCATCCGGCCTCAACTTTTTCTTCGCTCCTC
>LR738711.1:939934026-940131709 GCA_902687465.1 Secale cereale
CCTCTCTCGACCCCTCGACCCCCGACTGCTCGGCGATCCACAACCCTAGACCCCCTCATGTCACATTTTGTCGAGTGTAGTCAAAGGATTCAACAAAACCAATACTTCATCATTAGGCGAAAGTAACAGTAGCATGATGGTACGAAGCTCTCCAAAGTTATTTTGGAATGGAGTCCCCGATAGGATATTTCGTAACAAAAGACGGATTATTCTATCAGGAACTCCGTTCCAAAATATCTTTGCATAACTTTGTACCAAAATGCCCCGGTTACTTCTGGCAAATGATGAAGTCATGGAATTCTTCAATACTTTGACCCCCGACTGCTCGGCGATCCACAACCCTAGACCCCCGACTGCTAGGCAACCTCTCGACCCCTCGCCCTTCGGCCTCTCGGTCCCTCGACGACCCTCGACCCCTCGACCTTTGGCCTCTCGGTCCCTCGACGACCCTCGACCCCGGCCCCCCCCCTAATGTCGAAGTTATCGGGGAGGGTGTATATCGACATAGACATATCCGATAAAAAAAGAGGAAGAAGAAGAAAAAAGGAACCGCTAGAGGAGAAGATCGAAGAAAAAAAAAAGAAAAAAAAAAGGAGAAGAAGAAAGGAAGAAGAAGAGAAAATTTCTCTTCTTCTCCTCTATTCCTTTCTTCTTCTCCTCTTTTTTTCTTTTTTTTCTTCTTCTTATTTATTTCTCCTCTTCTTCCTCTCCTCTTCTTCTTTCTTTCCTCTTTCTTATTTTCTTCTTTCCTATCCTTCTTTTTCTAAATTTGTAACTTTTGCATATATAAAACTTTCTATATATATTTAGCATATATAAACAAAAAACTATATAGCCACATACACATATATATACATCACATATACACACATCACATATATACAGCAACTTCCTAAGAAAAAAATATATTTATATACACATAAATATATATTTAACATATATATTTAGCAAATTCCTAAGAAAAAAAAAGATATACACATACATATAAATACAGCAACTATATATACAGCAACTATATATACTGCAATTTATATAAACATAAAAAAAATATACACATATATACATATATATACACAGCAACTATATATATATATATACAGCAATATTAAACATATAAAAAAAAGGGAGCCGGCCCTCACATCGGCAGGGCTGGGCGGCGCGACGGCGGCTGGGCGGGGCGGCGACGAGGCGGCGTCGGGGCGGGGCGGCGCGACGGCGGCGGGGCGGGGCGCGCGACGGCGCGGGGCGACGGGCCGGCCGGGGCGCGGCGACGGCGCGGGGCGCGGCGACGGCGTGGGGCGGAGCGACGAGGCGGCGTCGGGGGCGACGGCGACGGGGCGACGGGGGCGACGGGGGCGACGGCGACGGCGACGGGGACGGAGCAGATCGAGGGCGGCGTCGGGGCGGGGAAGAAGGAGAAACTGAACGAAATTTTCGCAAGTGTAGCTTATATAGGAGGAGTATTAGTCCCGGTTCTTGGCACAAACCGGGACTAATAGCCCCCTTTAGTCCCGGTTGCTGCCACCAACCGGGACTAAAGGTCCCTTTTCAGCAGCCCAAAGGGCGGGAAGGTGGGGCCTTTAGTCCCGGTTGGTGGCAGCAACCGGGACTAATGCCACCCTTTAGTCCCGGTTGGTGGTAGCAACCGGGACTAAAGGCCTTGCCGCGGTGCGGTGGGAAGTTTAGTCCCACCTCGCTAGTTGAGGGAGAGCAGCACCAGTTTATAAGCCCCGCTGCCTCTCTCCTCTCGAGCTCCTCTAAACTGCAGGCCTAAGGGCCTAAACTGACACTGCTTTGCCTGTGGACTTGCTGGGCTTTCTACGGGCCTGAATCCTGGCCCATGGTTGGGTTTCTAGTCGTATTCAGGCCGTGTGGGCCCAGCAGGTGGCATATTTTTTCTTTTTTTCTTTGTTGCTTTATTTTTTAGTTTTGTTTCTACTTTCAACAAAATACTTACTGTTGCTATTTTTATTTTTTTGTTTTCTTTGTTTCTTTATTTATTTGATTTTGTTTCTACTTACAAAAAAATATTTATTGTTGCTATTTTTTTTTCAAGTTTTTTTGTTTTGTTTTCTGCATTATTTATTTTCTTTTGTAAAACCAATTACGAACTTTCTGTTAGTGCAAGTAGTATTCAAATTTGAATAGTTTAAATTTGAAATTATTTGTTTTCTTTGTTGCTTTATTTATTTTATTTTGTTTCTTTTCAGCAGCCCAAAGGGCGGGAAGGAGGGGCCTTTAGTCCCGGTTGGTGGCAGCAACCGGGACTAAAGGGGGGCATTAGTCCCGGTTGGTGGCAGCAACCGGGGCCAAAGGCCCTGAGCTGGCGCGGGTGCGGTGGGATGTTTAGTCCCACCTCGCTAGCTGAGGGAGCTCGAGAGTGGTTTATAAGGGCTGCTGCTCCCACCCTCTCGAGCTCCTCTCAAATGCAGGCTTCTGGGCCTAACTCTGCGCGCTGCCCTGTGAGCTTGCTGGGCCTTATATTACAGGTGGATCCTGTGCTATAGGCCTTGCAGGCTCACTGGGCAGCGCCCATTTTTTTTTCCTTTTTTGCTTTATTTATTTCTAAGTTGTTTTTTGCTGTATTTAGAGTTGCTTTATTTATTTTATTTTCTTTGTTTATTTCTAAGTTGTTTTTTGCTGTATTTAGAGTTGCTTTATTTATTTTACTTTCTTTATTTATTTTCTTTGTTGCTTTATTTATTTTATTTTGTTTATACTTACAACAAAATACTTATTGTTGCTATTTATTTTTCAAGTTTGTTTTGTTTTGTTTTGTTTTTTTAGTGCAAGTAGCTAGTATTGAAATTTGAATAGAACAAACGGACAATGATATCATACTCGTTTGTTACAAAGTTGGCATGGTATCATCATAATACTTGCGGAAATAACTCTTCACTTTTTCTTCGCTTGTGTCATTTGCTTATTGCGCCGTAACCATGGATAATCTTCATCGTTTATCAGGATGCTTGGGTCAGCCTTGACTTTGAAGGGAGGAATTTCATGAAACTTTTCATAATCTTCAGACATGTCTGTCTTGCCCTCCACTCCCAGGATGTCCCTTATTCCTGAAAGAACTATGTGGCGCTTTGGCTCATCGTATGATGTATTCGCTTCCTTATCTTTTCTTTTTCTCGGTCTGGTAGACATGTCCTTCACATAGATAACCTGTGCCACATCATTGGCTAGGACGAACGGTTCATCAGTGTATCCAAGATTTTTCAGATCCACTGTTGTCATTCCGTACTGTGGGTCTACCTGTACCCCGCCTCCTGACAGATTGACCCATTTACACTTAAACAAAGGGACCTTAAAATCATGTCCGTAGTCAAGTTCCCATATGTCCACTATGTAACCATAATATGTGTCCTTTCCCCTCTCGGTTGTTGCATCAAAGCGGACACCGCTGTTTTGGTTGGTGCTCTTTTGATCTTGGACAATCGTGTAAAATGTATTCCCATTTATCTCGTATCCTTTGTAAATCAATACAGTCGAAGATAGTCCCCTGGACAACAAGTACAACTCATCACAAACAGTGTTGTCACCTCTGAGACGTGTTTCCAACCAACTGCTGAAAGTCCTGATGTGTTCACGTGTAATCCAGTCGTCGCACTGCTCCGGGTGTTTGGAGCGCAGACTGTTCTTGTGTTCATCGACATACGGGGTCACCAATGTAGAGTTCTGTAGAACTGTGTAGTGTGCTTGAGACCAAGAATAACCGTCCCTGCATATTATTGAGTCCCTTCCAAGCGTGCCTTTTCCAGTCAGTCTGCCCTCGTACCGCGATTTAGGGAGACCTATCTTATTAAGGCCAGGAATGAAGTCAACACAAAACCCGATGACATCCTCTGTTTGATGGCCCATGGAGATGCTTCCTTCTGGTCTGGCGCGGTTACGGACATATTTCTTTAGGACTCCCATGAACCTCTCAAAGGGGAACATATTGTGTAGAAATACGGGCCCCAGAATGACAATCTCGTCGACTAGATGAAATAGGACGTGTGTCATGATATTGAAGAAGGATGGTGGGAACACAAGCTCGAAACTGACAAGACATTGCGCCACATCACTCCTTAGCCTTGGTACGATTTCTGGATCGATCACCTTCTGAGAGATTGCATTGAGGAATGCACATAGTTTCACAATGGCTAATCGGACGTTTTCCGGTAGAAGCCCCCTAAATGCAACCGGAAGCAGTTGCGTCATAATCACATGGCAGTCATGAGACTTTAGGTTCTGGAACTTTTTCTCTGCCATATTTATTATTCCCTTTATATTCGACGAGAAGCCAGTCGGGACCTTCATACTGAGAAGGCATTCAAAGAAGATTTCTTTCTCTTCTTTCGTAAGAGCATAGCTGGCAGGACCTTCATACTGCTTCGGAGGGATGCCGTCTTTTTCGTGCAAACGTTGCAGGTCCTCCCGTGCCTCAGCTGTATCTTTTGTCTTTCCATACACGCCCAAGAAGCCTAGCAGGTTCACGCAAAGGTTCTTCGTCACGTGCATCACGTCGATTGAAGAGCGGACCTCTAGGTCTTTCCAGTAGGGTAGGTCCCAAAATATAGATTTCTTCTTCCACATGGGTGCGTGTCCCTCATCGTCATTCGGAACAGCTAGTGCGTCGGGGCCCTTTCCGAAGATTACATGTAAATCATTGACCATAGCAAGTACGTGATCACCGGTACGCATGGCGGGCATCTTCCGGTGATCTGCCTCGCCTTTGAAATTCTTGCCTTTCTTTCGACATTGATGGTTGGTCGGAAGAAATCGATGATGGCCCAGGTACACATTCTTCCTGCACTTGTCCAGGTATATACTTTCAGTGTCATCTATACAGTGCGTGCATGCGTGGTATCCTTTGTTTGTCTGTCCTGAAAGGTTACTGAGAGCGGGCCAATCGTTGATGGTCACGAACAGCAACGCCTTTAGGTCAAATTCCTCCTATTTGTGCTCATCCCACGCACGTACACCGTTTCCATTCCACAGCTGTAAAAGTTCTTCAACTAATGGCCTTAGGTACACATCAATGTCGTTGCCCGGTTGCTTAGGGCCTTGGATGAGAACTGGCATCATAATGAACTTCCGCTTCATGCACATCCAAGGAGGAAGGTTATACATACATAGAGTCACGGGCCAGGTGCTGTGATTGCTGCTCTGCTCCCCGAAAGGATTAATGCCATCCGCGCTTAGAGCAAACCATACGTTCCTTGCGTCCTTTGCAAACTCCTCCCAGTACTTTCTCTCGATTTTTCTCCATTGCGACCCGTCAGCGGGTGCTCTCAACTTCCCGTCTTTCTTACGGTCCTCACTGTGCCATCGCATCAACTTGGCATGCTCTCTGTTTCTAAACAAACGTTTCAACCGTGGTATTATAGGAGCATACCACATCACCTTCGCAGGAACCCTCTTCTTGGCGGGCTCGCCATCAACATCACCAGGGTCATCTCGTCTGATCTTATACCGCAATGCACCGCATACCGGGCATGCGTTCAGATCGTTGTATGCACCACGGTAGAGGATGCAGTCATTAGGGCATGCATGTATCTTCTGCACCTCCAATCCTAGAGGGCATACAACCTTCTTTGCTGCGTATGTACTGTCGGGCAATTCGTTATCCTTCGGAAGCTTCTTCTTCAATATTTTCAGTAGCTTCTCAAATCCTTTGTCAGCCACAGCATTCTCTGTCTTCCACTGCAGCAATTCCAGTACGGTACCGAGCTTTGTGTTGCCATCTTCGCAATTGGGGTACAACCCTTTTTTGTGATCCTCTAACATGCGATCGAACTTCAGCTTCTCCTTTTGACTTTCGCATTGTTTCCTTGCATCGACAATGACCCGGCGAAGATCATCATTTGGTTCCTCTTGATCTTCAGCAGCTTCACCCGTTGCAGCATCATTGGGCACATCGTCTGGTTCCTCTTGATCTTCACCAGCTCCCCCCATTGCAGCATCACCGTATTCAGGGGGCACATAGTTGTCATCGTACTCTTCTTCTTCGCCGTCTTCCATCATAACCCCTATTTCTCCGTGCCTTGTCCAAACATTATAGTGTGGCATGAAACCCTTGTAAAGCAGGTGGGAGTGAAGGATTTTCCGGTTAGAGTAAGACATCGTATTCACACATTTAGTGCATGGACAACACATAAAACCATTCTGCTTGTTTGCCTCAGCCGCATTTAGAAACTCACGCACGCCCTTAATGTACTCGGAGGTGTGTCTATCACCGTACATCCATTGCCGGTTCATCTGCGTGCATTTATATATAATTAAGTGTGTCAAAAACCATTACAGAACATCATAAATAGATAATTAAGTGACCAAATGGATAAAAGTTCATCATCACATTAAAACCAAAGTACATACATATATAGTTCTCATCTAACAACATATAGCTCTCCATACACATCGAAACTATGTAAAACATTTCAACGCGAAAACAAATGCTATCATAATCGCAACCAAGGTAACAATTGATCCAACGGCATAATGATACCAAGCCTCGGTATTAATGGCATATTTTCTAATCTTTTTAATCTTCAACCGCATTGCATCCATCTTGATCTTGTGATCATCGACGACATCCGCAACATGCTACTCCAATATCATCTTCTCGTCCACAATTTTTTTTATTTTTTCCTTCAAGAATTTGTTTTCTTCTTCAACTAAATTTAACCTCTCGACAATAGGGTCCATCTTGATCTTGTGATCATCGATAACTTCCGCAACATGCAACTCCAATTCCATCTTCTCCTCCTCCATTTTTTCCAATTTTTTCTTTAACGAAATGTTTTCCTCTTCAACTAAATTTAACCTCTCCACAAGAGGGTCGGTTGGAATTTCCGGTTCAACTACCTCCTAGACATAATAAAACATCTATGCATGTCAGGTTGGTCGGCATAACTATCATAAGCACTAAAACAAATAGTTATAAATTAAAGATAATATACCACATCCGAATCGTAGACCGGACGAGGGCCCACGTGGGCGGATATCAAAACCATCGCACTATATAATAACAAGCAATAATAAACGTAAGAAAATTAGACAAATATCTATCTAAAGCAATAATAAAAGTAAGAAAAGCATGGACATAACAAGAGGCTCACCACGGTGGTGACGGTGACGAGATCGGCGGGGGCGATCGACGGCGGCGAAGACGGGGACGGGACGTGACGGACCGCTAAACCTAGACAAATCTCGGAGAAAATAGAGCTTCGAGAGGAGAAAAGCTTAACTAGTGTGGCTCGGGCATTCCACCGAACACGTTGTGTGCATAGGAGGTGAGCTAGAGCACCACTAACCCCTCTCCCCCTCGGCCAGAAAAAAAACCAGAGCAGTGAGCTCTGCTCTTGAGTGAGGGGGTTTATATAGGCAACTCACTGGTCCCGGTTGGTGCTACAAACCGGGGCTAAAGGGGTGCCTTTGGTCCCGGTTCATAAAACAAACCGGGACCAATAGTGGTGGGCCAGGAGCAAGAGCCATTGGTCCCGGTTTTTAGCTCCAACCGGGACCAATAGGTCCAGACGAACCGGGACCAATGGCCCACGTGGCCCGGCCGGCCCCCTGGGCTAACGAACCGGGTCCAGTACCCCCATTGGTCCCGGTTCTAGATTGAACCGGGGCTAATGGGCTGGACCAATGCCCTGTTTTCTACTAGTGAGTTTGTGACCCAACGACGTTGGAGGCAATAGCTCGTCGCGAAGCATTATCTCTGGCTGAAGATCTTGGACTCCATAGCTTCATCATATCCTCGGACTGCAAGCAGGTGGTGGAAGACATCACGAAGGGCAGCAATGGTCTCCATGGAGGAGTTATCAAGGAGATACAGTCTAGATCGGTTCCATTTTCTTGTAACTTTATTTTTGAAAGTCGTAGTGTTAATTTTGAAGCTCATAGGTTAGCAAGGTTTGCTAAAAACCTAGCCCCGGGGCGTCATGTTTGGCTGGGCAGCCACATGACCCTATTTGTATCCCACCTTCTGTGGCATTTGATGAATAAAGTGGCATTACTCCTCAAATTTTTTTTACTTTCCTCCCTCATAAAAATTATAGACTATCATTATCTTTAGTTGACAAGAAAACATGAATGGTGTATTGGTAGAGGTCGGCGTTAGCTACCCCTCATAAAAAATATAGACTATCCAGACCGGGACTGTTTTTATTGTTTAATTTCCCTTTATCCTGACATGTGCAGCCCATTGGTCATGGAGACGTACATTAATGCTAATCAAAATACGGTGCCACGTGAGCACATTATATGTCCGTGGATTCGATTAGCATCGTATTTGCACGCTCATGTCAAGTTCTAGAACCAGTTCGGCGTATTTTTCAAGTTTATGCACTAAAGTGAACACTGGTGGCAAGTTTAAGCACTACTGGTGATATTACCTCAATTTACATCTCCACCTACAGAAGATGTAAAAACGCATCCGCTCGCCAACCGCCCAACTGCTACTTCCTCCCCCTTCAGCGCGACCAGCCACGACCGCCCGACTACGCCGCGGGCCAAACCCGCACCAAATTGAAGCCGCCGACCCCCGCTAGACGGCCGCCGGGCCCGCCACGACTTCACCGTCCCGTCCCATCCCCCCTGCCCGAACCCGCCGAATCGAAGCTTCTCCAGCGGCTGCGGCTGGCATAAACACGCCTTCTTAGGCAGTTGCGATTTTGCCCCCTCCCCCCGTCCCCCGTTGCTGGCTCGCCGCCCATAGTCGTCGATTCACTTTCGGCCGCCGCCGAATTGAAGCTTCTCCGACGGCTACGGCTGGCCTAAACTGTTGGAAATATGCCCTAGAGGCAATAATAAAATGGTTATTATTATATTTCCTTTTCATGATAATTTTCTATTGTTCATGCTTTAATTGTATTATCCGGAAACAGTAATACATGTGTGAATACATAGACCACAACATGTCCCTAGTGAGCCTCTAGTTGACTAGCTCGTTGATCAATAGATGGTTACGGTTTCCTCACCATGGACATTGGTGTTGGGGAACGTAGCAGAATTCAAAAAATTTCTACGCTTTCACCAAGATCAATCTAAGGAGACATCTAGCAACGAGCATATTAGAGTGCATCTACATACCCTTTTGTAGATCGCGAGCGGAAGCGTTCGAAGAAGCGTGGATGAAGTAGTCGTACTCTTCGCGTTCTTCGTCACCGATGATCAAGCGCCGAACGGACGACACCTCCGCGTTCAACACATGTCCGGTACAGCAACGTCACCTCCTTCTTGATCCAGCAAGGGGGGAGGAGAGGTCGTCGGAGATCCAGCAGCACGACGGCGTGGTGGTGGATGCAGCGGGAAATCCTGCAGGGCTTCGCCGGTGCCCTGCGTAAGGAGATGGAGGTGTGACGGGAGGGGGAGAGGCGCCAGAGGATTGGGTGCGGCTGCCCTCTCCCCCCCACATATATATATATAGGGGGCCAGAGAGGGCTGCTGCCAGGATAGCAATATCCGGAGCAGAAATGCTGCTCGTGTTGTCACGAGCTAACACCCCTCTAGCAATATAATATGCAAAATACCTGAGGTGAGGAAATAAGATGCTGGAGATCTTCGACCGATGAATATCCCTCGTACCCATGCTGCAGAGAGAGTTGATGACGGTTTTCAGCTCGGAGGGCTGAGTGGCCATCCTTGCCGTCCTCCCAACGTTCTGCACACCTATTATTTCACAAAAATTTCCCAAAGTCATGGTGATAAGATCATTATAAATTTTAAACTCAATAGCACCTGAATCAGGATTATATCTAAAACTGTTAATGAAACTGGAGGTGAGTTTTTGATACTGAGTAACACGGCTCGTGACGAGTCGTGCCAAACCTGCATTAGCACAAAGATTATAAAACTCATCCTTGATTCCCGCAGCCTCCATGAATTCGTCACATGGAAATGTCATCGCACGTGCTGGACTTGTGTCTTCCAACAACTCCAGGGGCACATGATCTTCATTATAGCTCACCCTAGCAGTCGATGGTGAAGCTGCGGCTCTAGTGACTCGATCGGAGTGTGCGGGCCTCCTCTTCTCAAGCCACCCTTTTGCCCTTCCTAACAATCTCATTTATGAATTTTTTTACAATTTACAAAAACGAAGATTTAAACAAAGTGAGCTAAGGCAAACTACTCAACTCACTTGCCCAAGGCATAAACTTGCATCAAAACTTGAAAAATAACTTTCTACACATGCATGCAAGCTCATCTCTACAGCACCAAGAACTACTAAATACTCACAAATGAGGCCACCAATCAAAACTCTAATTGGAGGGGTGGAGGAGTCACATACCAGGGAGTATTTGCTCAAAATTTCAGCTCAAATGATGGGCTGTAGAGAGAGATCGAAGAATCGCCTCCAAGAACAACAAGAACACAAGAACAAGACCAGAACTCGTGTTTTTGGAGAAAGAGAGAGAGGGAGGAAGAAGACATACCTAGAGGGGGGCCCTGTGGGCCCCAGGCGCCCTATGGGCGCGGCCAGGGGCTGGGCCGCGCCAGCTGGCCGCTTGGGCCACTGGTGGCCCCTCCTGGCTGGCACCAGGACTTTCTGGGTCTCCCCCGTCGTGGAAATTTTTATTATAATTTTTCTGGAATTTTTCTGAAAACTTCACTGTTGAAATTTTTTCGAAGTTCAAAAAGCTGCGAAACTCTCTGAAAACTTGAAGCAGTTAGTAGTATTGTGAAGCTTCAAAAACATAAATACTTGGTACAGCAAGTAGGACAAAACTAAAAACAAATGAAAACATAACAAGCTCAACTTTTTATCCATATAAAACATGTTCACTAGTAAGGTTGATCAAGTCTTACCAACAAACAAGCGATATATAGAGCAAAAAGTCTCACCTCTTACGAAGTAATCACTGAACCTTTACTTTGATGGACATTGTCCCCACCTTGATAGTTTTGTATTTGTGAGGCACATGTAGTGGACAGTCCCATTCTCCAATTTTCACGGTCTCGATATTCTCTATAGAGTTGAGGGCATGCCTCCTGTCGGTCTTCTTTGGAAAATATACCGTGTGTTCTTTATCATTCACATGGAAAGTAACCTTCCCTTTATTGCAATCAATAAATAGCACCTGCGGTGTTAAGAAAAGGTCTACCAAGAATAATGGACATGCTCCCATCCTCGGGCATGTCAAGCACAACAAAATCAGTAAGAATTAAACAATTAGCAACTTCTACTGGAACATCCTCACAAATACCTATCGGAACAGCGGTTGACTTGTCAGCCATCTGAAGGGAGATATCTGTAGGAATTAGTTTCTCTAAACAAAGCCTCTCGTAAAGAGAGAGAGGCATAACACTCACTCCTGCTCCAAGTTCACATAAAGCAGTTTTGACATAATTATTCTTTATGGAGCAAGGAATGGTGGGTATACCTGGATCACCAAGCTTCTCAGGAATCTTTCCACTGAAAGAATAGTTAGCAAGCATAGTAGATATTGCATCATTAGGAACTTTTCCTTTATTAGTGACAATATCTTTCATATATTTTGAATAAGGAAGTAACTTAATAGCATCAGTCAACGGGATTTGAAGAAAAAGAGGTTTAATCCACTCACAAAACTTATTATAATGCTCTTCTTCTTTGGATTTGATTGACTTACCTGGAAAGGGCATGGGTTTCTGTACCCATGGTTCTCTCTCCTTCCCATGTTTTCTTGCGATGAAGTCTTCTTTAGTGTACCTCTTACGTTTGTCAGGTGCTTCTTCTTCTCGAACTTCAGGCGGATCATTCTTCTCATTATCATTACCTTCAGGTTCAGCACCGTCTTCAGTCTCAGCATCGGAAATAGATACACTGTTGGGATCAATAGCTGGCTCTTCATCTGCAATAGGATCATTAGAATTGTCAGTCTCCTTATGTTTCTTCTTCTTATTTGGAGAGACAACAATTTCTTCTTCCTGCATTTGAGAATCTTGCTCGATTCTCTTCGGATGTCCCTCTGGATAGAGAGGATCTTGAGTACTAGTTCCTCCTCGGGTCTTAATCCCAAAAGCCTGCAATTTATCTTGTTTGGCATTGTTAGCAAGCAAATCTCTTTGCTCATTAGAAATTTGATCAAGCTGAGTTTGAACCATATGAAAATGCTTCACAAGACATTGAACATCATTAACTGTTCTATCTAAAACATCAAGCAGTCTTTTGATAGCAAGGGAATTATCATGCAACTGACTTTCTATCCTCTCATTAAAATGATTCTGTTTCATAATAAAATTATCAAACTCATCTAAACATTGATCAGGAGGCTTACCATGAGGGATGTCACTTGCGTTGAAATCTAAAAGAGAGTGTACCTCTACCATAGGAGGGTGAGTAGTAGGCTCACACAGCTTCTCAATAGGGGGTAGATTCTTCACGTCTTCAGCTTTAATACCTTTCTCATTAATAGACTTCTTTGCTTCTTGCATATCCTCGGGGCTTAGAACAAACATGCCCCTCTTCTTTGTTGGTGGAGGTGGTTCAGGGACGGACCAATCTTCATGGTTTTTGGCAATCCTGCCCATCAAATCTTCCGCATCGTCCGGTGTTCTTTTCCTGAAAACACAACCAGCACAACTGTCCAAATAGGACCTGGATTCATCAGTTAGACCAGCATAGAATATATCGATTAATTCATTCTTAGAGATTTCATGTCCTGGTCTAGCCCGAATCAGACCGCAGTACCTCCCCCAAGCTTTAGGGAGGGACTCATCCTGCAACTGTTTAAAGTTATAAATTCTTTGTAAAGCAGCATGTTGCATGTGAGCAGGAAAGTACTTATCAACAAAAGAGTGAGCTAAGTCCTGAGGACTCTTAATGGAACCGCATGGGAGTGAATCATACCATGCTTTAGCACCCTCCTTCAAGGAGAAAGGAAGAAGCTTGGTCACATAAAAGTATCGTATCTTTTCATCTGTGGTAAACAGGCTACCCAGCTCACCAAGTTTAGTCAGGTGTGCAATAGCATCATCATTTTCTCTGCCATAAAAAGGGTCAGCTTCAACCATAGGTATAAGTGAAAGATCAACAGAGAAATCAAAATCAGGATCATCAATGCATATAGGAGATGTAGCAAATTCAGGATTAGGAACGGTTTTGTTCTTCAAAGAGTGTTTTTCAAATAGTTTCTTAATAGCTTCAGGGTCAGTTCCCTGCATAAATCTTCATCTAGTATATAGTAATCATCATCAAGGAGACTCTCCTTGAGTTTACTCAAATCAGGATAATCATAAGTTTCACCAATAGGGTAGCGAGTAACAGGAAGTTCAATTCCAGACTTTTTAGCACCAGCAGCAATTTGTTTCTCAAGAGCATAACCAAGCGAACTAATATCATCAAAAGTACTAGAAGCATCATCAAGAGTATCAGATTCAGCAGTAGCATCATGTGGCGGTGGTGAGGCAAACTTACTCATAACGGAAGGTGAATCAAGTGTAGCACTAGTGCTCAGAGCAGTACCTCTTCTTGTAGTGGATAGTAAGATCGGAACCTTGGGGTCTCCTTTCTTACCCATAGTGAATAAAGTGCAGCAGGTAGGATACCTCAAGTAGACTTGTAAATATTGCTATGCTCCCCGGCAACGGCGCCAGAAAACGGTATTTGATAACCCTCAACCGTAAGGGATCGAGATAGTCTTCGCGGGTAAGAATAACCCAATTTATTGGTTCGACACACGGGGAGCCAAAGAGTATTTATAAGCTTTAACAGTTGAGTTGTCAATTCAACCGCACCTGAAATATACTTACTTGCAACAAAAGATAAGTGGTAACAGTAATATGATAGTGATGATAGTAATAGTAAAAGTAAACAGCAAAAGTAAATAGCAGTAGTAAATGGCAAAAGTAGCAACTAGTGACAAGCAAGGTTTAAAATACTGTAGGTTAGGGAGATGGATGGTTGGGCGCTGCATGGATGAGATAGATTCTTAACTTGGGGCACGGCACACGGAAAAGTAATGATCATCTAGGCAAATATCAAACATTAGGCATGTATCCCGTAGGTAGTTGTACGTGCTTGCAATAAGAACTTGCACAACATCTTTTGTCCTACCATCCCGCTACGAACGGGGCCAAAAGGAACTTATGGATATTAAGGTGCTCCTGTCAAAGAGCACCGGAACAAAGCAATGAACTCAATGGATACATGTAATCCTCAAACTACGGACCATCCCCTTTGGTGTCCCAAGCTGTCACTTTTGGGATCGCCAGTTCTGAACCGTAACAGGTGCAAACAACTCATAGATAGGATCACGAACACAAATATATTCATACAAACACATATGGTTCAGATCTGAAATCATGGCACTCGGGCCCTAAGTGTCAAGCATTAAGAATAACAAGTTGTAGAAAAGATGATAAACACCATAGTAGATGATAGGCAACATGCCCCCAACAATCTGACGAACTATTACATGATCTAACTCATCCAATCCCTACCATCCCCTTCGCCTACAGCAGGGGAATTACTCACACATGAAGGGGGAAGTCATGGAGGGATGATGGAGTGGTGATGATGATGACGATGGCGACGATCTCCCCTCTTCGGAGGCCAAATCAGCCTCCAGATTAGCCCTCCCGAGGAAGAACAGAGGGTGGCGGCGGCTCCGCGTCGAAAAACTGCGAAAGAACTTCTGATCTGGGGTTTTTGCGTCGGGAGTAAAAATACGGGGTAAAGTAGGGCACCAGGGGGTGTGGGCCCCACCCAGGCGCCCCCCCGGCGCGGCCCAGGGGGGGGGGGGGCGTGCCCACAGGGCGCCTGGGCACCCCCTGGCCCCCCTCTGGTCCCACTTCTGGCACTTGGTTCCTTCGGGTGCGTGGATTTTTTGTGATTTTTCGTGGATTTTTCTGAGATACTTAAAAATACGTTTTCCTGCACACAAATAAACCATACAGGCAGCTCTGCTGAAAACAACGTCAGTCCGGGTTAGTTTAGTCCAAATCATGCAAGAATGAGGTCAAAACAATATCAAAAGTGTTTGGAAAAGTAGATACGTTTGAGACGTATCAACAAGACCCAATCGTAAGCCTAGCACAAGATCGTGTAGTTCGTATGCTAAAGCTTTTCCAATGTCAAGTATCCTTTCCTTAGACCATGAGATTGTACAACTCCCGGATACCGTAGGAGTACTTTGGGTGTGCCAAACATTACAACATGGGTGGCTATAAAGGTACACTACGGGTATCCCTGAAAGTATCTGTTGGGTTGGCACGAATCGAGACTGGGATTTGTCACTCCGTATGACGGAGAGGTATCTCTGGGCCCACTCGGGAATATATCATCGTAATGAGCTCAATGTGACTAAGAGGTTAGTCACAGGATGATGTATTACAGAACGAGTAAAGAGACTTGCCATAACGAGATTGAACAAGGTATCGGTATACCGACGATCGAATCTCGGGCAAGTACTGTACCGATAGACAAAGGGAATCGTATACGGGATTGATTGAATCCTTTACATCGTGGTTCATCCGATGAGATCATCGTGGAACATGTGAGAGCCAACATGGGTATCCAGATCCCGCTATTGGTTATTGGCCGGAGATATGTCTCGGTCATGACTGCATGGTTACCGAACCCGTAGGGTCTAGACACTTAAGGTTCGATGACGCTAGGGTTATAGGGAATAGATGTACGTGGCTACCGAATGTTGTTCGGAGTCCCGGATGAGATCCCGGATGTCACGAGGAGTTCCGGAATGGTCCGGAGGTAAAGATTTATATATGGGAAGTTATCATACGGCCACCGGAAAAATTCCGGGGGTTATCGGTATTGTACCGAGACCACCGAAGGGGTTCCGGGGGTCCACCGGGAGGGTCCACCTGCCCCGGAGGGCCCTATGGGCTGTATATGGAGAGGGACCAGCCCCTAAGTGGGCTGGGCACCTTCCCCCCTAGGGCCCATGCGCCTAGGGTTTGGGGGGAAACCCTAAGGGGGCGCCCCCCTTACCTTGGGGGGCAAGGCACCCCCCTGGCCGCCGCCCCCTCCTCCGATTGGATCTGAGGGGGCCGGCCCCCCTCTCCCTTGCCCCTATATATATGTGGGGGTGGGAGGGCAGCAGCACCGAAGCCCTGGCGCAGCCCTCCCCCTCTCCCAACTACTCCTCCTCTCCCGTGGTGCTTGGCGAAGCCCTGCAGGATTGCCATGCTCCTCCATCACCACCAAGCCGTCGTGCTGCTGCTGGACGGAGTCTTCCCCAGCCTCTCCCTCTCTCCTTGCTGGATCAAGGCACGGGAGACGTCACCGGGCTGCACGTGTGTTGAACGCGGAGGCACCATTGTTCGGTGCTTAGATCAGAATCAGTCGCGATCTGAATCGCTTCATGTACGACTCCACCGACCGTGTTCTTGCAACGCTTCCGCATCGCGATCTTCAAAGGTATGAAGATGCACTCACCTCTCATTGCTAGTAATCTCCATAGATAGATCTTGGTGGTGCGCAGGAATTTTTTTGATTTTCCGCATCGATCCCCAACAGTGGTATCAGAGCTAGTCTATGCATAGTTACTATGCACGAGTAGAACACAAGTTGTTGTGGGCGTAGATCATGTCAATTTACTTGCCGCTACTAGTCTTATCTTGATTTGGCGGCATTGTGGGATGAAGCGGCCCGGACCGATCTTACACGTACGCTTACGTGAGACAGGTTCCACCGACTGACATGCACTAGTTGCATAAGGTGGCTAGCGGGTGTCTGTCTCTCCCACTTTAGTCGGATCGGATTCGATGAAAAGGGTCCTTATGAGGGGTAAATAGTAATTGGCATAACACATTGTGGTTTTTGCGTAGGTAAGAAACGTTCTTGCTAGAAACCTATAGCAGCCACTCAAAAACTTGCAACAACAATTAGAGGACGTCTAACTTGTTCTTGCAGCATGTGTCGTGTGATGTGATATGGCCAAAATGATGTGATGAATGATATATATATGTGATGTATGAGATTGATCATGTTCTTGTAATAGGAATCACGACTTGCATGTCGATGAGTATGACAACCGGCAGGAGCCATAGGAGTTGTCTTATTTTATTGTATGACCCGCGTGTATTTGAAAACGCCATGTAATTACTTTACTTCATTGCTAACCGTTAGCCATAGTAGTAGAAGTAATGTTTGGCGAGACAACTTCATGAAGACACGATGATGGAGATCATGATGATGGAGATCATGGTGTCATGACGGTGACAATGATGATCATGGAGCCCCGAAGATGAAGATCAAAAGGAGCAAAATGATATTGGCCATATCATGTCACTATTTTATTGCATGTGATGTTTATCATGTTTTACATCTTATTTGCTTAGAACGACGGTAGTAAATAAGATGATCTCTCACTAAAATTTCAAGAATTGTGTTCCCCCTAACTGTGCACCGTTGTTAAGGTTCGTTGTTCCTGTCGGAGATATTGACCATGGGTGTCCTCAGCGACCACCCTTGGTATTTCAAGACAATTTGTGGCCGCCTGTTACCCCCCGGCCGTTTGCTCATCGGGCCGCCTCCTAGGGTAGCTTGCCCTAGGAGCTGGCTGCCAGCAGGCGGCAGGGACCCAAACAGGCGGCGGCACCACAGGTAGCAGCTAGAAGACGATCCCACGCTCCTCCCTCGGGATGCGTGCTAGGGGGCCACCACGCAGCTGAGGCATGGCTACAGATGAATACGTTCTTAGCGAATCTATAAGGGCGTGGCTACAGTGAACGTGTACATTATGGATATCTCCTAAAGCGGTGGGTCACTGTAGCCACGCTGCTTGTGACCAAGCTTCGGTCAGAGGAAGCCACGATCCCACTACCTGCAGACGGCGGGGCCAGCAGGCGGCTGGCCCCACCGGCCAGTGGGTAAGTCATAGACAAGCAGCCCCTGGTAGACGGCCAGGGGAGGCGTCCGCCTGGTAACAGACGGCGGATCCTGCCCTGGAGGTCTGAACCTCATCAAGACGACAGGACAGGGCGTGGCGGCAGTGTACGGCAGGAGTCGGCGGCACTGTAGCCACTTCTCCCCTGACGAGGCTGTCGTCAACAGAAGCATGTCTACAGCAAAAGGTAATCATGTGGGCCCGTAGGCGGCGGGCCCTAGTAGACAGGCGGCAAGGCCGGCACCGCAAGACGCTGACAGACGGGGGCCACTCCGTTGAGATTACGATTGTACCCCTGGGAGGTAGGCCTATATAAACCCCCCAGGGTCCTCCATGAGGAGGGGTTAGAAGGAGAAAAGATTGAACTCTTAGAAGAAGATAGAGAGAGAGAGAGATAGAAACCCTAGCAACCATCCCCGATCCCTAGAGCGTAGGAAGTGAGCTAGCCTTGTTCATCTTCCTCCCCTAGACCACACAACTCGAGGAGCAACCTTGTAGCTGTTGGGTAACGTAGCAGAATTCAAAAAAAATTCTACGCTTTCACCAAGATCAATCTTAGGAGACATCTAGCAACGAGCATATTAGAGTGCATCTACATACCCTTTTGTAGATCGCGAGCGGAAGCTTTCGAAGAAGCGTGGATGAAGTAGTCGTACTCTTCGCGTTCTTCGTCACCGATGATCTAGCGCCGAACGGACGGCACCTCCACGTTCAACACACGTCCGGTACAGAAACGTCACCTCCTTCTTGATCCAGCAAGGGGGGAGGAGAGGTCGTCGGAGATCCAGCAGCACGACGGCGTGGTGGTGGATGCAGCGGGAAATCCTGCAGGGCTTCGCCGGCGCCCTGCGTAAGGAGATGGAGGTGTGACGGGAGGGGGAGAGGCGCCAGAGGATTGGGTGCGGCTGCCCTCTCCCCCCCACATATATATAGGGGGCCAGGGGGGTGCGCCAAGCCCTGCAGATCCCATCTGCAGGGTGGGGCGGCGGTCAGGGAGGCAAACTTGCCCCCCAAGGCAAGGGGGCGCCTCCCTCCCCTAGGGTTTCAACCCTAGGCGCATGGAGGGAGGGCCCAGTTGGGTGCGCCAGCCCACCAGGGGCTGGCCTCCTTCCCCTTGTGGCCTAGGGGCCCCACCGGGATGGGTGGCCCCACCCGGTGGACCCCCGGGACCCCTCCGGTGGTCCCGGGACACTTCCCGGTGACCCCCGGAGTTCACCCGATGGCCGAAACTGGACTTCCTATATATCATTCTTTACCTCCGGACCATTCCGGAACTCCTCGTCACGTCCGGGATCTCATCCGAGACTCCGAACAACTTTCGGGTTTCCACGTGCATGTATCTCTACGACCCTAGCGTCACCGAACCTTAAGTGTGTAGACCCTACGGGTTCGGGAGACACGTAGACATGACCGAGACCACTCTCCGGTCAATAACCAACAGCGGGATCTGGATACCCATGTTGGTTCCCACGTGTTCCTCGATGATCTTCATCGGATGAACCACTGTGTCAAGGATTCACTCAATCCCGTAGTTATTCCCTTTGTCCATCGGTACGGTACTTGCCCGAGATTCGATCGTCGGTATTCCCGACACCTTGTTCAATCTCGTCATGGCAAGTCTCTTTACTCGATCCGTAATCCATCATCCCGTGACTAACTCCTTAGTCACTTTGAGCTCATTACGATGATGTCTTACCGAGTGGGCCCAGAGGTACCTCTCCGTCATACGGAGTGACAACATCCGAGTCTCGGTTCGTACCAACTCAACAGACACTTTCGGAGATACCCGATGCGTACCTTTATAGCCACCCAGTTACGTTGTGACGTTTGGCACACCCAAAGTATTCCTATGGCATCCGGGAGTTGTACAACCTCATGGTCTAAGGAATAAATACTTGACACCGAAAAGCTTATGCATTACGAACTATACGATCTCGTGCTATGCTCAGAATTGGGTCTTGTCCATCAAATCATTCTCATAATGATGTGATCCCGTTATCACTGACATCCTATGTCCATGGTTAGGAAACCGTGACCATCTGTTGATCAACGAGCTGGTAACTAGAGGCTTACCAGGGACTCATTGTGGTCTATATATTCACACATGTATCGCTGTTTCCGTACAATACAATTCAAGCATGAATAACAGACAATTATCATGAACAAGGAAATATAATAATAATACTTTTATTATTGCCTCTAGGGCATATTTCCAACAGTTTCCCACTTGCACTAGAGTCAATAATCTAGTTACATTGTGATGAAATGAACACCCATAGAGATCTGGTGTTGATCATGTTTTGCCCGTGGAAGAGGTTTAGTCAACGGGTCTGCTACATTCAGATCCGTATGCACTTTACAAATATCTATGTCTCCATCTTGAACATAATTCCGGATGGAGTTGAAACGGCGCTTGATGTGCTTGGTCTTCTTGTGAAACCTGGGCTCCTTGGTAATAGCAATAGCACCAGTGTTGTCACAGAAGAGAGTCATCGGGCTTGACGCGCTTGGAATGACTCCTAGGTCGGTGATGAACTCCTTCATCCAGACTCCTTCCTGTGCTGCTTCACAAGCAGCTATGTACTCCGCTTCACATGTAGAATGCGCCACGATGCTCTGCTTGCAACTGCACCAGCTGACTGCTCCACCATTCAAAATATACACGTATCCTGTTTGTGACTTTGAGTCATCCAGATCTGTGTCGAAGCTAGCATCGACGTAACCCTTTACGACGAGCTCTTCATCACCTCCATAAACGAGAAACATATCCTTAGTCCTCTTCAGGTACTTTAGGATGTTTTTGACCGCTGTCCAGTGTTCCATACCGGGATCACTTTGGTACCTCCCTACCAAACTTATGGCAAGGTTCACATCAGGTCTGGTACACAGCATGGCATACATGATAGAACCTATGGCCGAGGCATAGGGTATGACATTCATCTTTTCTCTATCTTCTGCCGTGGTCGGTGACTGAGCCTTGCTCAATCTCATACCTTGCAAAATAGGCAAGAACCCCTACTTGGACTGATCCATATTGAACTTCTTCAATATCTTGTCAAGGTATGTACTTTGTGAAAGACCAATGAGGCGTCTTGATCTATCTCTATAGATTTTGATGCCTAATATGTAAGCTGCTTCTCCAAGGTCTTTCATTGAAAAACTCTTATTCAAGTAGGCCTTTACAGTTTCCAAGAATTCTATATCATTTCCCATCAGCAATATGTCATCCACATATAATATGAGAAATGCTACAGAGCTCCCACTCACTTTCTTGTAGATACAGGCTTCTCCATAAGTCTGTATAAAGCCAAACGCTTTGATCACATCATTAAAGCGAAAATTCCAATCCGAGATGCTTGCACCAGCCCGTAAATCGAGCGATGGAGCTTGCATACCTTGTTAGCATTTTCTGGATCGACAAAACCTTCCGGCTGCATCATATACAACTCTTCCTTGAGGAAGCCATTAAGGAATGCCGTTTTGACGTCCATTTGCCATATCTCATAATCATAGAATGCGGCAATAGCTAACATGATTCTGACTGACTTCAGCATCGCTACGGGAGAGAAAGTCTCGTCGTAGTCAATCCCTTGAACTTGTCGATAACCCTTAGCGACAAGCCGAGCCTTATAGATGGTCACATTACCATCCGCGTCTGTCTTCTTCTTAAATATCCATTTATTTTCTATGGCATGCCTATCATCAGGCAAGTCCACCAAAGTCCATACTTTGTTTTCATACATGGATTCTATCTCGGATTTCATGGCTCCAAGCCATTTATTGGAATCCGGCCCCGCCATCGTTGTCTAACCAAAGGATATTCATGACAGGGTTGCTGTACCACTCTGGTGCGGAACGTGCCCATGTGGACCTTCGTAGTTCAGTAGTAACTTGATCTGTTTCTTCATGATCCTCATCATTAACTTCCTCCCTTGTCGGTGCAGGCACCTCAGGAACAATTTCCTGCGCTGCGCTACTTTCCGGTCTAGGAGGGGTGACTGTCACCTCATCAAGTTCTACTTTCCTCCCACTCACTTCTTTCGAGAGAAACTCTTTCTCCAGAAAGGATCCATTCTTGGCAA
Source organism: Secale cereale (assembly GCA_902687465.1). Classification (NCBI taxonomy): domain Eukaryota; kingdom Viridiplantae; phylum Streptophyta; class Magnoliopsida; order Poales; family Poaceae; genus Secale; species Secale cereale. Next base: position 939,955,934 of record LR738711.1, read on the forward strand.
CAAAGACCTTGCCTTCGGATCTGTGGTAGAAGGTGTACCCAATCGTTTCCCTTGGGTATCCTATGAAGACGCATTTTTCTGATTTGGGTTCGAGCTTTTCAGGTTGAAGTTTCTTGACATAAGCATCGCAACCCCAAACTTTCAGAAACGACAGCTTCGGTTTCTTGCCAAACCAAAGTTCATACGGTGTCGTCTCAACGGATTTAGATGGAGCCCTATTTAAAGTGAATGCGGCAGTCTCTAAAGCATAACCCCAAAAAGATAGCGGTAAATCGGTAAGGGACATCATAGATCGCACCATGTCCAACAGAGTACGATTTCGACGTTCGGACACACCGTTACGCTGAGGTGTTCCGGGCGGTGTCAATTGTGAAACAATTCCACATTTCCTAAGGTGCGTGCCAAATTCATGACTCAAATATTCACCCCCACGATCTGATCGTAAGAACTTTATTTTCTTGTCTCGTTGATTCTCAACCTCATTCTGAAATTCTTTGAACTTTTCAACAGTCTCAGACTTGTGCTTCATCAAGTAGATATACCCATATCTACTCAAGTCATCTGTGAGGGTGAGAACATAATGATAGCCTCCGCGAGCCTCAACGCTCATTGGACCGCACATATCGGTATGTATGATTTCCAATAAGTTGGTTGCTCGCTCCATTGTTCCGGAGAACGGAGTCTTGGTCATCTTGCCCAAGAGGCATGGTTCGCACGTGTCAAATGATTCATAATCAAGAGACTCCAGAAGTCCATCAGCATGAAGCTTCTTCATACGTTTGACACCAATATGACCAAGGCGGCAATGCCACAAGTATGTGGGACTATCATTGTCCACTTTACATCTTTTGGCATTCACACTATGAATATGTGTATCATCACGATCGAGATTAAAAATAAACCATTGACCAGCGGGGCATGACCATAAAACATATCTCTCAAATAAATAGAACAACCATTATTCTCAGATTTAAATGAGTAGCCATCTCGCATAAGACGAGATCCAGATACAATGTTCATGCTCAAAGCTGGTACTAAATAACAATTATTGAGGTTTAAAACTAATCCCGAGGGTAGATGTAGAGGCAGCGTGCCGACGACGATCACATCGACCTTGGAACCATTCCCGACGCGCATCGTCACCTCGTCCTTCGCCAGGCTCCGCTTATTCCGCAACTCCTGCTTAGAGTTACAAATATGTGCAACTGCACCGGTATGGAATACCCAGGAGCTACTACCAGCGCTGGTAAGGTACACATCAATAACATGTATATCACATATACCTTTGACATTGCCGGCCTTCTTGTCCGCTAAGTATTTGGGGCAGTTCCGCTTCCAGTGACCCATTCCCTTGCAATAAAAGCACTCTGTCTCAGGCTTGGGTCCATACTTTGGCTTCTTCCCGGCAACAGGCTTACCGGGCGCGGCAACTCCCTTGCCGTCCTTCTTGAAGTTCTTCTTACCCTTGCCCTTCTTGAACTTAGTGGTTTTATTGACCATCAACACTTGATGTTCTTTCTTGATATCCACCTCCGCTGATTTCAGCATTGAATACACCTCGGGAATGGACTTCTCCATCCCCTGCATATTGAAGTTCAACACGAAGCTCTTGTAGCTTGGTGGGAGCGACTAGAGGATTCTCTCAACGACCGCTTCGTCTGGGAGATTCATTCCCAACTGAGACAAGTGGTTGTGCAACCCAGAAATCTTGAGGATGTGCTCACTGACAGAACTGTTTTCCTCCAGCTTACAGCTGTAGAATGCGTCGGAGATGTCATATCTCTCGACTCGGGCATGAACTTGGAAAACCATTTTCAGGTCTTGGAACATCTCAAATGCCCCGTGGTGCTCAAAACGCTTTTGGAGCCCCGATTCTAAGCTGTAAAGCATGCCGCACTGAACCAGGGAGTACTCATCACAACGCGACTGCCAAGCGTTCATAACATCTTGGTTTGCCGGGGCGGGAGCGTCACCTAGCGGTGCATCTAGGACATAAGTTTTCTTGGCAGCTATGAGGATGATCCTCAGGTTACGGACCCAGTCCGTGTAGTTGCTACCATCGTCTTTCAGCTTGGATTTCTCTAGGAACGCGTTGAAGTTGAGGGTGACATGAGCGTGGGCCATTTGATCTACAAGAGATATTGTAAAGAATTTAGACTAAGTTCATGATAATTAAGTTCATCTTAATCAAATTTTAATGAACTCCCACTCAGATTGACATCTCTCTAGTCATCTAAGTGATACACGATCCGAATCGACTAGCCCGTGTCCGATCATCACGTGAGACGGACTAGTCATCAACGGTGAACATCTTCATGTTGATCGTATCTTCTATACGACTCATGTTCGACCTTTCGGTCTTCCGCGTTCCGAGGCCATGTCTGTACATGCTAGGCTCGTCAAGTGAACCCTAAGTGTATTGCTTGTGTAAATCTGGCTTACACCCGTTGTATGCGAACGTTAGAACCTATCACACCCGATCATCACGTGGTACTTCGGAACAACGATCCTTAGCAACGGTGCACAGTTAGGGGGAACACAATTCTTGAAATTTTAGTGAGAGATCATCTTAGTTACTACCGTCGTTCTAAGTAAACAAGATGCATAAACATGATAAACATCACATGCAATCAATATAAAGTGACATGATATGGCCAATATCATCTTGCTCCTTCGATCTCCATCTCCGGGGCACCATGATCATCTTTGTCACCGGCTTGACACCATGATCTCCATCATCATGATCTCCATCATTGTGTCTTCATGAAGTCGTCACGCCAACCATTACTTCTACTACTATGGCTAACGTTTAGCAATAAAGTAAAGTAATTACATGGCGTTATTCAGTGACACACAGGTCATACAATAATTAAGACAACTCCTATGGCTCCTGCCGGTTGTCAAATTCATCGACATGCAAGTCGTGATTCCCTATTACAAGAACATGATCAATCTCATACATCACATATATCATTCATCACATCTTCTTGGCCATACCATATCACATAGCACATGCTACAAGAACAAGTTAGACGACCTCTAATTGTTGTTGCAAGTTTTACGTGGCTTCTATAGGTTTTCTAGCAAGAACGTTTCTTACCTACGCCAAAACCACAACGTGATTTGTCAATTTCTATTTACCCTTCATAAGGACCCTGTTCATCGAATCCGATCCGACTAAAGTAGGAGAGACAGACACCCGCCAGCCACCTTATGCATCTAGTGCATGTCTGTCGGTGGAACCAGTCTCACGTAAGCGTACGTGTAAAGTCGGTCCGGGCCGCTTCATCCCACAATACCGCCGAATCAAGATTAGACTAGTAACGGTAAGAAAATTGAGCAAACTCAACGCCCACAACTACTTTGTGTTCTACTCGTGCAAGATGCTACGCAAAAGACCTAGCTCAGATGCCACTGTTGGGTAACGTAGCAGAATTCAAAAAAATTCTACGCTTTCACCAAGATCAATCTTAGGAGACATCTAGCAACGAGCATATTAGAGTGCATCTACATATCCTTTTGTAGATCACGAGCGGAAGCTTTCGAAGAAGCGTGGATGAAGTAGTCGTACTCTTCGCGTTCTTCGTCACCGATGATCTAGCGCCGAACGGACGGCACCTCCGCGTTCAACACACGTCCGCTACAGCAACGTCACCTCCTTCTTGATCCAGCAAGGGGGAGGAGAGGTCGTCGGAGATCCAGCAGCACGACGGCGTGGTGGTGGATGCAGCGGGAAATCCTGCAGGGCTTCGCCGGCGCCCTGCGTAAGGAGATGGAGGTGTGACGGGAGGGGGAGAGGCGCCAGAGGATTGGGTGCGGCTGCCCTCTCCCCCCCACATATATATAGGGGGCCAGGGGGGTGCGCCAAGCCCTGCAGATCCCATCTGCAGGGTGGGGCGGCGGCCAGGGAGGCAAACTTGCCCCCCAAGGCAAGGGGGCGCCTCCCTCCCCTAGGGTTTCAACCCTAGGCGCATGGAGGGAGGGCCCAGTTGGGTGCGCCAGCCCACCAGGGGCTGGCCTCCTTCCCCTTGAGGCCTAGGGGCCCCACCGGGATGGGTGGCCCCACCCGGTGGACCCCCGGGACCCCTCCGGTGGTCCCGGGACACTTCCCGGTGACCCCCGGAGTTCATCCGATGGCCGAAACTGGACTTCCTATATATCATTCTTTACCTCCAGACCATTCCGGAACTCCTCGTCACGTCCGGGATCTCATCCAGGACTCCTAACAACTTTCGGGTTTCCACGTGCATGTATCTCTACGACCCAAGCATCACCGAACCTTATGTGTGTAGACCCTACGGGTTCGGGAGACACGTAGACATGACCAAGACCACTCTCCGGTCAATAACCAACAGCGGGATCTGGATACCCATGTTGGTTCCCACGTGTTCCTCGATGATCTTCATCGGATGAACCACTGTGTCAAGGATTCACTCAATCCCGTAGTTATTCCCTTTGTCCATCGGTACGGTACTTGCCCGAGATTCGATCGTCGGTGTTCCCGATACCTTGTTCAATCTCGTCATGGCAAGTCTCTTTACTCGATCCGTAATCCATCATCCCGTGACTAACTCCTTAGTCACTTTGAGCTCATTACGATGATGTCTTACCGAGTGGGCCCAGAGGTACCTCTCCGTCATACGGAGTGACAACATCCCAGTCTCGGTTCGTACAACCTCAACAGACACTTTCGGAGATACCCGATGTGTACCTTTATAGCCACCCAGTTACGTTGTGACGTTTGGCACACCCAAAGTATTCCTACGGCATTCGGGAGTTGTACAACCTCATGGTCTAAGGAATAAATACTTGACACCAAAAAGCTTATGCATTACGAACTATATGATCTCGTGCTATGCTCAGAATTGGGTCTTGTCCATCACATCATTCTCCTAATGATGTGATCCCCTTATCACTGACATCCTATGTCCATGGTTAGGAAACCGTGACCATCTGTTGATCAACGAGCTGTTAACTAGAGGCTTACCAGGGACTCATTGTGGTCTATATATTCACACATGTATCGCTGTTTCCGTACAATACAATTCAAGCATGAATAACAGACAATTATCATGAACAAGGAAATATAATAATAATACTTTTATTATTGCCTCTAGGGCATATTTCCAACAGTAGCTACCATAGTAACATCAGTCATGACGCGGAGCCCCCGTAGAGCAGGACTAGGGGTGTTATCTCCTCGGAGAGCCCCGAATCTCGGTAAGATCCGTAGGCGTCCTAAGTTTCGCCTCATCCCGCTTCCAGGGCCCGCGACGTTCTATTGACTCCATGCATGATAAGCCATCCGTTGGCATATGTCGCCCCAAAACCCCGACATTTGGCGCCCACCGTGGGGCTAGGAGCACCGTCGTCTGGCGACATGTTCTGGACGGGAACTTTGTTCCTCCCTGGCGAGAGCAGCTAGCCCGGCACGCCTATAGGCGTGGAAACCGGGATGCTTCGCGGCGCTGAGGCCGCATGCGCCGCGAGCGGGCTCGCCGACCTTCTCGGCGGCGTCCGCATTCATGACAAGCCCTCTCCGGCGGCCGAGCCAGTAGCGCCGGAGAGCTGCCTCGTCGAGCTCCTCGACAAGCTCCACATTGTCGACGAGCGCGCCTCTGACGTGGAGTCAGTAGGCTCTTCTGACCCACCAGTAGACATGACCATCCACCTCGGCGCAGAGCCCGTCGATTCCTTGCCCGAGCACGTGGTGATCATCGACGACCCCCTCCCCGCTCTTACGACCGGCAACGCCATTAGCACCGTCACGGAGGTGCTCGTCACCGACCATGGCGAACCGTCCGGCGAGGCGGACCAAGACCCGCTCGAGGCCGCTCTGCAGCACCTCGCCGCTCCTGTTGCAGCGGGAGCAGACGGCGCGGCGTTGGAGGCGCTCCGCGTCTCGCTCCTCGACAGCGCCAACAAGCTGGCTGCCTCCGGATGCCTCACCGAAGCCTACCGCCACGAGATGGACCGTGCCATTTGCGGCACGCCGGCTGCTGGCGAGCCTAGCCGAGCTGGCACCGTTCGTGATCGTGGTGGGCTGCTAGCAGACATGCTGGGGGCCCGCGGCCCGTATACCTCGCTCCATCGGAGAACCTAAGGGCTGCCCAGGCGGTAGTTGATGAGATGGGCCACTTGGAGGGAGACGAGCTTCGTTGCGTGACTCAGCGCGCCCGTCAGCTCCTCGATGCTGCTACCACACAGCAGGAGGCCCGTCGCCGGGTGTGAGAGGCCGGCCACGCAGACAACCGCCCTCTTCGGCGGGCGAAAGGAGCCATGTCTCGCTCTCCAACAGTCGACGCCCCCAACCAGCGAGACTCAGAGCCGGCTGCTATCCGCAGCCGGTAGACTCGCGTCACCATCGAGCGCGATGAAGACGGCCGCCCAAGGGTTGTAGAGCGGCGAGGGGAACATCCGCCTCCTCCTAGGCGGGAGAGGCGCGTGTCTCCTCCGCCTGTTAACCACCCCTCACTGGTAGGCCGCTTGGGCCGCCGCGAGGGGGTTGGGGAGAACGACGCCCGCCACCACCTGGACCGTCTGGCTCGGTCCCAGGCGGTCGAAGAAGAAGATGACCTCGATCCGGCTTGTTTCGGCCCCCGCATCCGCAATGAGTCTTTTCCCAATGGCTTCTCGCTCCCCAGATATACCCCCAAGTACAACGGATCGGTGAAACCAGAGGACTGGCTAGTGGACTACTCCACAGTCATCAGCATAGCTACCGGCAACAGGCATGTTGCGGTGAAGTACGTGCCTCTTATGCTCCAGGGCACGGCCCGGACATGGCTGAACAGCCTCAAGCCCAACAGCATCAACGGCTGGCTGGACTTCACCGACGCCTTCACTCGCAACTTCACCAGCACCTACAAGCATCCTCCCAAGCCACGCCAGCTCTCCCTATGTGTCCAAGGCCCAGATGAGTCGGCCCGCGATTATCTGACACGTTGGGCAGAGCTATGAAACTCTTGTGAAGGAGTGCACGAGGTACAAGCCATCGAGTATTTCACGGCCGGGTGCAGAGAAGGCACCTTACTCAAGCACAGACTCCTTTGTGATGAGCCGGCCATGCTGGACGAGCTGTTGAGCATAGCAGACAAGTACGCCACCGCCGATTCCTTCATGAAGACCGAGCTGCAAGTGGATGCTTCTGGCAAGATGACTCCCCCAACTCCCAAGACGCCAGCTGGAGAGTCCAGCCGGCGCCAGCAGGCGAGCGAGCACAAACGCAAGACCCATGCGCCGGCTGCCAACAGCCAGCTGGTGGCAGCAGTCGACGGCCAGCAGCCAGAAGCTCAAGCAGGACCCAAGCGCCAGAAGGGCGGCAAGCCAGTCTGGCAGCCAGCTTTCTCCTTCGACCAAGCTCTGGACGCCCCCTGCAAGTTCCACAGCGGCGCGAAGCCTTCCAACCACACCACGCGAAAGTGTCATTAGCTCACAAGAATTGCCAGGGGAAGCTCTGCCGCCGCCGCCTGCTGGGCAACCGGCCCCGCCTCCTAATCCACCGGCTGCACGTCCCGGCGGCCAGGTCCAGGACGAATTCCCAGAAGAAAACAACGCCTATGTTGTCTTCACCAGCCAGACGGACGATAGGCACAGCCGGCACCAGCAGCGCAGAGAAGTCAACGCCGTTGCCGTCAAAGACCCAGAATTCATGCACTGGTCTGATAGGCCTGTCAGCTGGAGCCGAGAGGATTACCCGGCTGTCATGCCGTCACTAGGGGCCTATGCCTTGGTCGTGGACACTACTCTCTCCACCGACAGGCAGGCCTATCGCTTCTCCCAAGTACTGGTAGACGGCGGTAGCAGCATCAACATCATGTACCGTGACACCATGGAGAAATTGGGCATCAAAGAAAAGCAGCTTCAACCTATCAGGACCGTGTTCCATGGCATTGTGCCAGGCCTCTCTTGCTCACCAATCGGCAAGGCCAAGATCGATGTCCTGTTTGGTGACAAGATGCATTTCCGGAGGGAGCCGGTCTGGTTTGAAGTGGTGAACCCGGAGAGTCCTTATCATGTGATCTTGGGCCGGCCAGCTCTTGCAAAGTTCATGGCAGTACCCCATTATGCCTACCTCAAGATGAAGATGCCGGGCCCCAAGGGGATAATCACCATAGCCGGGGACTACGAGAAGTCCATCGCATGCGCAACAGCCAGCAGCCGCCTAGCAGAGTCCCTTGTCGTAGCTGAGGAAAAGCGCCGCCTGGAACGGCTGGTGGCAATGGCTGGGCAGCAGCCAGCCATACCAGCCGATCCCAGGGAGGCGGAGCCGCAAGGCTCGTTCCAGCCGGCCAAGGAGACAAAGAAGATTGCCTTGGACCCATCTCACCCAGAGCGATTTGCTGTCATAGGATCAAACCTAGACAGCAAATAGGAAAGCGAGCTCGTCGATTTCCTCCGTGGGAATCGGGACATCTTTGCATGGTCCCTAAAGACATGCCGGGTGTCCTGACGGATTTCGCTGAGCACAAACTCCATGTGAGATAAGATGCAAAGCCTGTCAGGCAGCCGCTACGCCGCCTGTCAGAAGAGAAGAGAAGAGTCGTTGGGGAAGAAGTTGCCCGCCTGCTAGCAGCCTGCTTCCTTATGGAAGTTTTTTATCCCGAATGGCTCGCAAATCCAGTCCTAGTGTTGAAGAAGAACAACAAATGGCGCATGTGCATTGATTACACCAGCCTCAACAAAGCTTGCCCTAAAGATCCGTTTGCTCTGCCGCGAATAGATCAAGTGATCGACTCCACAGCAGGATGCGAGCTGCTGTCATCCCTTGATGCTTATTCCGGGTATCACCAAATCAAGCTTGATCCGGCTGACCGCCTGAAGACCGCCTTCCTCATGCCATTTGGGGCCTTCTGCTACCTGACCATGACGTTCGGCTTGAGAAATGCCGGCACCACCTTTCAGCGTTGCATGCAGAAGTGTCTCCTCGAGCAACTTGGCAGAAACACCCATGTTTATGTGGATGATATCGTGGTGAATACGAAGAAGAGAGGAACTCTTTTGGAGGATCTCCAAGAGACATTTGAGAACTTGCACCGCTTTCGGATCAAGCTAAACCCGGAGAAATGCGTCTTCGGGGTACCAGCCGGCCAACTCCTTGGCTTCCTGGTATCCGAACGCGGCATCGAGTGCAACCCTGCAAAGATCAAGGCCATTGATAGAATGGAACGGCCGACCCGTGTGCGAGATGTCCAGAAATTCACGGGGTGTCTGGCATCTCTCAGCCGTTTCATCAGCCGATTGGGAGAAAAGGCACTCCCCCTGTACGAACTGATGAAGAAGACCACGTGCTTTGATTGGAATGACCAGGCAGACGAAGCTCTCCAACAGCTCAAGAGACTGCTGTCCACCCCGCCTGTCCTGGCGGCGCCAGCAGACAAGGAACCCATGTTCCTTTACGTAGCCGCCACCAGCCGGGTGGTCAGCACTGTCATTGTGGTCGAGCGCCCATAAGACGGTAGAGCCTTGCCCGTCTAGAGGCCCGTCTACTACTTGAATGAGGTGCTGTCAGTATCCAAACAGAACTACCCTCACTACCAGAAGATGTGTTACGACGTGTACTTCACCGCCAAGAAACTCAAGCAGTACTTCCAAGAGCATTCAATCACGGTCGTCTGCACGGCCCCGCTTGCTGAAATCATGGGCAATAGAGATGCCTCAGGAAGAGTGGCCAAGTGGGCCATAGAGCTGGCCCCCTTCACCATCTTCTACCAGCCACGCACAACCATCAAGTCACAAGCATTGGACGACTTCCTCGTCGACTGGGCCGAAACCCAGTACCTGCCGCTTGTTCCAGACTCAACCCATTGGTGGATGCACTTTGACGGGTCAAAGATGCGCACTGGCTTAGGAGCCGGCGTCGTCCTCACCTCCCCCAAGGGCGACAAGCTCAAGTACACCCTGCAGATCCACTTCGCCGCCTTTAACAACGTGGCCGAGTATGAGGCACTTATCCACGGGCTCCGGATGTCCAAAGAAATTGGTATCCGCCGAGTGCTGTGCTATGGTGACTCAGACTTGGTTGTCCAGCAGTCGTCTGGGGACTGGGACGCCAAAGACGCAAACATGGCAAGCTATCGTTTCCTTGTCTAGCAGATTAGCGGACACTTTGATGGCTGCGAGTTCCTCCACGTACCACGAGCCGACAACATGCAAGCCGACACTTTGGCACGAATCGGCTCCACCCGCCAAGCAATACAAGCCGGCGTATCTCTTCAATGCCTGCGCAAGCCATCTATCAAGCCTTCACAAGAGTCAGAGTCAATATTCATACCAGCCGATCCTGGAGCAGGCGGCCCGGCAACTTCAGCAGCCGGCCCAGAGACTGCCCCAGCAGGTGGCCTCGATACTCCAACCCCAGCAGACGGTCCACCAGTAGCTGCGCCGATTCCTGGCCCGGGGACTGCTCCAGCAGGCGGCCAAGAGGCGCTAGCTCCAGCAGACGGCTCGGGGACTTTGGAAGCACATCAGACAGCTCAGCCCAGCCCTCCGCCTCCCAGCCCAACCACCCTGGTCTCTCTGGCAGAAGTAACAGGAGTCTCAGCGCCGTCTTGGGCATAGCCAATCCTCACCTTCCTGCTTAGAGGAGAGTTGCCAGCAGAAGAAACTTTGGCACGACAAGTTCAACGCCGAGCTTCAGCATACACCATAGTCAACAAAGAGCTTGTCAGAAGAAGTGCAACGGGCGTCTTCCAGCGTTGTGTGGCAGCAGAAAAGGGCATGGCTATCCTGAAGGACATTCACCAAGGGGAATGTGGCCATCACGCGGCCTCAAGATCCCTCGTCGCCAAAGCCTTCCGCCATGGCTTTTTCTGGCCGACTGCTTTGGACGATGCCAAAGATTTGGTAAAAAAGTGCAACGGCTGCGAGCGCTTTAGTTCCAAGCAACACTTGCCGGCTTCTGCACTCAAGACCATTCCGATCACTTGGCCATTTGCCGTCAGGGGTCTGGATATGGTGGGCCCCTTCAAGACAGCCAGAGGCGGCTTGACACATTTATTCGTGGTAGTGGACAAATTCACCAACTGGATCGAAGCAAAACCAATCAAGAAACTCAATGGCCCAACTGGCGTGACATTTATCGCAGACATCACAGTCCGGTATGGCATACCGCATAGCATCATCAGCGACAACGACACAAATTTCGCCAAAGGCGCACTTGCCCGTTTCTGTGCAACACAGGGCATCCGACTGGACCTGGCGTCCGTTGCTCACCCATAGTCCAACGGCCAAGTTGAGCGTGCCAACGGCCTTATCCTGTCTGGCATCAAGCCCCAGCTGGTCGAACCTTTGGAACGATCAGCCGGCTGCTGGATCGAAGAGTTGACGTCTGTCCTCTGGAGCCTCAGAACCACTCCGAACAAATCCACCGGCTTCACTCCTTTCTTCCTCATGTATGGGGCCGAGGCCGTCATCCCAACAGATGTTGAGTTTGACTCGCCTCACGTCACCATGTATACAGAAGCCGAAGCGAAAGAAGCACGCGAAGACGGCGTTGACCTGCTGGAGGAGGCCCGGCTGGTAGCACTCAGCCGCTCCACCATCTACCAGCAGGGTCTCCGCCGCTATCACAGCCGGCGAGTCAAGCCACGCTCCTTCTGCGAGGGGGACCTTTTGCTCCGGCTGATCCAGCGAACAGCTGGCCAGCACAAGCTCTCGGCTCCTTGGGAAGGACCGTTCATCGTCAGCAAGGTACTAGGCAACGATGCCTACTACCTCATTGATGCCCAGAAGCCAAGAGCACGCAAGAGAGACGATTCAGGCAAGGAGTCGGAGCGCCCATGGAATGCAAACCTACTTCGTCGCTTTTATAGCTGAAAGACAATATGTGTCGCGCTATCTATTTTATTTTGAGAACCAATGGGACTCCCGAGAAATTCTCGGGGAATGCCCAACCCTTTATCTATATGATAAGAATTATGCCTGTGAATGAGTATTGTTCATTCCTTTGTCCGGCACCGGAGCCTAGCAGACGGCCCGGGGACTGGCCGCCTAGCCCAATGTTTAAAACTTCTCCTTAAAATAGTCGGACAAGTAGTGTGATGGCAACCAAGCCCTCTCCCGCCTTCAGTCACAGACTCGCAGAACGTGGTTGTCCGACTGGCAGGAGCCAAAGGCAAGAAGTGGTGCCCACATGAAAAATGGCTAAGGAAAACAGACATAGGGCAAGCCGGCCCTTCACACCAATAGCCGACTGTCACACAGCCGGCCAGACGGCTCTGGGCTTAGCCATGCCGCCTTCCAGAGGACGGGATACTTGCCCACCCTGAAAACAGCCAAGTCCCTGACCCAGCCACAGAACCACAGAGTGGCTGTCTGGCTGGCAGGACGGCAGTTAAAGGAGACAGCAAAAGGAAAATCGCCCTAAGGAATCAAGGGTGGGGCTAGTCCTAGGACTCGACACAATTGCAAAAAAACCATGCAGCATTAAAAGAATATTTACATCAAATAGGCCTCAAGGGCCTTCTTGCAGTAGCAGCTTACTTATACACCCAGCGGGTGGAATTGTTCGGATTAACCCTACCAAGTCTTACAAAGAAACAGGAACCAAAAGATACAAGAGTAAAAGCTCAGGGCGCAGCAGGCGGAGCGGGCGGCAAGATGGAGCCAGCTTCCGAGGGGGCCGCCTTGTGGGTCTCGGCCTGGCCGCTTCCTACAGCAGGCTAAGCCACCCCACCTGGTCCGCTTGTCGAGGACCGGTCAGGCTGGTGGCCAGCAGACGGATCCGCCTCCTCGGAGCTGGTCTCCTCGTCGCTGCCTTCCTCCTCCTCGCCCTCATCACTGGAGGCGATCTCCTCGTCCGGCTCCTCCGACGCCGCCAGGTCCAGCCCGATGTTGTTGGGTGGCACCACATGGCCCCGGTCATCCAACTCTGGGATGAAGACGGAGGTGTCAGCGTACTCAACAAGGGCGGCGGCACGTTGGACGAGGTCCTTTTGCACAACGGCCAACTCAGGCTGAGCCTCCGCACGGAAGGTCTCCAGCTGTTCGAGGCTCAGGTCCGGGTACCAGTTCTTGACAAACTCCAGGGCGGTCCGCGTGCCAGCCCTCGCTGCGGAACCCTTCCAGGCCTCGAAGCGGTGGCCGGCTGCCTCCAGCCAGTCGGCAGTCCAACTGGGAGTGCAGAGTGCCGGCACACCTGGCCAGAGGGTGGCCAGCACCTGGGCACCAGCGCGCTGCAGACGGCGAAGCAGACGGCGGACCGGCTGGAGGTGCACCCGAACAGCAAGAAGCTCCTCGGCTGGGGTCCTGGGCACGTTAGGTGCGATCACCCGGCCCGCCTTGCGCCTCTCGTCACGCTCGGCCTCGATGGCCTGGGTGGCGGCCACAGAGTAGCCCGGGAAGAACTCTGCCAAAACTAGAAGAAGAATCGGAAGAAAAGAAAGGCGGCTGTAACAGATGGCTAGTACGAGAAGAAAGGGCAGACATCTCATCGTCGACCATGTCTCCAATGGCTACATAGCCGTCTTGAAGAGCCGCCTCCTTCTCGACCCAGTTCGAGCGCTCGGCCTCAAATTCTGCCCGAAGAAGCGTCTCGGCATCCGACATCTTCCCCAGCTCGACCTTGTGGGCCGCCGCCTGGTCTGCCAGCTCCTTGGCCAGGCGGTCGTGGTCCTGAGCGGCGAAATCACGCTCTCGCTCCTTCGCAGCTAGCTTCGACTGGGCCTCGCCCAGCTGGCTGCGGAGGTTGGCTGCGGCCGCTGGCGAGAGAGGAAGAAGAACAATAATGTCAGCAGTATCAAAAAAGATAACCTTGGAGTTCTAAGCCGCCTGCTCAGCAGCCGGCTCGGAACTCGGGGACTACACCCAGCGGGTGCGCTGACGCGCTCCCGCAAGGAGGAGAAGGGAAGCACTCACCTTGGCTGTCTGCCAGGACAGCCTGCCATTGTGCTAGTTCCTGGCGCTGGGCGTTGTAGGAGGCCACACGGAGGTTGTGGTAGTCCTGCAATAAGACACAAGATTAGCCCACGACGCACACTTTGGAGTTCCAAGCCGCCTGCTCAGCAGCCGGCTCGGAACTCGGGGACTACACCCAATGGGTGCGCTGACGCGCCCCCACAGAAGAAATTGAAGGAATAAAAGCAAGAGAACATGAAGCATACGTACCCGAACGGAGGACCGCACAGCCACGAACTCCTGCATCACCGTCTGCACGATGTTGCCTAGGGAGTTGAAGCGGTCGAGGACGTCCCGCGACGCGACAATCAGCGCGCCACCGCCTACGGGTCTCCAACCTGACGGCGTCGCGCTGGTGGCCTCATTCTCCGGCGTGGACGAGCTGGCACCGCCGGCCTCCACCTGCTGTGGCACGAAGACCGCCCTCACAGGGCGCGGGCGGGCTGGGGCTTGGAGGGCCGGGTGCGGGCCCGTCACCAGCACGCCCTCAGCTGGCGGCACTTCCGCCCCTGCAGGCCAGCTGCCCTGCGCCCTTGCAGGTGGCACGGGGGGCAGCGCCTGCATCTCCAAGATGACACAGTAGTCCCCCTCGTTATCTGGAGCTGGCTGCTCGTCAGCAGCCGGCGCTTGGGCGGACGGCTCAAGTGAGCCTGCCTTCGGGAGGACGGTGCGGCCCGCTGGCTGCTGGGAGCCCACTTCCTGCTCCCGGGCTCGGGCGGCGTCTGCCTGGGCCTTCTTAGCCGCTTCGGCCTCCACCCTGGCTCGCGATCCGCGGTCTCGCGCTCCTCGCGCGCCTCGCGGGCGTTCCTCTTCGTCGCTTCCCAGAGCACGGTGGCTGGATCCACGCGAGGGGGCGCAGGGGAGGCATCCGTGCCCCCCAGAATAGAGCCTACTGGCACCCGCGAGAGGGAGAGCGGCGTGCTGCATGGATATCCGGAAGAAAAAGGGGAGTCAGCCAAGAGGGGAACGGCTGAGAAGGATAAGCATCAAGCAGAAGAAGGATACAAGACACTTACCCGGATAAGACCAGCCTGGCCTTAGGTACCCTAGGCATGATCGCCCTGGCGGCTGCCTCCCGGCGCCTGGTGGCGGCGGTTGACAGCCGGAGTTTCTTGGGCGGGGCACCAGACGGCCCTGATGAGGACCACCGCTTCACGCCGCCGGCTGCGCCAGACGGCCCGGCCTGCTGGCTGACGCGGACGGGTGCTTCCTCCTCCTCCTCATCGTCGTCTGGCCAGTTTTCGACGCCACATTTTGGTAGGCCGCCCGATGGATGGCCCCCGCCCCCGCCGCCTGTCACCTCTTCCTCCTCCAAGGCGGCGGCCCCAAGATCGGGCTTGCTTGTGTCGCTCTGGGAGCGATCTGGTTCCAGGGGGCGGCCTCGCTGGCCAGAACCCGGCGCCGGCTGGCCGGGGAAGATCTGAAGAAGACATCAGGATCAGACGGCTACAGCAGCCGGACGGAAAAGAAAGAAAAGAGAGGGCTGAAGAACTTACTGCAGGCGGCTGGTTGTCGCGGCTATATTGCGGCTTGCCAAAGGCCCAGTCGGAGTCGGAGACCTTGCAGTTGGAGATGTGGTTCACCAAGTTAGCCACCTCCCTGTATGGCATTGGCTTGGTGCATGTCCGGCTGGGATCTCGGCGCCCGCTCATGTCGCAGATCAGATGAGGGCGGCGCTGCAGCGGCATCACTCGGCGCTCCGCAAGCGTGAGCAGCAGATCCGCAAAGACCAGGCCCTCGCCGTCCCTCAGCTCCCGGAGATGCCGCATGGCGATGGAGGCGCCTGCCGTGAGAGAGGTAGGCCGGGTCTTCCAGGAGTCACGAGGCTCAGCAGGCGGGCCTGGCGCCCAGTCCGGCAGGCAGATGAAGTCTTGGTCGGGGTCGACGTTGGAGACGTAGAAGTACGTCTTCTGCGACTGTTTCACCGACGCCACGAGCTGCGGCGCTGGGAAGAAATTCCTCGATCCACTGCGCTTCACCGCAATGCACCCCCCCGCACTGGGCGGCCACGCTCTGGATTGCGGTGCCGAGCTTCATGTAAAAAAGCTCGGTCCACAACTTCATGGTGGGGAGGATGCCGAAGTACGCTTCGCACAGGACGACGAAGGAAGAGAGCGTTACCACCGTGTTCGGCGTGAGGTGGTGGGGTTGGATGTTGAAGAACTCCAAGAAAGATCGGAAGAAGCCGCTCGTCGGGAGGCCGAAGGCGCACGGGAAGTGCGAGCGGAAGACGACCCGCTCGCCTAGCCGTGGGGCCGGCCTGATCTCCGCCGCCGGCGCTATGCGCACGGCGACCTTGTCAGCAGGAGGCAGCTTTTGCGATCGGCGGAGGACGTCGATGTGCTCCTCCAGGACGTCGCTGCCGTCCCACTGGCCGTGGTGACGGGCCGACGCTGCGGCGGCCATGGTTCAGGCAGCAGCTCACTGCGGCGTTGGCGAGAGGAGCGGACGGAAGCGAGGAAGAAGAAGGAAAGCAGGGAGGAGCGAGCGCGAGAACAGTGCCAACTCCTCTCCCCCGGCCTACTTATAGGCTCGGGGCGGTGAAGCCGAGGGGGCGGGCGTGGGATCAACTGCTCCACGCCCCGCACGACGCCCACCTTTTGCGCGCCTAATCCGCGCGCATTAAATGCACGTGGGAGGGCAATCGATTATCCCTGCCACACAGGATCCACACGCGGACCGAGGCCCTGTAGTGGCGGGCCCCGGCCCACTGTTACGTCCCATCACGCGCGTGGGCTGGAAGGCCGACGCGATGGGGCAATGACGCGTGGGGAGCCGCCAATGGTCGGAGGCCTGCGCGACTGCCTACTGACCAGGCATTGCCTTCCCCCCGAAGATTTAAAGACAAAGGTTTGGTTGCCAGAAGCCGGCCCCCTCAACGCGGGTCCGGCTGCCAGCAGACGGATCCCTACAGAAAACGGGCGAAGGACATTGAACCTGCCTAAGGAGGGAAGCTGCTGGAACCCCGCAGCCCTCCAGCACCAGCCGCGGAGTTCCACCAGCTTCGGGGACTACTGTCGGAGATATTGACCATGGGTGTCCTCAGCGACCACCCTTGGTATTTCAAGACAATTTGTGGCCGCCTGCTACCCACCCTTGGTATCACATTGTGTTTTTTGCGTAGGTAAGAAATGTTCTTGCTAGAAACCTATAGCAGCCACGTAAAAACTTGCAACAACAATTAGAGGACGTCTAACTTGTTCTTGCAGCATGTGTCGTGTGATGTGATATGGCCAAAAGGATGTGATGAATGGTATATATATGTGATGTATGAGATTGATCATGTTCTTGTAATAGGAATCACGACTTGCATGTCGATGAGTATGACAACCGGCAGGAGCCATAGGAGTTGTCTTATTTTATTGTATGACCTGCGTGTCTTTGAAAACGCCATGTAATTACTTTACTTCATTGCTAACCGTTAGCCATAGTAGTAGAAGTAATGTTTGGCGAGACAACTTCATGAAGACACGATGATGGAGATCATGGTGTCATGACGGTGACAATGATGATCATGGAGCCCCGAAGATGAAGATCAAAAGGAGCAAAATGATATTGGCCATATCATGTCACTATTTTATTGGATGTGATGTTTATCATGTTTTACATCTTATTTGCTTAGAACGACGGTAGTAAATAAGATGATCTCTCACTAAAATTTCAAGAATTGTGTTCCCCCTAACTGTGCACCGTTGTTAAGGTTCGTTGTTCCTGTCGGAGATATTGACCATGGGTGTCCTTAGCGACCACCCTTGGTATTTCAAGATAATATTTGGCCGCCTGCTACCCCCCGGCCGTCTGCTCATCGGGCCGCCTCCTAGGGTAGCTTGCCCTAGGAGCCGGTTGCCAGCAGGCGGCAAGGGCCCAAACAGGCGGCGGCACCACAGCTAGCAGCTAGCAGACGGTCCCACGCTCCTCCCTCGAGATGTGTGCTAGGGGGGCACCACGCAGCTGAGGCATGGCTACAGATGAATACGTCCTTAGTAAATCTATAAGGGCGTGGCTACAGTGAACGTGTACCTTATGGATATCTCCTAAAGCGGCGGGTCACTGTAGCCACGCTGCTTGAGACCTAGCTTCGGTCAAAGGAAGCCACTATCCCACTACCTGCAGACGGCGTGGCCAGTAGGCGGCTGGCCCCACCGGCCAGTGGGTAAGTCATAGACAAGCCGCCCCTGGCAGACGACCAGGGGAGGCGGCCGCCTGGTAACAGACGGCGGATCCTGCCCTGGAGGTCTGAACCTCATCTAGACGACAGGACAGGGCGTGGCGGCAGTGTACGGCAGGAGTCGGCGGCACTGTAGCCACTTCTCCCCTGACGAGGCTGTCGTCAGCAGAAGCATGTCTACACTAAAAGGCAATCATGTGGGCCCGCAGGTGGCGGGCCCCAGTAGACAGGCGGCAAGGCCGACACCGCAAGACGCTGACAGACGGGGGCCACTCTGTTGAGATTACGATTGTACCCCTGGGGGGTAGGCCTATATAAACCCCCCAGGGTCCTCCATGAGGAGGGGTTAGAAGGAGAAAAGATTGAACTCTTAGAAGAAGATAGATAGATAGATAGATAGATAGATAGATAGAGAGAGAGAGAGAGAGAGAGAGAGAGAGAGAGAGAGAGAGAGAGAGAGAGAGAGAGAGAGAGATAGAAACCCTAGCAACCATCCCCGATCCCTAGAGTGTAGGAAGTGAGCTAGCCTTGTTCATCTTCCTCCCCTAGACCACACAGCTCGAGGAGCAACCTTGTAGCTACCATAGTGATATCAGTCATGACGCGGAGCCCCCACAGAGCAGGACTAGGGGTGTTATCTCCTCGGAGAGCCCCGAACCTGGGTAAGATCCGTATGCGTCCTAAGTTTCGCCTCATCCCACATCCAGGGCCCGACGACATTCTATTGACCCCATGCATGATAAGCCATCCGTTGGCATATGTCGCCCCAAAACCCCGACAGTTCCGAAGCACCACGTGATGATCGGGTGTGATAGGCTCTAACGTTCGCATACAACGGGTGTAAGCCAGATTTACACACGCAATACACTTAGGGTTGACTTGACGAGCCTAGCATGTTCAGACATGGCCTCGGAACACGGAAGACCGAAAGGTCGAACATGAGTCGTATAGAAGATACGATCAACATAAAGATGTTCACCGTTGATGATTAGTCCGTCTCACGTGATGATCGGACACGGCCTAGTCGATTCGGATCATGTATCACTTAGATGACTAGAGAGATGTCTATCTGAGTGGGAGTTCATTAAATTTGTTTAGATGAACTTAATTGTCATGAACATAGTCTAAAATCTTTACAATATGTCTTATAGATCCAATGACCCATGCTAATGTTGCCCTCAACTTCAACGCGTTCCTAGAGAAAACAAATCTAAAAGACGATGGTAGCAACTATACGGATTGGGTCCGTAACTTGAGGATCATCCTCATAGCTGCCAAGAAAGCATATGTCCTTGAAGCACCGCTAGGTGATGCACTCGTTTTCCCAGCAACTCAAGATGTTATGAATGCCTGGCAGTCGCGTAGTGATGATTACTCCCTGGTTCGGTGCGGCATGCTTTACAGCCCAAAAGCGTTTTGAGCAGCACGGATCATATGAGATGTTCCAAGAGCTGAAAATGGTTTTCCAAGCTCATCCCCGAGTCGAGAGATATGAAGTCTCCGACAAGTTCTACAGTTGTAAAATGGAGGAGAATAGTTCTGACAGCAAGCATATACTCAAAATGTCTGGGTTGCACAAGCGCTTGTTTCAGTTGGGAATTAATCTCCCAGATGACGCGGTCGTTGACAGAATCCTCTAGTCGCTCCCACCTAGCTACAAGAGCTTTGTGATGAACTTCAATATGCAGGGGATGGAGAAGTCCATTCCCGAGGTATATTCAATGCTGAAATCAGCGGAAGTGGAGATCAAAAAGGAACATCAAGTGTTGATGGTGAATAAAACCACTAAGTTCAAGAAAGGCAAGGGTAAGAAGAACTTCAAGAAGGACGGCAAAGGAGTTGCCGCGCCCGGTAAGCCAGTTGCCGGGAAGAAGCCAAAGAATGGACCCAATCCTGAGACTGAGTGCTTTTATTGCAAGGGTACGGGTCACTGGAAGCGGAACTGTCCCAAATACTTAGCGGATAAGAAGGCCGAAAACGTCAAAGGTATATGTGATATACATGTTATTGATGTGTACCTTACCAGCGCTCGTAGTAGCTCCTAGGTATTTGATACCGGTGCAGTTGCTCACATTTGTAACTCAAATCAGGAGCTGCGGAATAAGCAGAGACTGGCGAAGGACGAGGTGACGATGCACGTCGGGAATGGTTCCAAGGTCGATATGATCGCTGTCGGCACGCTACCTCTGCATCTACCTTCGGGATTACTTAGTGCCAGCTTTGAGCATGAACATTGTATCTGGATCTCGTTTAATGCGAGATGGCTACTCATTTAAATCCGAGAATAATTGTTGTTCTATTTATACGAGAGATATGTTTTATGGTCATTCCCCGCTGGTCAATTGTTTATTCTTAATGAATCCCGAACGTGATGTTACACATATTCATAGTGTGGATGCCAAAAGATGTAAGGTTGATAATGATAGTCCCACATACTTGTGGCACTGCCGCCTTGGTCATATTGGTGTCAAACATATGAAGAAGCTCCATGCATATGGACTTTTGGAGTCTCTTGATTATGAATCATTTGACACGTGCGAACCATGCCTCTTGGGCAAGATGACCAAGACTCCGTTCTCTGGAACAATGGAGTGAGCAACCAACTTGTTGGAAATCGTACATACCGATGTGTGCGGTCCAATGAGTCTTGAAGCTCGCGGTGGCTATCGTTATGTTCTCACCCTCACTGATGACTTAAGTAGATATGGGTATGTCTACTTGATGAAACACAAGTCTGAGACCTTTGAAAAGTTCAAGGAATTTCAGAATGAGGTTGAGAATCAACGTGACAGAAAAATAAAGTTCTTACGGTTAGATCATGGAGAAGAATATTTAAGTCACGAATTTGGCACGCACCTAAGGAAATGTGGAATTGTTCCACAATTGACGCCGCCTGGAACACCTCAACGTAATGGTGTATCCGAACGTCGTAATCGTGCTCTATTGGACATGGTGCGATCTATGATGTCTCTTACCGACTTACCGCTATCATTCTGGGGTAATGCTTTAGAGACTGCCACATTCACTTTAAATAGGGCACCGTCTAAATCCGTTGAGACGACACCGTATGAACTATGGTTTGGGAAGAAACCTAAGTTGTCGTTTCTAAAAGTTTGGGGATGCGATGCTTATGTCAAGAAACTTCAACCTGAAAAGCTCGAACCCAAATCGGAAAAATGCGTCTTCATAGGTTACCCTAAGGAAACTATTGGGTATACCTTCTACCTCAGATCCGAAGGCAAGGTCTTTGTTGCCAAGAATGGATCCTTTCTAGAGAAATAGTTTCTCTTGAAAGAAGTAAGTGGGAGGAAAGTGGAACCTGATGAGGTGATTGTCACCCCTTCCGAACCGGAAAGTAGCGCAGCGCAGGAAGATGTTTCTGTGGTGCCTGCACCGACTAGAGAGGAAGTTAATGATAATGATCATGAAGCTTCAGATCAAGTTACTGTTGACCTTCGTAGGTCCACAAGGACACGTTCCGCACCAGAGTGGTACGGCAACCCTTTCCTGGATATCTTGTTGTTAGACAACGGTGAACCTTCGAACTATGAAGAAGCGATGGCGGGCCCGGATTCCAACAAATGGCTTGAAGCCATGAAATCCGAGATAGGATCCATGTATGATAACAAGTATGGACTTTGGTTCACTTGCTCGATGGTCGGCAAGCCATAGAAAATAAATGGATCTTTAAGAAGAAGATTGACGCAGATGGTAATGTGACCTTCTATAAGGCTCGGCTTGTCGCTAAAGGTTATCGACAAGTTCAAGGAATTGACTACGACATGACTTTCTCTCCCGTAGCGATGCTGAAGTCCGTCCGAATCATGTTAGCAATTGCCGCATTATATGATTATGAGATATGGCAAATGGACGTCAAAACAACATTCCTTAACGGCTTCCTAAAGGAAGAACTGTATATGATACAGCCGGAAGGTTTTGTTGATCCTAAGAATGCTAACAAGGTATGCAAGCTCCAGCGCTCCATCTATGGGCTGGTGCAAGCATCTCGGAGTTGGAACATTCGCTTTGATGAGGTGATCAAAGCGTTTGGGTTTATACAGACTTGGGGAGAAGCCTGTATTTACAAGAAAGTGAGTGAGAGCTCTATAGCATTTCTCATATTATATGTGGATGACATATTGCTGATGATGTAGAATTCTTGGAAATCATAAAGTCCTACTTGAATAAAAGTTTTTCAATGAAGGACCTTGGAGAAGCTGCTTACATATTAGGCATCAAGATCTATAGAGATAGATCAAGACGCCTCATTGGTATTTCACAAAGCACATACCTTGACAAGATATTGAAGAAGTTCAATATGGATCAGTCCAAGAAAGGGTTCTTGCCTGTATTGCAAGGTATGAGATTGAGCACAGCTCAATGGCCGACCTCGGCAGAAGATAGAGAAAAGATGAGTGTCATCCCCTATGCCTCGGCCATAGGTTCTATTATGTATGCCATGCTATGTACCAGACCTGATGTGACCCTTGCCATAAGTTTGGTGGGGAGGTACCAAAGTGATCCCGGTATGGAGCACTGGACAGCGGTCAAGAACATCCTGAAGTACCTGAAAAGGACTAAGGATATGTTTCTCGTTTATGGAGGTGACGAAGAGCTCGTCGTAAAGGGTTACGTTGATGCTAGCTTCGACACAGATCTGGATGACTCCAAGTCACAAACCGGATACGTGTATATTTTGAATGGAGGGGCAGTCAGCTGGTGCAGTTGCAAGCAAAGCATCGTGGCGGCACCTACATGTGAAGCGGAGTACATAGCTGCTTCCGAAGCAGCGCAGGAAGGAGTCTGGATGAAGGAGTTCATCACCGACCTAGGAGTTATTCCAAGCGCGTCGGGCCCGATGACTCTCTTCTGTGACAACACTGGAGGTATTGCCATTCCCAAGGAGCCCAGGTTTCACAAGAAGACCAAGCACATCAAGCGCCGTTTCAACTCCATCCGAAATTATATTCAAGATGAAGACATAGATATTTGTAAAGTGCATACGGATTTGAATGTCGCGGATCCGTTGACTAAACCTCTTCCACGAGCAAAACATGATCAACACCAGAACTCTATGGGTGTTCGATTCATCACAATGCAACTAAATTATTGACTCTAGTGCAAGTGGGATACTTTTGGAAATATGCCCTAGAGGCAATAATAAAATGGTTATCATTATATTTCCTTATTCATGATAATTGTCTATTGTTCATGCTTTAATTGTATTATCCAGAAACAGTAATACATGTGTGAATACATAGACCACAACATGTCCCTAGTGAGCCTCTAGTTGACTAGCTCGTTGATCAATAGATGGTTACGGTTTCTTGACCATGGACATTGGAAGTCATTGATAACGGGATCACATCATTAGGAGAACGATGTGATGGACAAGACCCAATCCTAAGCCTAGCACAAGATCGTGTAGTTCGTATGCTAAAGCTTTTCCAATGTCAAGTATCCTTTCCTTAGACCATGAGATTGTGCAACTCCCGGATACCGTAGGAGTACTTTGGGTGTGCCAAACGTCACAACATAACTGGGCGGCTATAAAGGTACACTACGGGTATCCCCGAAAGTATATGTTGGGTTGGCACGAATCGAGACTGGGATTTGTCACTTCGTATGACGTTGAGGTATCTCTGGGCCCACTCGGTAATATATCATCGTAATGAGCTCAATGTCACTAAGGGGTTAGTCACGGAATGATGTATTACGGAACGAGTAAAGAGACTTGCCATAACGAGATTGAACAAGGTATCGATATACCGATGATCGAATCTCGGGCAAGTACTATACCGATAGACAAAGGGAATCGTATACGGGATTGATTGAATCCTTGACATCGTGGTTCCTCCGATGAGATCATCGTGGAACATGTGGAAGCCACCATGGGTATCCAGATCCCGCTGTTGGTTATTGGCCGGAGATATGTCTCGGTCATGACTGCATGGTTCCCGAACCCGTAGGGTCTACACACTTAAGGTTCGATGACGCTAGGGTTATAGGGAATAGATGTACGTGGCTACCGAATGTTGTTCGGAGTCCCGGATGAGATCCTGGACGTCACGAGGAGTTCCGGAATGGTCCGGAGGTAAAGATTTATATATGGGAAGTCATCATACGGTCACCGGAATAATTCGAGGATTTATCAGTATTGTACCGGGACCACCGAAGGGGTTCCGGGGGTCCACCGGGAGGGTCCACCTGCCCCGGAGGGCCCTATGGGCTGTATGTGGAGAGGGACCAGCCCCTAAGTGGGCTGGGCGCCTCCCCCCTAGGGCCCATGCGCCTAGGGTTTGGGGGGAAACCCTAAGGGGGGCGCCCCCTTGCCTTGGGGGGCAAGGCACCCCCCTGGCCGCCGCCCCCTCCTCAGATTGGATCTGAGGGGGCCGGCACCCCTCTCCCTTGCCCCTATATATATGTGGGGGGTGGGAGGGCAGCCGCACCCAAGCCCTGGCGCAGCCCTCCCCCTCTCCCAACTACTCCTCCTCTCCCGCGATGCTTGGCGAAGCCCTGGAGGATTGCCACGCTCCTCCATCATCACCACGCCGTCGTGCTGCTGCTGGACAGAGTCTTCTCCAACCTCTCCCTCTCTCCTTGTTGGATCAAGGCGCGGGAGACGTCACCGGGCTGCACGTGTGTTGAACGCGGAGGCACCGTGGTTCGGTGCTTAGATCGGAATCGGTCGCGATCTGAATCGCTTCGTGTACGACTCCACCGACCGCGTTCTTGCAACGCTTCCGCATCTCGATCTTCAAAGGTATGAATATGCACTCCCCTCTCGTTGCTAGTAATCTCCATAGATAGATCTCAGTGATGCGTAGGAAGTTTTTAGATTTTCTGC
Organism: Secale cereale; assembly: GCA_902687465.1. Classification (NCBI taxonomy): domain Eukaryota; kingdom Viridiplantae; phylum Streptophyta; class Magnoliopsida; order Poales; family Poaceae; genus Secale; species Secale cereale. The sequence goes on from LR738711.1 coordinate 939,980,845, forward strand.
ATCCATCCCCAACATAAACACCTTGTCCAGCGGCCGCCGGACCCGCCGCGACTTCGCCCCCCGTCCCCCGCCACCTGCCCGACCCCCTTTCTGCCGCTGCCGTCGTCGGTCGATTACGAGCAGCTCCGGCGCCGCCCCGTGCTGCCGCAACCGGTTTGGCTTCCTCTAGACCTCCCCTACCCATTCCTCTCCGCTGCCGGCCATCCCCGTTGGCTCCGGCGAGCTGCAGCAGGAGCGCGCGAGATTTGACAATTTCGACAGTAGGTTTAGTGTACTGGTTTTGACAGTCTCGACAGTTGGTTCAGTGCACTAGTTTTACATCTTCAAATACATCATCCATTGGGGTTGGAGTTTTACATCACAAATATACATCATCCATCGGAGTTGACTCTTTTTTGAAGATGTAAAAAATCACTTTTTGTTGATATAAATTATACAACACCTAGTTTTACATCTCCAAATTTGCATCATCTATTGGAGATGCTCTAATAGCATATTTTTATGTCGGCACTACTTAGCTATAGCGCGCTATTTTTTTCATTGTCCACAACTCGACTGCATATCTGACAGTTTGTTGCATACACAGCTATTGACAAAGTTTATTCAGGGATGCGATGAACTGTAACAAAGACTAATGCCCCTTAGGCAATGGCGACCAGGTCACCTTCACTGAGATTAACCCAAAATCAGTCTTTATCTTTTGAGCATTAGACCCGTGGTTGCCAGCATTGAAGGAACAATCATGTTCAGCGGAAGTGGATGACTCCGGGCCAACCTTCAGCTTCAGGTGTAACCAAGAACCTGCCACTACAGCAACCACATACCTTCTTAAGCCTTGTGTCTCACCAATGGCGCCATCGAAGAGCCGGATTTCCTCATTCAAACCACTGGTAAAACAGCCGAGAGACATATTGAAACTGCTTTGCACCTCTGATATGACAACTCCTATAGTCGCCTCAACTGCATTTTCAAGACCTGAAAAAGTTATGTCAATTGCGCTGCAATCCCCATGGATGCGATTTGTGAACGCATGACGATTCCATAAGCCCATGTGGCCTATCATTGATGCACCATCGATCAGCTGTAGATCATGATTTTCTTGTTCAGCACTCTTGATCCTCAAGTCATATTCGATTAGAACATCACCCAAAAAATCAATCCCTCGCTTGAGGCCACCCACGTTGATGAGAGAACCCTACAAAGTTATTATTATATAGTAGTTCATCGTGATAGAAGTAAGAAACATCTAGAGCTAACGCTTCCCTTATGATGTTCTACCTGTAACAATATTTACTGATTCGGGATATTTTCCAATTGACGAACATTCTATTTTATTCTGCTGCTTTTAGACAGATTAATGAGATGGAAGTATCTTTAATGATGAGAAAGAAACAAAGTGACTGTAGCATGTGATCCAGAGTATGTAAGCTCCAATCTCATCCGTTCTATGCATGTGATGCGTGAAATGAAATATAAAGTAATTTTAAGTAAGGAATAAGTCTATTTAACTCCCTCTGGACATCGTGGTTCGTCAATAAAGTCAGGTATCTGATTTCGAAGTATTCCGTACTACCTAAATAATTCACTTGGGTGGTCTAGAACTAGCTTTGCCCATGTAATCCACATGGGCGAAAACCACCGCTAAAAATTCACCCAGGGATGATTTAGATGGTGCTGAATACTATTAAGGGGCTGGATGACTGGTTTTATACTTGGGAGGAGTTAGTTAGATTTATTCACTGAAAAACTGCACATGAGTATCGAAGTGTACCTGCTCAACGATGATGGGATCATCCCTGCTCAATTTGATGACATAATTAAGCAACGGATCCAGATTATCCCGCACTGCTATGTATCCATACAACGCTACTGGCCCACCATCCACATCAAGTTTAGCCAATTTTATTGATAAAATTTGGAACATGTGACTAGGTGCATGCCGGATGCAAGTTCCATCGAGGAAGATGCAATTTGAGGGCTCTGTAAACATCATTGCCTCGAAAACAGCTTCATAAGAAAATACAAGTTATATTATACATTAAAATTCATGTAGTAAATAAATACTTGCCATACAAAAACTAAACTTCCTGCTTGAGGATTCCATGGCCCCATTGAAAATTTCTGTTTACGCCCAAGTGGAAACTATTTATGTTATACTAGAAATTTGGATCCCCTGAAAATATAAATTTTCTTTAGGACAACACAAAGAAAAGGAGAATGATATGTAATCACCTCAGAATGGAAAAGGCCCCTTTGTATAAAGAATCTACTTTTGTTTCTCTTTCTACAAGTCTTCTTCCAAGTTGATTTTTATTTGTGATGGTAGATGGCATCATTACCTTACGTTTATATTAATATTTTCATAAATTTAAATGACTACTTGCATAGGTTAAGAACAGTTGAACCTGTTTACTATATACACAGTTATATGCTTAAATTGTTGAATAGTTATGAAGATATTCCGCATGAAAAAATGTCAATGTAAAAATACTATTATGGAGTGGGTATAATGTCGAATGAATTGCAGAATAACTAAGATGCCGCCTAAAGTCATGCGCAGTTTGATTTAAGGCATGGCGGTTAGCTCTACCATACCTTTGCTTAACACCTAACAAATTCACGTCTTTTCATGAGATTTCCTCTTCCCGGTGGCATTGCATTAGTAAAAGTAAACAAAGTAAAGCAAAATTATACTCCAAATATCATAAGATAGTATATCAGTTGACCATATATACTTGAAAATGCCATAATAATAAGAGAGCGGAAAAGGAAAAGAGGTACCGATGACTTACTCTCACTGCGGTCTGCAATGCGACATTGTCTTGTCCATTGATGTGTGCACTTGTATATAGAACCATCACGGTGCCTGCTTTTCGGAAATACATCCAAAGGGAGCACACCTTCGAAGGGGTATCGAGCCATCAACGCATCCCAGCTCTCATATTCTTCGTCATCACTGGCTGCGGTTCCTACGTCGCAGCCAGAACCAGAGATGCCCACAGTATTGCCCCATGTATCACGTTTGCCATCTATAACATCTCCATAACAAGCAGTGAACTCCCCTGTTGGGATCCTCGTCTCCATGTTGTTCGCGTCTGGCTTAACAGAACCATCGCCTTGTACTTCAAGGCTATTGGCCCTGTTCCGAAATCACAGAGGAAATGCCGTGGGAGTCAAACGGGTAAAGAAAAACTCAGTTTTGCTCGAGATCCAGATCCAACACTATAGCACAGGAAGAAGAAAACATACCCGAAAAGATGACGGACGGGTGGATTGGAAGGCTCGTAAACTCGTCGAGCAAAGGCTGCTGGCCACCAGCGAGACGCTGCAGAGGCCATGAGAGAGGGAGATGGTCGCGAGAGGCGGTGCATTGGGGCAGAATAAGTGGCAACGTCCGTCAGGCCGTCGGAGGAGACGAAGAATCGAGCGGATGATTTGCATCCAGCCTGCGGCGGCGCCAACCTCGTTTCTTGCTCGTTCCAGCGGGAATAAATAGTGCTGGATTGGCGGCGGCGGGTTGAGGCCTCGAGGGCTTGAGGCCGTGGGCACTACCGTGTTTCTTGCTCGTTCCATCGGGAATTAAATTCTGCAAGGCCTTGTTTGATGGAAGAGGCTTGGAGAGGTTTAGAGAGGATTATCCTGGCAGGGCTCAGAATCCCCCGAGAGCCCCGTCAGCCCATTTGGTACGCAGGGGTTTAACGGGCCAAACCCCTCCGGACCCACGCGGTTCAACAGCGTCGCGGAGCCCCTCCAGGAACGAACAACCTGCCGCTGCGCGCTGCGTCGCAGCTCCTCCGACGCCGCACCCCTCGCCTCGCAGCAGCTCCTCCAACGTGAGACAGGACTATGCCACCGCCGCCCTCCAACGTGCTGCCGCCCGCATCCTTCGAGAAGCCGGCCGGATGAATCCAATCCAGGTCTGAGCTCTATGTCTTCCGCGGATGAATCTTGATGCCTCACGTCCCTTGCTCCCGCAGCAATGTTCATTAGTATTCATCTTCTCCTCGCCAGCTAGGTGATGGATGAATATATTAGTCCTACTAGCAAAAGAGTCCGTGCGCTGCAACGGGAGAGAAAACATAACACACGCTCTTAATCCAACAACCATCACTTAAGACCACAATAGATTCATCTCCTTTATTTTTGCGAGGCATCATATTTGTGTTGCTGCTTATCCTCCTTCTTACCCTCGTCGGTGATGGCCTCAGTGTTCGCACAAAACAAAGCAAAAAAACGTGTTTAAATATGGTTAATCCTAAGACACCTCTCTCTCTCTCTCTCTCTCTCTCTCTCTCTCTCTCTCTCTCTCTCTCTATCTCTCTCTCTGAGAAATCTGTTGTTTTCCCCTGCGACATTTTTCAGAGGTATGCATGTGTAGATATCGATATTTTCTTTTCCCTATATGGTTATAGTGGGGTGTTTATTTTCAATCCGGATCGCCACCAGTACGAAAAAAAATGGATCTTGCGCTATAAATTATAAGTTTGCTTCCAAAACAATATTTAAAAAATATTTAACATTTAAAATTAACATCATATTTGGATTCTACACATTTTTTAAATAAAATTTCATATCCAATATGTTAAAATCGAAGTTACGGTTTAAAAGATACGTATAATTTAGAAAATCATTTGTTTGACTTAAATATATTTCAAAATAACATTTAAAAATACATAACAGGTAAAAATAATCTCATATTCATATTCCACATATTTTTCTAATCAAATTTCATATATAACATGTTCAAATCGGAGTTACGGTTTAAGAGATATGGATGATTTAAAAAAACATTTATTTGACTTAAATATGATCCGCGAATGCATTACCTAAAACATGAGGGGGATTTTTGAAAAATGTAAAATAACGGTTCGGGTATGACTTAAATCCAGACAGCGGGTTGATTTCAAGAAAACACAGGGACTTTTGTGTAAAATAAAAAAACGATTCGTTTTAACTTAGAGTAGGACTGCGGGTTGAATTCTCTAAAGTAGAGGGACTTTTCTAAAAAATGCCATGACGGATGAGAAGAAACCCAATTTGCTTTATTATAAGGTAAAGACTATTCGCTAAGTAGTTTCTTTAATTACGTTTTATGCCTGCATGGGAGATCGTTATAGCTGCTGCAGGCTTGTGTGGTGATAGTGCTGCAGGCTTGTGTGGTGGTGAACTTCAATTTTTTGTGAAATGGAGTGACATTAATACTAACATTTGATTTTGTGCCCAGAATTGTGTAATTTTTTGTGCCTAATATCAATAAGTTATCATACACAAGTTTTCGAACATAAATCTGAACAGAGCTACACAAAAAAAAATATACCAAAATTAGTTTTAAGTTTGAACAAAAAATTGGCCACAATTCAACCATGTCTTCGTCCAGAAAAGTTTTCAACTGAAATCTGCTAATAAACATGCATATTTTTTCAGTAGTAATTCACATTATTTTGTAAAAATTTCGTTTACTAATTCAGATTGTTGTCCAGCATTAATTGTCACCATATGCTTTTCTTTTGGAAAATTGGAGAAATGTAATCTTCCAACTGCTTAATATCATGTGGCAATTGGCTGACTGCATCCAATTTTTTGATAGTTGCAGAAATTGGCAATTGGCTCGGCTGGTCCATTTGAATGTGGCAATTGATTGTTGTTTCTATTCGCTAGCTGTTGGTGTTGAGCTAGCAGATTATTTATGATTAACCCATCCATCCTGATTGGATCAAGACTTGTTTTCTTGTTCAAATGATGTGAGGTGCATGAACGGTTTAAAATTAAAAATGTTCAGAGCTGCATGGATGGACTTTTGGGCACAGGGTCACAGGAACATGTGTACTGAATACATGCTAGTTTAGTATTGTACTGAACTAGCTAGCTTCCTGAATTTTGCATATAGTTTTCTTTCACACAGTTTTGCTGTCAAATGTTTAGTGTAGGTATTCGAAGTTCTTGACTTGATGTTGTTCTTGGACTCTACTAAATTTGTTATGACTTTATGATGTTCTTGGGTCCGTCAATGTAGAAACAACAATTGTTGCTTGATGCTCTGTTTGCCCGCCATATACTCAATATCATGGAAAAATGCAATGTTGTATCATGCTCCCGTTTTACACAATTTACATGGATGTATCGTGGTTGTCTACAAGCTTGTTATATATTTACACAATTTTTGCAGCATCATATCATTGACAAGGGTTTATTCACGATTTGTACACGTTCGCTTCTCTTAATATACATCGTTTATTCACGATTTCATGGTTTTTTGTTATATCTGTTTTAGGTGTGCCATGGTTGCTAAGCGATGGAGGGAGAGCATGTTTTGCTGTGTTATGGCGGTTTAGAGGACATTTTATTTTTGTCATAAGTGTGTTACCAACGATAGTTACCCTATGTTTGATTCATGATAATTATGTAATACTCGTATCCAGCTCTAATTTCAATTTGATAGTTCGATGCCTACAAACAAAATGTTTTGTAGCATGTTTTTCTTACTATGGTGTTTTTTAACTTGTAAAGATTGAAATTTTAACTGTTTTGCACCATGTCATCTCTATATCGCAAACCTTGTCAACCAAATGAGTCTTTTTATACAAAGGGGATTGGGGCTGGAAAGGAATTGGTGAATTAAGGGGATTGTGTGGAAGGGAGGGATTCACCAAATCCTCCCAAATCCCCGCATCCCAAATACGCCCAAATCCCTTTGTGCCAAACGAAGCCCAAAGAACTATTCGGCGATCAGCGTCAAAACGCGATTTGGCTTATCGCATCTCGCAGCAGCAGCAAGAGGAGGAGGTCGCCAGATCTGCAACACGCTGAAAGAACATGCGGTGCCCCCATGTTTGGTTTTGGTTATTGATGACAATCTCTATGGACTAATGGTTGCCTTGAGTTATATTTGAACGGTTTGTCCATAGGCTTTTCTTGGAGTCCATTTGTTGGTTTCAAGGAGAGTTTGTGATAACCAAGGTGCTATTAAGGAATTATCCAAAGATTGGTCGTGTGGGTGTTGAGCTCATTGCAAGCATGTCTTGAAGAAAAAGAGTGTGTGATCATTCATGTTTACCTTCAAGACATCATCAAAATGAAGAGAGCTGGAAAGATTCAAGGTTGATCAAGACTAAGTCAAAGAGTGAATCAAGTTGATCAACACACAAAGTGTAGAATATGTACCGAGAGGGATCAAGCAATCCCATGGCATGGTAATCATTGTCAATCACGCTTTGTGTACTAACCCATGGTCTTCGTGAGAGTTATTTGTGGGGTTAGGTTGCGGTGTGCAAGTTCAAGTGGATCATCACGAAGATATCATATGCTTGAAGCTTGCCGTCCATTGTGGTGGCAATGGACTTGTGAAGATGTGCCGAAGAGTGGCTCACCCATAGTGGAGAGCAATCTACTAGTCTTCACCGAGCCAACGCAATCAAGAAAGGTGGTCCAGCTTGAGGGAGTCAAGATCGTCATCATCCAGCTCAAGTGGACTATGTGCAAGGCAAAGGTTTGCCCTTGATAGGTTTTCTATTTTACTAGTCTAATGGTGGTAGTTGGGAGACCAGGTTATAGGATCGATTGTCGTACTATCAAGGGAGGCTCTCGATGAGTAGCTTGATCGTATCGTTCGTAGAGAGCTCAAACCATTGCATCCTTGCATCATCTTTATTGGTTCTTGTTTGGTTCTTCTCCTTGTGAGTTTTTGAGCTTTTGGTCATCTTGATGACAAGCTCGAGTTCATCGAAAACGGAGTTCACTCATGCATCTTCTATGATGTTTTCGATGTTGGGGTTTTTGCCGGTTCTCTTTGTGAGTCTTAGAGCTTATGGTCATCTTGATGACAAGCTCGAGTTCATCGAAAGCGGAGATCACATGCATCTTCTATGATGTTTTTGATGTTGGAGGTTTTGCCAGTTCTTCTCTGATGGAGTGTTCACTCCTCTATACCTTAGGCAAACCTCCCTGCCTCTTCTTACTAACCAGTCGCTGTTTTGATGCTACTCGTCTTCCTGTATCGAACAAGCTTGAGTCTGCTCAATTCAGAGCTCATATGCAGAAGTTATGGAAGTTCAGGGTTTCTTGTTGCTCCTGCAGTAGTACAGCTGGGCCAGAGCGGTAGTATCACTGGTTATCAGTGGTAGTACCGCCCATGGCTATATGCGGTGGTACCGCTCCGGTTCCGCGCTAGTGCCGCCTTGATTCGAGACCGTCGCTTCCCGTGTCGGGTTGGACGGCAGTAGGAGCGGCAGTAGGTGCGGTAGTACCGCTTATAAGCGGCAGTACCGCCCTACCACCGCTACTAGTGCCGCTCGGGGGCTCTATCTCGTGTTTCTTCCCTCGTTGGCGTTGTGCGTGGTCCCAGCGGTAGTACCGTTGGCCCGGGCGGTAGTATCGCTGTAGCCAGCGATAGTAACGCTCCCTAGAGCGGTAGTACCGCTCGCTGCGGGCTGGTTGGTGGGGATAACAGTTGGATTTTCTCCCCCCCTATAAAAGGGGGTCTTCTTCCCCATTGAACCTTATCCTTTGAGCTCGTGTTCTTCCCCCATTGTTGACCTTCTTCGAGCTTGCTATCTCTCAATCCCTCCATGGATTCTTGCTAGTTTTGGGTGGAAAAGAGAGAGGAGATCTAGATTCACATTTCCACCAATCACTTTCTCCTCTAGGTGAGGGGAACCCTTTGGATCTAGATCTTGGAGTTCTTCGTGTTCTCTTCTTCGTTCTTCCTCTCTTTTCCCTCCCTAGCATTAGTTGCTTTGATGGGATTTGAGAGAGAAGGACTTGGGCACTCCGTGTGCCCTTGCCATTGCATTTGGTGCATCGGTTTGAGTTCTCCACGGTGATACGTGGAAGTTACAAGTTGAGAAGCTTATTACTCTTGGGTTCTTGGTACCCTTGAGCTTGTTCCTCTTGGGTGCTTGGGCGCCCTAGACGGTTGTGGTCACCTCGAAGCCATATTCCATTGTGGTGAAGCTTCGTGGTGTCGTTGGGCAGATAGCCCCAACCTTGTGGTGTTCGGAGCTCAATCATTGTGGTGCAAAGCTCCGAGCAAGCGTCGGGGTCTCCAATTAGGTTGTGGAGATCACCCCGAGCATTTTGTACGGGTTCGGTGACTTCCCCCAAGGGTTGCCATTTGTACGGGTTCGGTGACCGCCCTCAACGGTCCCTTAGTGGAATCACGACATCTTGCATTGTGTGAGGGCGTGAGGAGATTACGGTGGCCCTAGTGGCTTCTTGGGGAGCAGTGTGCCTCCACACCGCTCCAAACGGAGATTAGCATCCGCAAGGGTGTGAACTTCGGGATACATCGTCGTCTCCGCGTGCCTCGATTATCTCTTACCCGAGCCCTTTACTTATGCACTTTACTTTGTGATAGCCACATTGTCTCTTGTCATATATCTTGCTATCACCTAGTTGTTTATCTTGCTTACCATAAGTTGTTGGTGCACATAGGTGAGCCTAGTTGTTGTAGGTTTTGTGCTTGACAAATTAACCGCTAGGTTTATTCCGCATTTATTCAAGCATAAACCGTAATTATTTTAAAGCGCCTATTCACCCCCCCTCTAGGCAACATCCACGGTCTTTCAATTGGTATCAGAGCCTCGTCTCTCTTTATAGGGCTTAACCGCCTAGAGAGTAAGGATGTCAACTAGGGGCTTAGGATTCTCTCACACTCTTAGTTTCGATGGCACACATTTTGATGTTTGGGAAATTCGCATGCTTAATCTCTTTAGGGTCATGGACCCAAATTTATAGCGAATTGTAGATATGGGTTTTTCTCCTCCAAAGGATCCCCAAAGATTATCTTTAGAGGATGAGAAAAACTCTTATCTCAATGCTCAAGCTTCTAATGTGCTTTTCGATGCTTTGAGCAATGTAGTTATATTTCAACTCATGCCATTCCGGGATGCTCATGAGTTGTGGACAAAGCTTCAAGATAAATATGGTGTGTCCAAGAATTGTGAGAATGATTGTTCTCCCTCCACCTCCGGTCGTGTTGTCTTCTCAACTTCTTCTACTTCACCTACATGTGGTTTGCCACAAGGTAATGATATGGCGAGTAGTTTTGGTCGTTGCAATGATGATAGTATGCTTATTGTGGATGATCCTTCATCACTATCTTATTACAATGCATCTTCTTTGGACTTTGACACTTCGAGCACCCTACATGTTTCACATGCTTGTGTTGATAGTCCTTGCATATCATGTAGAAATTGCTTGACTAAAACTCATGATGATATGCTTGCTATGTCTTGTTGCCATGATAAAAATGCATCTATTCCCTTGAATTTTTGTACTAACAATGTAGAGGAAACCCAACACCCCATGGAACAAGATGTAGTCTTGAATGATGCTTCAAGGGATCCTACATCATCATCTATTGCGTTTTGCCTTATGGCTAAGGCTTCAAAGGTATCTCCCACTTTGAATCCCAATATATCTTGTGATGATAGTGGTGATGACAATGATGATGATGTTGAAAATGATGAAGAGAATGATAATGTTGCCTCCTTAAAAATCAAGGGGGAAATGATTTTTAAAGCTCTTCATAAGAATAAAATTGCTCGTTCCAACTTCATGGAAATCATGTATATTGCCGTTGAGGGCAAGAAATATATTGATGAGTTGGAATCTCATCTTGAGGAGCACAAGGTCACCATTGAGAAAATGGAAGGTCATTGATACGTCTCCAACGTATCTATAAGTTTTTATTGTTACATGCTATTATATATGATGTTTTGGATATTTAATGGGCTTTATTATACACTTTTATATTATTTTTGGGACTAACCTATTAACCCAAAGGCCCAGTCCAGATTGTTGTTTTTTTTTTGCCTATTTCAGGGTTTCGCAGAAAAGGAATATCAAACGGAGTCCAAACGGAATAAAACCTTCGGGAAACTTATTTTTGGAATGATATCTTCACGGGAGACTTGAGAACCAAGGCAGAGGGGACACGTGGTGCCCAAGAGGGTGGGGGCACGCCCCCCTGCTGTAATGCCCCGGATGTAATACTTTCCCTTTTGGGTATATAATATATCTCCGGCTTCATCTATTTCCGTTCCGGGTTCTTTGTCTTTCGGGCTTTCGTCGTTTTGTTGTGTGAGTGTGTGGCTTTCATTCATATCATGTAGACATGTGCATCGCATTGCATTTGTGTTGTCGGTTGCATCCGGTTCGTCGCGTTTCTTCCCGTTGTCCGTTTCGCGTTCCGGAGCTCCCTCACGTGTCCGTGACGTCCCGTAGGCCTACTTTGGTGTTTGGGCGTTTAACGTTACCGGTGTGCCGCGAGGTTGTTGTGTGTGTTGTTGTTTTGTTGTGTGCAACCCGCCTCTCAAATCTCGTCTCGTTTGGACTCCGTTGGCTTTTCCATCCGTTGTTCGTGTGGGTCCAAAGTGCCTTCACTTCGTGTCCCGGAAACACCCCTACTGCAGTCTCTACCTTCCCCTAGGTCCTTGTTAAACTACCCCCGCGATCGGATCCGTCGGATCGCGATCGGAGGGCTCCTAGCGCCCCTAAATCCCCCTAACCCTAGAAAAACTGCTATATAATAGACCCCCCTAGTCTATTTTTTGGCTTCCCTAACCTCTAGCCCCTTCTTCCCCTTTTCTCTCCTCAATTTGTGGATCTGGCCATTCCCCCTCAGCCACTTGGCTCTTCCCTCGAGCTCCTTCCCGCAGAATCGCGCCTGGGATCGAGCGCTCGACCAGCAGGGCCGATCGACCAGGCGCCAGGTCAACGGCCGCATCGACCGGACCGCGCCGGCCTCGCTTTTCCCTTCTGCACCGGACCACTTCGCCGATCGCCAGGGCGCCTCCTTCCTCGGCCCACCGCGTCGATCGCCAGGGAGCCCAGCGGGACCACTTCCCCGCGGGCCGCCGCTCCCTTCGACGTCACCAGATCCGCCGCCTCGCTCCGCATCCGCCGCCCTGGGCCAGGCCCGACTCGCCGCCTCCACTCCGCACCGCCGGGCCATCGCCTCCCGCGCGCCGACCGCACCGCCCCGCGGGCCAGGCCGCCTCCCCTCCGGCCCGACGCGCCAGGCCGAGCCGCGCAGGCCGCCGCAGCCTCCCGGGCCGCCTCGCATCGCCTCCCGCCTCCCGCCTCGGGTGGGCCAGCGCCTCCTCCGCGCGGGCCGCCGCCTCCGCACCGGTGGGCCGCGCCAGGTCCTCCGTTCAGCCAGGCCGATTCCAGATCCAGGACTAATCCGGCCCGTAGCCTTTTTTTTCCAGATCTGTTGAGGTTGATTCCCCCTCTTCCCTCTCTAAGTCCCTGTTTTGTTAATCTCTGATGCAATGTTTGACCTGCTCTAACTTTTTGCCTGTTGCTTCGATTCGCGCGTGTAGCATGTCCAGACGTTCGTGGAGACTTGCTCTACGTTTTATCTGTTGTTGTCATGCATGTTAGAGATCATTTAGGTGCTTGTGTTGCTGTTGCAAGAGTGCATCATGATATAAACTGCTGCTATGTGATGTTTTTATGTCATCTTTGCCATGTGATATCTTTTAGCTCGTTTATCCGATTGATGCAAATGACATGTCCACGTGTTCGTCTTGCCATGCTCTACGTGTTGCTTGTGATAGGTTGCATGATAGATTTATTATTGCCTTGTTATCTTCGTTGCAAAGTGCCATGTGGCCGTGATGTTGTTTCACTTGTTATGAAATGCCATCTTGTTGAGCTCGTTGCAATCGTTGTGTTTACCTCAATGATGCATGCTTGTGTGTTTCGGGATCACCTTCATGTGCACTTTGATGAGGTGCTTACCTTTTGCCATGATTAGTTTCGAGGTGACTTAAACATGCTCTTTTATATGCCATGATGATATTGCTGTTTTAGGACTTAGTGGATTTTCACTAAGTCTGAAATCTGTAACGTTCCGATGCCATGTTCGTGTGATGTTCTAGGACAAACCATGATAGTTTTGGAGTGGATTTTGATTGTTCCTTGTAGTATATATTGTTGTCTTTCCATTCATGTCCTAACATGTCCATTTAAGTGGCTGTAGCATGTTTATCTTTTGCTCCAAAGTTTCAATAAAATTCTGCTGCCAGAATTTTATTGTCAAGTTCAATATGTCCAAGATCATTGCTATTGATCCGTGACTCCGTTGGGGGTGCACCTTGGACATAGTTGCTGTAGTATATGTCTAGTTTGTGTTCATGTCCTTTGCCATGATATTTGAGTCCTGTAGCTCAATTATTTTGAGCTCCGAAGATGCTATGTTGCTGTAATTTTCAGCTTTCGCTCAAATCTTGTTTCGGGCATAACTTTTAGCCCGTAACTCCGATTTCAGCGAATCTTATATCAAACTTGATTGTTTTTCTGTGTAGATTATTAATATCAGATTGTTATCATGTTTTGGGGTGATTTGCTTAAGTGATATTTTTCCGTGGTCCGTGTGCATCCTTAGTGCATCCATCATGCATCCATCTTTTTCGAGTGCGCATTGCATCTTGTTGATTGTTGCTTGGTGTGATTGTTTTGTTTAGAGCCGGAAGCTGAGACCGAGTACGAGGTTGAGCACGAGGTTACCAACGAGGTTGAGCACGAGGACCCTTCTTACGATCCGAACGACTTCTCTTCAGGCAAGATGACCGAACCCCGATAACATTACTATCTTTGCCTATTGCTAGTAGTCTCGATCTATAGTTTTGCCTCGATGCCCATGATCTTCTTGTCAGCCTCCTACTTGTAGCCAATTGCCATGTTTAACCAACCTACCTATGCAAACCGTTGCTTGGCTAAGTACGCTTCGCTCAGCCCTTCTTATAGCATTGCTAGTTGCAGGTGAAGATCGAAGATGCTTGCTTCATGTTGAAGTTTGGTTGGGTTATATCACACTATATAAATGCTTTAAATGAAATCATCTATATATTGGCAAGGGTGGAAGGCTAAGCCTTTTGCTTGGTGATTTGTTCCACTCATGCCGTTAGGAACCGTATAAACCGGTGTTATGTTCCTTGATTATGCGTTCCTAACACGGTTGGGGTGTATGGGACCCCCTCGATAAACCGCTAAGTGCTAAGTCTTTTCCAGCAAGTCCCAACATTGGTACTTTTTGCCTAATAACAAACTAAACTTGCATAGGGAGTTATAAACCCTTTTCTTAATTCAACAACCCGGGCCAGTGCTCCACATGAGTGTTGGTCCAAACTGGGGGTTACGCGGGGCCACCTCGAGGGAACTCAAGGTCTGGTAAAAACCTGTGGGATCACCCATCCGGTCGTGGCCTGAGACGAGATACGCGCGGCTACTATCAGGGTGTCGGCACGCCGGGAGGATTTGCTGGATTAGCCTTACCTTAGTTCGGTATATCTTGAGCACGGGATTCCGAGGATACTCGGGTCTTCCCACTTTGGAGTTGCGACTCCGCAGATCGTGGGCTTGTAATGGGTCAAGTTGGAACACCCCTGCAGGGTTTGAACTTTCGAAAGCCGTGCCCGCGGTTATGTGGCAGATGGGAGCTTGTTAATTCCGGTTGTAGATAACTTGACACAATGTTTCTAATACACTACCAGCGTGTGTTCCGTGACTGTCAATTTCCGAATAGGGATTCGGGAGTTGAACACGGAGGGGTTATGATTGTGGAGCTTGTAGCTAGGATCACTTCGTGATCACTTCTCGCCGAGGCTATCTCTTCTCGCTCTCACTCACGTAAGCTAGTTGCTAGTTGCTGCTGCAGACTTATTCTTTTCTTCAGCCTTATCCTCACCCAAAGGCTTGAATAGTCTTGTTACCCGGGAACGGGATTGCTGAGTCCTCTGTGGCTCACAGTTACTTCACACACCAGATGCAGGTCCAGCTGTGAGCTATCCAGGTGATGGCACCGAGCTGGATTGGGAGTACGACGAGGAGCGTAGTCGGTACTATGTGCGATACCCGGATGATCAGTAGTGGAGACTCTTACTAGGATTCGATCCGCCTGTGGTTTATTTATCTAAGTTTGGTACTTTGACATTTGGATTTTGCCCTTAGAGGGTTGTGATGTTCTTAATGTATGATGATTGATACTTGAATTGTAATTCTGTGACGTGGCGAGTGTAAGCCAACTATTTTCTGTTTACAATCCCTTCTTTTACATGAGTTGTGCAAAGATTACCGAACTTGAGATCATTCTAGGATGGATTTATGCCTTTAAGTCATGCCTCGACACGTAGGAGGTATAACTCCATCCTGGGCATTACAAGTTGGTATTCAGAGCCTTCTCCGACCTAGGAGCCCCCACTGTTTGATCGAATCGTTGACGGTCGAGTCTAGGCACACACTGAAAACTTTTTGAGTCCTATATTATATCGGAGAGTAGGATTTCTTTGCTTCTCATCCCCTTTCTCTCTGGTGAGGACTCCTGACGACTACTCTTGTCTCTCCTATCTTCAAAATTGCACAATTTTTTTTTTAGGAATCCCGCGAGTATTCTGGGATTGTTTCGATGTTCTTGTGACAAATATATTGTTCTCGATGCCTCCTGTTACCGAGGAGTTGAGCTTCGGGGTATCATTGTAACAAGCATATCGCAGCAGTACTAAATACTTAAGACGGCCGACATCGAAAATCTCCCCTATACGGCCAGTGGCAAGATAACCCCGACATCACCCAGTACTGGGGAGGTAGTTCGGGAGTATTGCCATAGCTTGTTATAGTGGATGCTTTTCGAAGGTCCGAGGTACACAGTTTCCGAGAAAGACTGGTTATGTGTTGAAGGATGGATACACCTGGATGTAGGTTTAGAGTTGATTGCGCGGTGCTTCCCGTGTATCCCCAACACCTGATTGCATAACTGGAATCTTTCGGAAATTTATAGGTGGGTTTTATCCAGTAGATCGTAGGATTTCTTCCAACGAATGCAGGTTAGTGAGTTCGGGGTTCGACATTGAGTGAAGGGGTTATATGACCGATGTTACTATCAGGAGTTGCATCTTAAAGGGTCCTTGGCTATGCTGATCCGGGGATTGCAAAACCTTTTCGTAACGCGTTCATATGCTTTCAACACAAAGATGTTAGAACGAAACTCCTCTCTTGTGTTTGTTCCCGTCTGTACCTTGTTGTTTTCTTATTTTTTTCATTTTGATCCCTATGTGGCTTCTCGTGAAGATTGAGGTTATCATTTAACTGAGAAATTCATTCGTTCCTCTTGTTCGGATGATTTCATTCGTTCTTATTGTTCGAATGATTATTGTGAAGACTTGTTGCAATTCATTCCATTGATTCAGCTTATACCATTTGTCAATCAATTGCTGATTCGTGGTCATCTCTTACAGGATGGCTCCGAAAAAGGTTCCCAACGCTAACCCAGAGGTGGAAGAGGTCCCAGATCATCCTCCTTCCCCTCCTCCTCCGCCTGAGGCTTGGAGAGCAATTATGCAGACTACTGCCCAGAACACTCAGTTGATGATGCAGATGATGCAGCAGATGCAAGCTATGTAAGCTAATCAGGGTGTTCCAGGGAATCAAGGCAACTTCTTCCAGCAGCACCATGCTACTCTCAACCAGTTCCTGGCTAACAATCCTAAAGCTTTCAGTTACTGTGTCGACCCTCTTG
The DNA here is from genome assembly GCA_902687465.1 of Secale cereale. Taxonomy (NCBI): domain Eukaryota; kingdom Viridiplantae; phylum Streptophyta; class Magnoliopsida; order Poales; family Poaceae; genus Secale; species Secale cereale. Next base: position 939,997,364 of record LR738711.1, read on the forward strand.
ATGCTGAGGATTGGTTGACCGACATAAAGAAGCATTTTGAGTGCAGTAACGTGAAGGAAGATGATTATGTGAAGTTTGCAGCCTTCCAACTGAAAGATCAAGCAGCTGATTGGTGGCAGCAGTACAAAGACTCCAGGCCGGGTCAAGTGATCTCTTGGGAGAATTTCTGCAAGGATTTCCGTTCGCACCACATTCCTACAAGTGTCATCGAGGGTATGCGTGAGCAATTCCGCAACCTGAAGCAGGGCTCCATGTCAGTCTATCAGTATAATGTCAAGTTCCAAAACCTCGCTCGTTATGCTAAGCAAGACATTCCTGATGCCAAGAGTAAAATCTATCAGTTCCGTGGAGGTCTCAAAGATGAACTTCAGCTTGCTCTCACTTTGTTCGAGCCCGATGAATTCGACAAGTTCTATAACATGGCTTTGAAACAAGAAGCAGCTCAGCTTAAGATGGAGGCTTCTAAGAAGAGAATTCGAGATGCTGTTCACTCTTCCTCATCGTCTCAGTTGGTCTCGAAGCATCAGAAATTCTGGCTTCCTCCTCCTCCAGTGATTCGAGCTCCATACAACAACTCCAACAACTCCAACAACAAGAACTCTAGTGGTCGTGGTTTCTCCCACCCACCCAACCCGAGCAACCAGTCGAAGAAGCAGTTTCAGTCTCAAGGCTCCAAGTCAAGTGGCTCTCATTTCCGTCCTCTCTCAGAAGTGACTTGCAACAAATGCACTTAGAAAGGTCACTATGCCAACAGATGTCCGAATCCGAAGCGTCTTCCACCTCCTCCACCTATGAGTTCAGCTATTGTCAGGCATGATCCAAAGTCTGCAAGGGTCAATCTGATGAATGCAGCGCAAGCGGAGAATTCTTCTGATGTCATTTTGGGTAACCTTCCAGTGAACTCTATACCTGCTAAAGTTTTGTTTGATTCGGGTGCTTCATGCTCTTTCATGTCTCAACCATTTGCATCCATGTATAATGTAGACATCAAAAGTTTGCCAAGGGAGTTATCAGTTGTTTCTCCGGGTAGATTGATGCATTCTCGTATATATGCTCCGGATGTTTCTATTCGCATGGGTGATTATCGATTTTTGGCTTCTCCGGTGATTCTTGGTAATTCTGATATTGACCTCATCCTCGGAATGGATTGGCTTTCTCAGCATGATGCTCACATTGATTGTGCTCAAAAGGAAGTCAAGTTGACTCATTCTGATGAAGATGTGATTATCTTCGCCTCCAGGGATAACACTATCCGGCTTTTCTCTCTCAATGATAAGGGCGGAATTAATGCCATAAATCAAATTCCGGTGGTGAACGAATATCAAGACGTCTTTCCTGAAGAACTTCCAGGCATGCCTCCACACCGTCAGGTGGAGTTTATCATTGAACTCGAGCCGGGTACTGAGCCAGCATGCCGGCGTCCGTACAAGCTCTCTCCGGATGAATTGAAGGAATTGAAGAAGCAGCTTGATAAGCAGGAGAGTATGGGTCTCATCAGGCCTAGTACATCTCCGTGGGGCTGTGGTGTCTTATTTGTCAAGAAGAAAGATGGCACGGAGTGTCTCTGTGTTGACTACCGGCCATTGAACAAGAAGACGATTAAGAACAAGTATCCGCTCCCCAACATCAACGAACTCTTTGAGCAGCTCAAAGGAGCTAAAGTGTTCTCTAAGCTTGACCTCCGAATGGGCTATCATCAAATTCGCATTCGCGAGGAAGACATTCCCAAGACGGCCTTCAGAACGAGCTACGGTTCATACGAGTATACCGTCATGTCCTTCGGTCTCGCCAATGCTCCTCCTACCTTTTCAAGGATGATGCATTACATCTTCAACCCCTATACTGGCGAGTTTGTGCTTGTGTATCTGGATGATATTCCGGTGTTTTCCAAGAATGAAGAAGATCACGAAAAGCACTTACGCCTGGTTCTTGATCGACTCCGAGAGCATAAATTCTATGCCAAGTTCTCCAAGTGCGAGTTTTGGCTCGATAAGGTTTTGTACCTGGGCCACATCATCTCAGCTGACGGTATTGCGGTTAATCCCGAGAAAGTTGAAGCAATTGTCAACTGGGAAGCTCCTCAGAACGTCAAGCAGCTCCGCAGTTTTCTGGGTCTTGCCAGCTATTGCAGAAGGTTTGTTGAAAACTTCTCCAAGATTGCCAAGCCTCTTTCCAACCTGCTTCAGAAGAATGTCAAATACTTTTGGTCTCCAGAGTGTGAAGTGGCATTCAAAACTCTCAAAGATAAGCTTGTCTCTGCTCCAGTTCTGACTCCTCCGGATGAATCCAAGCCCTATGAAGTGTTATGTGATGCTTCTCTTCAAGGTCTTGGTGGTGTGCTTATGCAAGATAAGAGAATTGTGGCATATACTTCTCGTCAGCTAAAGCCAAGTGAGAAGAACTATCCCACACATGATCTCGAGCTAGCAGCTGTGGTACATGCTCTGATTACGTGGAGACATCTGTTGTTGGGCAGAAAGGTCGACATCTTCACTGATCACAAGAGCTTGAAGTACATCTTCACACAGCCGCATCTGAACCTCCGCCAGACTCGTTGGGTTGAAATGATCCAAGAGTACAATCCCAGCATTGAATACACTCCTGGCAAGGCGAATGTGATTGCAGATGCTTTGAGCAGAAAGGCATATTGCAACAGCCTTCTTATCAAGCCGTACCAGCCTGAGCTTTGTGAAGCATTCAGGAAACTCAACCTTCAAGTTGTTCCGCAGGGTTTTCTTGCAAATCTCCAAATTGCTCCTACCTTGGAAGATCAAGTCCGTGAGGCCCAACTCGGTGATACCATGGTGAAGAAAGTGAAACATGGGATTGCAAAGGGCACTCCAAAATACAAGTGCTTCCGTGTTGATGAGAGAGATACCTTATTCTTCGAGGACAGACTCGTTGTTCCCAAAGGTGATCTCAGGAAGCTCATAATGGAAGAAGCTCATGATTCTCTCCTTTCCATTCATCCTGGCAGTTCCAAGATGTACCAAGACCTCAAGCAGTCTTACTGGTGGACACGCATGAAAAGGGAAATTGCCCAATTCGTGAACGAATGTGATGTATGCAGAAGAGTGAAAGCAGAACATCAACGTCCAGCCGGTCTTCTCCAACCTCTTCCTATTCCCGAGTGGAAGTTCGACCACATTGAAATGGACTTCGTCACTGGCTTTCCTAAATCCAAGCGAGGAAATGATGCTATCTTTGTGGTGATTGACAAGCTTACCAAAGTCGCTCACTTTCTTCCAGTCAAAGAATCAATCAATGCAGCTCAACTTGCAGAGCTGTACACTTCCAGAATTGTGTCCCTACATGGCATTCCTCAAGTTATATCCTCAGACCGTGGAAGCTTGTTCACATCAAGGTTCTGGGACTCCTTTCAGTCCGCCATGGGCACTAAGATCAGGTTCAGCACTGCTTTTCACCCTCAGACTAGTGGTCAAGTCGAGCGTGTGAATCAGATTCTAGAAGACATGCTCAGAGCCTGTGTCATCTCCTTCGGCATGAAATGGGAAGACTGTCTTCTATTTGCCGAGTTCTCTTACAACAACAGCTTTCAAGCAAGTGCAGGCAAAGCACCGTTTGAAATTCTCTATGGCAGAAAGTGCCGTACCCCTCTCAACTGGTCTGAAACAGGCGAACGTCAACTTCTTGGCAATGACTTGATCTCAGAAGCCGAAGAAATGTGCAAAGTCATACGTGAGAATCTCAAGGCCGCTCAGTCGCGTCAGAAGAGCTACTATGACGGCAAGCATCGTGATTTGGCATTCAACATCGATGATCATGTCTATCTCCGAGTTTCTCCGATGAAAGGAACCCAAAGATTCGGTATCAAAGGAAAGCTTGCTCCTAGATACGTCGGGCCTTTCAAGATTCTTGGCAAAAGAGGCGATCTAGCCTATCAACTTGAGCTCCCTCCCAACTTTGCAAATGTTCATGATGTCTTCCATGTGTCTCAACTTCGCAAATGCTTCAAGGCACCTGAGCGCATGATTCCGTTTGAGGAGATTGATCTTCAACAAGACCTGTCCTACCGAGAGCATCCAGTTGCAATTCTCGAAGAAACCGAACGCAAGACCCGCAATAAGTCCATCAAATTTCTGAAAGTCAAGTGGTCACATCACACAGACCGAGAAGCTACCTGGGAACGAGAAGATCATCTTCGTTCCGAGTACCCTTCCTTTTTCCAGTCCTAGATCTCGGGACGAGATCTTTTTGTAGTAGAGGAGAGTTTGTAATGCCCCGGATGTAATACTTTCCCTTTTGGGTATATAATATATCTCCGGCTTCATCTATTTCCGTTCCGGGTTCTTTGTCTTTCGGGCTTTCGTCGTTTTGTTGTGTGAGTGTGTGGCTTTCATTCATATCATGTAGACATGTGCATCGCATTGCATTTGTGTTGTCGGTTGCATCCGGTTCGTCGCGTTTCTTCCCGTTGTCCGTTTCGCGTTCCGGAGCTCCCTCACGTGTCCGTGACGTCCCGTAGGCCTACTTTGGTGTTTGGGCGTTTAACGTTACCGGTGTGCCGCGAGGTTGTTGTGTGTGTTGTTGTTTTGTTGTGTGCAACCCGCCTCTCAAATCTCGTCTCGTTTGGACTCCGTTGGCTTTTCCATCCGTTGTTCGTGTGGGTCCAAAGTGCCTTCACTTCGTGTCCCGGAAACACCCCTACTGCAGTCTCTACCTTCCCCTAGGTCCTTGTTAAACTACCCCCGCGATCGGATCCGTCGGATCGCGATCGGAGGGCTCCTAGCGCCCCTAAATCCCCCTAACCCTAGAAAAACTGCTATATAATAGACCCCCCTAGTCTATTTTTTGGCTTCCCTAACCTCTAGCCCCTTCTTCCCCTTTTCTCTCCTTAATTTGTGGATCTGGCCATTCCCCCTCAGCCACTTGGCTCTTCCCTCGAGCTCCTTCCCGCAGAATCGCGCCTGGGATCGAGCGCTCGACCAGCAGGGCCGATCGACCAGGCGCCAGGTCAACGGCCGCATCGACCGGACCGCGCCGGCCTCGCTTTTCCCTTCTGCACCGGACCACTTCGCCGATCGCCAGGGCGCCTCCTTCCTCGGCCCACCGCGTCGATCGCCAGGGAGCCCAGCGGGACCACTTCCCCGCGGGCCGCCGCTCCCTTCGACGTCACCAGATCCGCCGCCTCGCTCCGCATCCGCCGCCCTGGGCCAGGCCCGACTCGCCGCCTCCACTCCGCACCGCCGGGCCATCGCCTCCCGCGCGCCGACCGCACCGCCCCGCGGGCCAGGCCGCCTCCCCTCCGGCCCGACGCGCCAGGCCGAGCCGCGCAGGCCGCCGCAGCCTCCCGGGCCGCCTCGCATCGCCTCCCGCCTCCCGCCTCGGGTGGGCCAGCGCCTCCTCCGCGCGGGCCGCCGCCTCCGCACCGGTGGGCCGCGCCAGGTCCTCCGTTCAGCCAGGCCGATTCCAGATCCAGGACTAATCCGGCCCGTAGCCTTTTTTTTCCAGATCTGTTGAGGTTGATTCCCCCTCTTCCCTCTCTAAGTCCCTGTTTTGTTAATCTCTGATGCAATGTTTGACCTGCTCTAACTTTTTGCCTGTTGCTTCGATTCGCGCGTGTAGCATGTCCAGACGTTCGTGGAGACTTGCTCTACGTTTTATCTGTTGTTGTCATGCATGTTAGAGATCATTTAGGTGCTTGTGTTGCTGTTGCAAGAGTGCATCATGATATAAACTGCTGCTATGTGATGTTTTTATGTCATCTTTGCCATGTGATATCTTTTAGCTCGTTTATCCGATTGATGCAAATGACATGTCCACGTGTTCGTCTTGCCATGCTCTACGTGTTGCTTGTGATAGGTTGCATGATAGATTTATTATTGCCTTGTTATCTTCGTTGCAAAGTGCCATGTGGCCGTGATGTTGTTTCACTTGTTATGAAATGCCATCTTGTTGAGCTCGTTGCAATCGTTGTGTTTACCTCAATGATGCATGCTTGTGTGTTTCGGGATCACCTTCATGTGCACTTTGATGAGGTGCTTACCTTTTGCCATGATTAGTTTCGAGGTGACTTAAACATGCTCTTTTATATGCCATGATGATATTGCTGTTTTAGGACTTAGTGGATTTTCACTAAGTCTGAAATCTGTAACGTTCCGATGCCATGTTCGTGTGATGTTCTAGGACAAACCATGATAGTTTTGGAGTGGATTTTGATTGTTCCTTGTAGTATATATTGTTGTCTTTCCATTCATGTCCTCACATGTCCATTTAAGTGGCTGTAGCATGTTTATCTTTTGCTCCAAAGTTTCAATAAAATTCTGCTGCCAGAATTTTATTGTCAAGTTCAATATGTCCAAGATCATTGCTATTGATCCGTGACTCCGTTGGGGGTGCACCTTGGACATAGTTGCTGTAGTATATGTCTAGTTTGTGTTCATGTCCTTTGCCATGATATTTGAGTGCTGTAGCTCAATTATTTTGAGCTCCGAAGATGCTATGTTGCTGTAATTTTCAGCTTTCGCTCAAATCTTGTTTCGGGCATAACTTTTAGCCCGTAACTCCGATTTCAGCGAATCTTATATCAAACTTGATTGTTTTTCTGTGTAGATTATTAATATAAGATTGTTATCATGTTTTGGGGTGATTTGCTTGAGTGATATTTTTCCGTGCTCCGTGTGCATCCTTAGTGCATCCATCATGCATCCATCTTTTTCGAGTGCGCATTGCATCTTGTTGATTGTTGCTTGGTGTGATTGTTTTGTTTAGAGCCGGAAGCTGAGACCGAGTACGAGGTTGAGCACGAGGTTACCAACGAGGTTGAGCACGAGGACCCTTCTTACGATCCGAACGACTTCTCTTCAGGCAAGATGACCGAACCCCGATAACATTACTATCTTTGCCTATTGCTAGTAGTCTCGATCTATAGTTTTGCCTCGATGCCCATGATCTTCTTGTCAGCCTCCTACTTGTAGCCAATTGCCATGTTTAACCAACCTACCTATGCAAACCGTTGCTTGGCTAAGTACGCTTCGCTCAGCCCTTCTTATAGCATTGCTAGTTGCAGGTGAAGATCGAAGATGCTTGCTTCATGTTGAAGTTTGGTTGGGTTATATCACACTATATAAATGCTTTAAATGAAATCATCTATATATTGGCAAGGGTGGAAGGCTAAGCCTTTTGCTTGGTGATTTGTTCCACTCATGCCGTTAGGAACCGTATAAACCGGTGTTATGTTCCTTGATTATGCGTTCCTAACACGGTTGGGGTGTATGGGACCCCCTCGATAAACCGCTAAGTGCTAAGTCTTTTCCAGCAAGTCCCAACATTGGTACTTTTTGCCTAATAACAAACTAAACTTGCATAGGGAGTTATAAACCCTTTTCTTAATTCAACAACCCGGGCCAGTGCTCCACATGAGTGTTGGTCCAAACTGGGGGTTACGCGGGGCCACCTCGAGGGAACTCAAGGTCTGGTAAAAACCTGTGGGATCACCCATCCGGTCGTGGCCTGAGACGAGATACGCGCGGCTACTATCAGGGTGTCGGCACGCCGGGAGGATTTGCTGGATTAGCCTTACCTTAGTTCGGTATATCTTGAGCACGGGATTCCGAGGATACTCGGGTCTTCCCACTTTGGAGTTGCGACTCCGCAGATCGTGGGCTTGTAATGGGTCAAGTTGGAACACCCCTGCAGGGTTTGAACTTTCGAAAGCCGTGCCCGCGGTTATGTGGCAGATGGGAGCTTGTTAATTCCGGTTGTAGATAACTTGACACAATGTTTCTAATACACTACCAGCGTGTGTTCCGTGACTGTCAATTTCCGAATAGGGATTCGGGAGTTGAACACGGAGGGGTTATGATTGTGGAGCTTGTAGCTAGGATCACTTCGTGATCACTTCTCGCCGAGGCTATCTCTTCTCGCTCTCACTCACGTAAGCTAGTTGCTAGTTGCTGCTGCAGACTTATTCTTTTCTTCAGCCTTATCCTCACCCAAAGGCTTGAATAGTCTTGTTACCCGGGAACGGGATTGCTGAGTCCTCTGTGGCTCACAGTTACTTCACACACCAGATGCAGGTCCAGCTGTGAGCTATCCAGGTGATGGCACCGAGCTGGATTGGGAGTACGACGAGGAGCGTAGTCGGTACTATGTGCGATACCCAGATGATCAGTAGTGGAGACTCTTACTAGGATTCGATCCGCCTGTGGTTTATTTATCTAAGTTTGGTACTTTGACATTTGGATTTTGCCCTTAGAGGGTTGTGATGTTCTTAATGTATGATGATTGATACTTGAATTGTAATTCTGTGACGTGGCGAGTGTAAGCCAACTATTTTCTGTTTACAATCCCTTCTTTTACATGAGTTGTGCAAAGATTACCGAACTTGAGATCATTCTAGGATGGATTTATGCCTTTAAGTCGTGCCTCGACACGTAGGAGGTATAACTCCATCCTGGGCATTACACCTGCCTCGTGGGTCCCACGTTGCTCCACCGACGTACTCCTTCCTCCTATATATACCCATGTACCCTGAAAACATCGAAGCAACAGAGAAAACCCTAATTCCACCGCCGCAACCTTCTGTTCCCGTGAGATCCCATCTTGGGGCCTGTTCCGAAGCACCGCTGGAGGGGGATCTTCCACGGAATGCTTCTACATCAACACCATTGCCTCACCATGAGTTGTGAGTAGTTTACCACAGACCTTCGGGTCCATAGTTAGTACCTAGATGGCTTCTTCTCTCTTTTTGGATCTTAATACCAAGTTCTCCTCGGTCTTCGAGGAGATCTATTCGATGTAATCTTTTTGCGGTGTGTTTGTCGAGATCCGATGAATTGTGGGTTTATGATCAAGATTATCTATGAGAAATATTTGGTTCTTTTCTGAATTCTTTTATGTATGATTATAAAATCCTCGCAAGTCTCTTCAAATTATCGGTTTGGTTTGGCCTACTATATATATAGTTCTTGCAATGGGAGAAGTGCTTGGCTTGGGGTTCAATCCTGCGGCGTCCTTTCCCAGTGATAGCAGGGGCAGCAAGGCACGTATTGTATTGTTGCCATCGAGGATAAAAAGATGGGGTTTATATCATATTGCTTGAGTTTATCCCTCTACATCATGTCATCTTGCTTAAAGCATTACTCTGTTCTTATGAACTTAATAATGTAGATGCATGCTAGATAGCAGTCGATGTGTGGAGTAATAGTAATAGATGCAGAATCATTTCGGTCTACTTGTCACGGACGTGATGCCTATATATAATGATCATGCCTAGATATTCTCATAATTATTCGCTTTTCTATCAATTGCTTGACAGTACTTCGTTCACCCACCGTAGAATTCTACTATCATGAGAGAAGCAACTAGTAAAACCAGTGGCCCCCGGGTCTATTCTCAACATATCAATCTACAATCTACTTTACTTTACTGTTTTTACTTTTTGTTCTTATATCCAAAAATACCAAAAATATCAAACTATCCTATCTATCAGATCTCACTTTCGTAAGTGATCGTAAATGGATTGACAACCCTTATCGCGTTGGCTGCGAAGTTCTTATTTGTTTGTGCAGGTGCGAGGGACTCGCGCGTGGTCTCCTACTGGATTGATACCTTGGTTCTCAAAAAATGAGGGAAATACTTACGCTACTATGCTGCATCACCCTTTCCTCTTCGAGGGAATACAACGCAAGCTCGAGAAATAGCAAGAAGAATTTCTGGCACCGTTGCCGGGGAGGCTTACGCAAAAGTCATATACCAAGTACCTATCACAAACCCTTATCGTTCGCATTACATTTTTGCCTCTCGTTTTCCTCTCCCCCACTTCACCCTTGCCGTTTTATTCGCCCTTTTTTCGTTCGCCTTTTTGTTTGCTTGTGTTGCCATGTGCCTTCTATTTGCTTGCATCTTCGCTTGCTAAATTATGGATCCTCATCCACTTGCTAATCTTTTTAAGAGATCCAATTATGTTGAACCAATTGCTAGTGAGATGCGTGCACTATATTATCTTTATGAGGTTTTGCTTGAAATTCATGAATCTGAAAATTGTGAGGAATTGTTGAAAGAAAAAGTGATTCATGATAGCTCCTTAAATAAAAAGCATGATTGCAATGATGCTATTATAAATTCTATTAATGTCAATTGTGTTAATGATATGCAAAACCCTAAGCTTGGGGATGCTTATTTTGCTATGCACACTAATTGTTGCAATGATCATGATTGGGGTGATTCTTCTTATGATCTTGAAAATTTATTTAATCCCCATGATGAATATAAGATTGATAATAATGTTTGCAATAATATTGAAAGTGGGTTTGGAAGAGTGTCAACTTTAGATCCCACATATTTGTAGAATGTTCAATCTTATGATTTTTTTATTATAAAAGTGAGTTTGGAGAGGTCATGACTTTAGTCAATGTGAATCCCACTATTTTGGAAGAGTGTAAACTTTGCATGCATGTGGATCGTGTTGGGAATATGTTATGTGATAGCTATATTGTTGAATTTGCTTATGATCCTACATGCAATTATTTTGAGAGAGGAAAATATGGTTGTAGAAATCTTCATGTTACTAAATTACCTCTCTTCATGTTGAGATTGATCTTGTTTCTTTCTTCTTCCTTGCATATGTTAGATCTTGCTTGTCTTGCTAATTTGTTTTCCTATAAAATGCCTATGCATAGGAAGTATGTTAGACTTAGATGTGATCTTCACATGCTATATGATGCTCTCTTTGTGCTTCAATTATTATCTTTCATGTGAGCATCATTAAAAGTATCAATGCCTAGCTAGGGGCGTTAAACGATAGCGCTTGTTGGGAGGCAACCCAATTTTATTTTCTTTGTTTTTGCTTCTGTTTAGGAATAAATATTGCATCTAGCTTCTGTTTAGATGTGGTTTTGTGTTTTAATTAGTGTTTGTGCCAAGTAGAACCTTTGGGAAGTGTGTGAAGTTTATATGATCTTGCTGTAAAAAACAGAAACGTTAGCGCTCACTAGAATAGTCACCAGATTTTACTAGAGAGTGCTATTTAGTTGATTACTTTTTAAGATGATTAATAGACAAATTCCTCACGTCTACCAATGTATTTCAATTTTTTTGGAGTTACAGAAGTATGCGAAAGTTACAGATTACTACAGACTGTTCTGTTTTTGACAGATTCTGTTTTTCGTGTGTTGTTTGCTTATTTTGATGAATCTATGTGAAGTATTGGAGGATATGAATCATAGAGAAGTTGTAATACAGTAGGTTTAACACCAATATAAACAAAGAATGATTTCATTACAGTACCTTTGAGTGGTGGTTTGTTTTCTTAGACTAACAGAGCTCACGAGATTTTTGGCTAAGTTTTGTGTTGTGATGTTTTCAAGTTTTGAGTATGGCTTTGATGGACTATGGAACAAAGAGTGGCAAGAGCCTAAGCTTGGGGATGCCCAAGGCACCCCAAGGTAAAATTCAAGGACAACCAAAAGCCTAAGCTTGGGGATGCCCCGGGAAGGCATCCCCTCTTTCGTCTTCATCTATCGGTAACTATACTCGAGACTACATTTTTATTCACCACATGATATGTGTTTTACTTGGAGCGTCATGTATGGTTTGAGTCTTTGCTTGTTAGTTTGCCACAATCATCCTTGCTGGACACACCTTTTTAAGAGAGATAAATATGGCCTAGAATTTGTTAGAACACTCTATGTGCTTCACTTATATCTTTTGAGCTAAATAGTTTTGCTCTAGTGCTTCACCTATATCTTTTAGAGCACGGTGGTGATTTTATTTTGTAGAAATTGTTGACCTCTCATGCTTCACTTATATACTTTTGATAGTCTTTTAGAACAGCATGGTAATGTGCTTTGGTTATAAAACTAGTCCTAAGATGATAGGCATCCAAGATGAATATAGTAAAAACTTTCATACAAAGTGCATTGAATATGATGAGAAGTTTGATACTTGATGATTGTTTTGAGATATGAGGATAGTGATATTAAAGTCATTCTAGTGGAGTTATTGTGAAATTGAGAAATACTTGTGTTAAAGTTTGTGATTCCCGCAGCATGCACGTATGGTGAACCGCTATGTGACGAAGTTAGAGCATGAGGTATTTGTAGAGTGTCATCCTTTGTGTGGAGGTCGGGGGCGCGCGATGGTTAACTCCTACCAACCTCCCCCCTAGGAGAATGCGTTGATTGCTTTGTTTTGATGACTTGTAAATATTTGCAATAAGTATATGAGTTCTTTATGACTAATGTTGAGTCCATGGATTATACGCACTCTCACCCTTCCACCATTGCTATCCTCTCTTGTACCGCACAACTTTCGTCGGTACCATACACCCACTATATACCTTCCACAAACAGCCACCATATACCTTCCTCAAAACAGCCACCAAATACCTTCCTCAAAACAGCCACCATACCTACCTATCATGGCATTTCCATAGCCATTCCGAGATATATTGCCATGCAACTTTCCACCGTTCCGTTCATATGACACGCTTCATATTGTCATATTGCCATGCATGATCATGTAGTTGACATCGTATTTGTGGCAAAGCCACCATGCTTAATTTTTCATACATGTCACTCATGATTCATTGCACATCCCGGTACACCGCCGGAGGCATTCATATAGATTCATACTTTGTTCTAGTATCGAGTTGTAATATCGAGTTGTAAATCAATAAAAGTGTGATGATCATCATTATTAGAGCATTGTCCCATGTGAGGAAAGGCCCAATAAAAAAAGATGGCCCCTCCAAAAAAAGGACAATGCTACTATCTTTTTTCCACTCTTGTGCTTCAAAGTAGCACCATGTTCTTCATGATAGAGAGTCTCTTGTTTAGTCACTTTCATATACTAGTGGGACTTTTCATTATAGAACTTGGCTTGTATATTCCAACGATGGTCTTCCTCAAATGCCCTAGGTCTTCATGAGCAAGCAAGTTGGATGCACACCCACTTAGTTTCTTTTGTTGAGCTTTCATACATTTATAGCTCTAGTGCATCCGTTGCATGGCAATCCCTACTCACTCACATTGATATCTATTGATGGGCATCTCCATAGCCCATTGATACGCCTAGTCGATGAGAGACTATCTTCCTCCTTTTTGTCTTCTCCACAACCACCACTCTATTCCACCTATAGTGCTATATCCATGGCTCACGCTCATGTATTGCGTGAAAGTTGAAAGGTTTGAAAAAATTGAGTATGAAAACAATTGCTTGGCTGAAACCGGGGTGGTGCATGATATGAATATTTTGTGTGATGAAGAGGGAGCATAGCCAGACTATATGATTTTGTAGGGATAACTTTCTTTACCCTTGTTATTTTGAGAAGACATAATTGCTTTGTTAAGTATGCTTGAAGTATTATTATTTCTTATGTCAATATAGACTTTTCTCTTCAATCTTTCGGATCTGAACATTCATGCCACAATAAATAGAATTACATTGAAAATTATGTTGGTTAGCATTCCACATCAAAAATTCTATTTTTATCATTTACCTACTCGAGGACGAGCAGGAATTAAGCTTGGGGATGCTTGATACGTCTCCAATGTATCTATAATTTTTTATTGTTCCATGCTATTATATATGATGTTTTGGATGTTTAATGGGATTTATTATACACTTTTATATTATTTTTGGGACTAACCTATTAACCCAAAGGCCCAGTCCAGATTGCTGTTTTTTTTTGCCTATTTCAGGCTTTCACAGAAAAGGAATATCAAACGGAGTCCAAACAGAATAAAACCTTCGGGAAAGTTTTTTTTGGAACGATATCTTCATAGGAGACTTGAGAACCAAGGCAGAGGGGACACGTGGTGCCCACGAGGGTGGGGGCGTGCCCCCTCCCCCTGGGCGCGCCCCCCTGCCTCGTGGGTCCCACATTGCTCCACCGACGTACTCCTTCCTCGTATATATACCCATGTACCCTGAAAACATCGAAGCAACAGAGAAAACCCTAATTCCACCGCCGCAACCTTCTGTTCCCGTGAGATCCCATCTTGGGGCCTATTTCGAAGCTCCGCCGGAGGGGGGATCTTCCACGGAATGCTTCTACATCAACACCATCGCCTCAGCATGCGTTGTGAGTAGTTTACCACAGACCTTCGGGTCCATAGTTAGTACCTATATGGCTTCTTCTCTCTTTTTGGATCTCAATACCAAGTTCTTCTCGGTCTTCGAGAAGATCTATTCGATGTAATCTTTTTTGCGGTGTGTTTGTCGAGATCCGATGAATTGTGGGTTTATGATCAAGATTATCTATGAGAAATATTTGGTTCTTTTCTGAATTCTTTTATGTATGATTATAATATCCTTGCAAGTCTCTTTGAATTATCGGTTTTGTTTGGCCTACTAGATCTATAGTTCTTGCAATGGGAGAAGTGCTTGGCTTTGGGTTCAATCTTGCGGTGTCCTTTCCCAGTGACAGCAGGGGCAGCAAGGCACATATTGTATTGTTGCCATTGACGATAAAAAGATGGGGTTTATATCATATTTCTTGAGTTTATCCCTCTACATCATGTCATTTGCTTAAAGCATTACTTTGTTCTTATGAACTTAATTCTCTAGATGCATGCTGGATAGCGGTCGATGTGTGGAGTAATAGTAGTAGATGGAGAATCGTATTGGTCTACTTGTCACGGACGTGATGCCTATATATAATGATCATGCCTAGATATTCTCATAATTATTCGCTTTTCTATGAATTGCTCGACAGTAATTCGTTCACCCACCATAGAATTCTGCTATCATGAGAGAAGCCACTAGTGAAATCTATGGCCCCCGGGTCTATTCTCAACAGATCAATCTACAATCTACTTTATTTTGTTGTTTTTACTTTCTATTCTTATATCCAAAAATACCAAAAATATCAAACTATCATATCTATCAGACTCACTTTCGTAAGTGACCTTAAAGGGATTGACAACCCCTTATCATGTTGGCTGCAAAGTTCTTATTTGTTTGTGCAGGTGCGAGGGACTCGCGCGTGGTCTCCTACTGGATTGATACCTTGGTTCTCTAAAACTGAGGGAAATACTTACGCTACTGTGATGCATCACCCTTTCCTCTTCGAGGGAATACAACGCAAGCTCGAGAAGTAGCAGTCATGAGCGTGATTATGCTAATGAAATCGCCGACCTCTCGCAAGCTCTTGAACTTGAACAAACCACCAAGGAATCTCTTGAGGAGACTTTTGCTCTAGAACTATCTAGAATAAAGGAATCCTGTGATAGAGGTCTCGAGGTGGCTAATGTTTTTGAAACTACAAATGAGAAGCTTGAAGTTGCACATGCTAAACTCCTTGAGGATTTTGAGCACCTCGAAAATGGCTCAAGGGTCATTAAGAGTGAGCTCATCAAACTCACCGAGTCTCATGCTCAACTTAAAGCTTCATATTCTAAAGAGCTTGCCAAGTTGCCTTCTCCTCTTGCTATTATTGATGATGCTTGTGCTACTAACTCTATTTCTAGTAAAGCATCCATTGTGAAGGAGAATGTTGAGCTAAGGGCTCAACTTGAGGCGTTGTCTAGCAATTATGGGAAATTGGAAGAAAGTCATGTAAAGCTCTCAAGCTCTCATGATGATCTTCTAGTATCCCATAATGTGCTAAAGATAGCTCATGAGGATATGATTATCAAGGTAACATCTAGTGAGTCTCATGTGGATACTAGCACTACTTCAAGTCAAAATGCTATCTTGCCATGTGCTAGTCCCCGTAATTCATCTACTCATAACATTGGTACATCTTGTGATGAATTACTTTCCTTGCCTTATTGCTCTAACGATGAAGCTTATACTTCCTCTAGTACTTTTGTTGATACTAACCATGTAGAGGAAATCAAAGAGCTCAAGGCCCAAGTCACTTCTTTGAAGAAAGACTTGGAAAAGTGTCATGAAGGGAAGTCCACACTCAACAATATCTTGAATGTGCAAAAATCCCCCAATGACAAAGGTGGACTTGGATTCAACTCCAACAAGAAGAAAAGGTCCAAGATCATTAACAAGAATAAGGGCCAAGAACAACTCAGGAATTCGGCCAAGATTATTTTCTTCAAGTGCAAAATTGAAGGGCATCATGTTAGATCTTGCCCATTGAAGAAGAAGGCCATTAGTGACAAGCAACAAGGGAAGAGGCCACAAGTTCAATCTCATGCTCAACCACAAGTTGAAGAAAGGCCACTTCCCAAGATGACTCATGGTAATGCTTCTCATTTTGAGAAATCAAGTGAGAAGAAAGTGAAGAGTAGATGTTGCTACTTATGTCGTGAGAAAGGTCACGTCGCTTCTTCATGCACAAGTGGTAACTTATCCAACCCAATTATTATTGATGATGTCTATTCTCTTGGGAAGGATAATGTTGGCAATGTGTTTGCCAAGTTTGTTGGTACTCAGAGTGGTGTCAAGAAAAGAACCATGTGATGGCATGACTTATTAGGGATGATAGACTACTCATATCAATAAGGAATTCCTTCTTTTCTGGGAGCCCATTCAGATAGAACTCCAAAGTTAAGCGTGCTCATCTTGGAGTAGTTTTAGGATGGGTGATCGACCAGGAAGTTGCTCCCGGGTGCGCACGAGTGAGGACAAAGTGCGCAGAAAAGACTAGTATTGATATGTGGGGCCAGTCTAGATCTCGCCAGGAGTAACGACCACCGGCGGGTGTCTCCGGGGCGTGACAAGTTGGTATCAGAGCCGACCCTCGTGGTTACACGGATGTTTGCGGACAGCTTCGCGGTCATGCTGTTCATGACGTTTGTGACCCGTCGTGGAACACGGCATGGCACATGTATCGGACTGGATGCACAGACATTTGTGCCAAGAGGGAACGTTCCTGCGGCCCGACGAGGTCGTCGGTTCCTCTGAGTGAGGGTGTATGTGATGGCCTGGCTTATTAGGGATGATAGACTACTCATATCAATAAGGAATTCCTTCTTTTCCGGTAGCCCATTCGGATAGAACTCCAAAGTTAAGCGTGCTCAGCTTGGAGTAGTTTCAGGATGGATGACCGGCCGGGAAGTTGCTCCCGGGTGCGCACGAGTGAGGACAAAGTGCGCAGAAAAGACTAGTATTGATATGTGGGGCCAGTCTAGATCCCGCCAGGAGTAACGACCACCGGCGGGTGTGTCCGGGGCGTTACAAACCATTTGGGTGGCCAAGCCTATTGTGACTAACCTCTTAGGACCCAACTTGGTTGGGGACCAACAAGCTAAAACTTGATCAATAGGCGTTCATGGAGGGAATTGGAGACTTGGCTACATTATGAAGATTTAAGGGGTCTTCATCATTCATATTGTCTGAAGCCAAGTCATTTGGATTATCTTTCTATCTTATATCCAATGTTCCTCCTTGCGGTAACTCATACTTATATTGTTTACATTGGTAGTTACTTGCCCCTTTGCATGTTGTGGTTTTGTACCTTGCATGTGCTAGTATATGTTGTGCTTCCAATTTGATTTTCTTGAGAAATCAAGTGTGTGTATGTTGATTTGCACATCATGTACGTGTGTGTCGTGTGTTGAGCCTTTTTTGCATCTTTTTTATATCTTAGTTGGCTCTTGCGAGAGATTAATGGAACATCCCATTTTGGGGAGTGATGTGCTTTGTGCACCTCACAATCCTATAAATGTGTGTACATGAGGAATACCATCTAGTATTGATATCACAAGATTATTTAGTCTCTATGTGGCATGTCTTCTCATGAGAAATTCAAATTCTATTTGGTACATTAATTATCTCTTGTTGGTTCCCTTTTGCATCTTGTTTAGTTTTTCATTGTTATCACATTATGGGGGAGTAATATGCTATGTGCATACTACTAGCCTAAAAATGTGTAAATTTTAGATATTGTCACCTAGAGTTGATATTATAAATTATGTTGTTTCTAGGTGGCATGTTAGCTCTACAAGTTGCAAATTTGCTTTTGTGTTTGGTGTGAAGATGATGTTCGATTTGTTTGCAATCTACCACCAGGAATTATTTCCAAATACCTCGTCTTTGACAATTTGTAATTATTTATGTGGTGGAAATTATTGATCATCTTTACATTGTCTTATGGGTTTATTTGTCTTATCTCTTGCCAAGTGTGTGTCAACTCCCATTGCCTTCCATGCCACTTGTGGATCTTGTTGTTTTATTGATTTTGTCGAGTGCTTTCTAGATATAGTGAAAGTGGTCATCCCACCTTGTGCATTTTGTATTCAAATGCAAATTCTCTTTAATGCACAGTTCTTGGGGGAGCTATCCTATTTTCGATAGAACACTCATCTTTTGATCCATATCAAGTGTGTGTTGATGGAAGGCAAGCCATTTATTTTTGGTACTTTGTGCCATCACGAAACTTTGTAGATGTGTTGGTTTGTTTGGAACCATCTCTCTTTTGGGAGTTTCATATCTATCTTTTTGCGTGTATTAATGGATATCTCATTCCTTGATGTATATTTTAAATAGATATCTTCCAAGTGATGATTTCTCCTTTTGGTATCCTATTCTCACTTGGTGTTTTCTTTTTCATTTCGTTTCTTGAAAGTCTTGAGCATGCATATTTACTACATGTATTTTCTTTGGCATGCTTTCTTTCTTTAACCCAATATATAGGGGAAACTCCACCTAGTCTCGATTTGGATGAGATGTGCATGATATTCATTTTCATATATAAATGCACATATGTTTGTGGAGTTTGTCCTATGTATTGGTGTTTCTAACTCTTTGGTCCCAATGAGTTTGGGTACCATTTTGTTTGTGTTGTTGTTCTAGGAAAAATTGGAGATGCATTGGATGCTCGGCTCACTCACAAGGAAGTTATTGTCACCATGTGCTTATTGGAGTCAAGATAGGATGATCAATGAACTACTTTCTACCTTCAATTGGTATCTTCTACATCATTCCAATGCTATCTCGGTAACAAGTATCATCATCTACTTCATGCACACATTTCTTGCATCAACCTTGTGTAGGTTGTATCATGGCATGTTATTCTTTCTTTCTTGTGATACTTGTTTCCTTTCTCAAAGCATCCCAACAATGATATCTTGTTGCTAGTTGTGATGTCTTTGATATTCGATTGATTGGAATTCATGTATATACAATAAGACCATATTTAGTCATGTGCTATGCTTTCAAGCAAATATCTTATTGGTATATTTATGACTTCCTTGTCGATATCCTTTTCTTTCCATTTTGTAATTATTTCGTGTGTACATCATTCTTGTGGATTGATATCATCATGAGTTTTATCCACCTAGAATCATATACACTTGAGAGAAATTACATATCTAGTAGATATCATTTTCTTTCACATCCACCTTGTCTTTCTTATATTACTTCCCTTGGTGGTTATGTGAAAGGATTTATCTTGAGTGTGGGTTGTATCTTGTTGCATCTTTATGCACTCATTTTGTGGTGAAGATTATTTTTCTCAAGCTTGTCTTGATGAGGCGTTGCCATTTCATTGGTATCCCTCCTCTTAATGAAGCTTTCATTATCTTCTTCACCACGGGTTGTCACAAGCAACAGTTAGTCTTTTTGCATTTTGAGTGTGATTGTGAACCCATTTGCTTGGTGTGTGTGGGAAGGACATGTCATGCACCTTGTTTCTCCACTATTCAAGACAATGTTGATGCTTAATGCTCACCCTTACATTAGTCCTCTCACGTGCTTTGCCATGACTCACACATATTGTCTTGGTTGAGCCTACTCTTAAGTTGTCTCTTTTATATGTTGCTCAACCATTTGTTTGTTGCAAGTGCTAGGCTTTGTTTCCTTCATGCTCGCTTGCACTTGGTGTGAGTCTCTATTGATTTTGGGGGAGTGATGATCCTATTTTGTGCACTTGGTATCATAATGAAATTATTCTAAGGAGTGCACAAAATATGGGGAGCTTCACTAGTGTCTTTAGAACACTCCGTTGCTATGTCGTGAGGTTCTATTGATCTTGGGGGAGCGACGATCCTATTTTGTGCTCGTTGTATCCAAATACAAAACTAAATTGTGAACAAATCATGGGTAGCTTCTCTAGTTTCTATAGAACACTCCTTTGCACATATCATAATATCTTTTATTCATGTGGCATGTAGGATCATTGGTCTAGTTGATTCAATTAGTATCTTTTGATAGCTTGCTTCAATTGGTATCTTTAATTACTTGATTGCTTGTTTCTCCCTTTGTTATGTCTTTGTGGCATATCATTCTTTTGCAATCTTTGGGCCTCAATATAGTTTGTATTCCTCCAAGTATTTACCGTTGGATATGTGTATTGCGTTCCACTCTCTTGTTGAGAAATGCACAATTTACCGAGGAACACAAGTTATATTGGCCTTCTAAGCCTTTCGCCCATTTTGGCAATCGATGCCAATGGGGGAGAAGTTTCAGAGAGTTTTGTGGAGTTTAGAGAGTCATCTCGTCTTGATTTGGTTTTGTTCCTAAGCTTTTGCATCTCATGCGCATACATTATTGTTGCATGGTATGGTGATGCATAATTCCTTATATAAACTCTCTTGAAAGTGATTGTCATCAATTACCAAAATGGGGGAGATTGTAAGAACATGCGGTGCCCCCATGTTTGGTTTTGGTTATTGATGACAATCTCTATGGACTAATGGTTGCCTTGAGTTATATTTGAAGGGTTTCTCCATAGGCTTTTCTTGGAGTCCATTTGTTGGTTTCAAGGAGAGTTTGTGATGACCAAGGTGCTATTAAGGAATTATCCAAAGATTGGTCTTATGGGTGTTGAGCTCATTGCAAGCATGTCTTGAAGAAGAAGAGTGTGTGATCATTCTTGTCTACCTTCAAGACATCATCCAAATGAAGAGAGCTCGAAAGATTCAAGGTTGATCAAGACTAAGTCAAAAAGTGAATCAAGTTGGTCAACACACAAAGTGTAGAAGATGTACCGAGAGGGATCAAGCAATCTCATGGCATGGTAAGCATTGTCAATCACGCTTTGTGTACTAACCCATGGTCTTCGTGAGAGTTCTTTGTGGGGTTAGGTTGCGGTGTGCAAGTTCAAGTGGATCATCACAAAGATCTCATATGCTTGAAGCTTGCCATCCATTGTGGTGGCAATGTGTAGGATCGAAAGTATGTCTAGAGGGGGGGTGATTAGACTACTTGACAATATAAAAAATCTGCCTTTTGATTATGCAAAGTTTTTGGCAGTTTCACAATTAAGATCAATTCAAGTGTCACCCTACACATGCAATTCTAGAGTATAAGCAGCGGAAAGTAAATTGCACATGTAGTAAAGAGAGGTGGAGAAGATCAAACGCAGTTTGGAGACACGGAGATTTTTGTCGTGGTTCCGATAGGTGGTGCTATCGTACATCCACGTTGATGGAGACTTCAACCCACGGAGGGTAACGGCTGCGCGAGTCCACGGAGGGCTCCACCCACGAAGGGTCCACGAAGAAGCAACCTTGTCTATTCCATCATGGCCTACGCCCACGGAGGACTAGCCTTACTCGGGGTAGATCTTCACGAAGTAGGCGATCTCCTTGCCCTTAAACTTCTTGGTTCAACTCCACATCTCAAAGACGGAGGCTCCCAAGCGACACCTAACCAATCTAGGAGGCACCACCCTCCAAAAGTTAATAGATGTGGTTGATGATGATGAACTCCTTGCTCTTGTGCTTCAAATGATAATCTCCCCAACACTCAACTCTCCTCACTGATTTGGCTGTGGTGGAAGAAGGGATTGAGTGGAAAGCAACTTGGGAAGGCTAGAAATCAAGTTTCATATGGTAGGAATGGAATGACTTGATCTCAACACAAGGGTAGGTGGTTCACTTCTCAGAAAGTGTATGGTAGGAGTGGTAGACTTTCTGATGGCTCTCTCCACGAATGAAGAGGGGGTGGAGGGGTATATATATCCTCCACACAAAATCCAACCGTTACACACATATTTGAGCAATCTCGGTGAGACCGAAGTGAAAACTCGGTCAGACCGAAAGTTCAAATATAGTGAACGTTGGGATTTTCGGTGGGACCGAAAATACCATCTCGGTGTGTCCGATGTGAGTCAAAGGTAGGAGCTTGCCATTCTCGGTGGGACCGAAATTAACAACTCGGATATTCCGAAGTGATGTCAATTGGTTACAGAAGGTTGGCAGTCCAGTTTCGGTGAGACCGAACTCAAAATCGGATGAACCGAAAAATTAGGGTTTGGAAGAATAACTGAGGTGGTTCATCTCGGTGGGACTGAGTTTGCAGAATCGGTTTGTCCAAGATTACTTATGAGTGTGTTAAGTAGTGAAGGGTGCTGATAGTTGAGGGAGCTAAATCACCAAGCACTTGAGCAACCAGATCATCAACACAACCTCATCCCCTTTTAATAGTATTGGCTTTTCCTATGGACTCAATGTGATCTTTGATCACTAAACCAAAAATAGAGTCTTGAGCTTTTGCCAATGCTTGTCTTAGCATTTTGAGGGGTCCACTTCTTCAGACATTTCCATACCCATATCATCGAACTTCTCTGAAATGATTCTCAAGTAAATATTAGTTCAATGATATATATGTTGTTATTAATTACCAAAACCACCCGGGGATTAGTTGCACTTTCAATCTCCCCTTTTTGGTAATTGATGACAACATATAGATCAAAGCTTCGACAAAAGATATAATTAATGAATAATATCGTCGCTTTGAGAAGTATGTGATAAACAAGAGCTCCCTCTAAATTTGTGCATTATTTAAAATTTGCGTTTGAATGCAAATGCACAATCGATTAGGATTATGGGTCACTCTTCCATGTCACATACATCTTGGTGGAGCGCACAAAATGATAAGAATGAATAACATGCACTCAATCACCAAGACAAAAGTGAATAGCCATACAATAAGGAATAGCATATGATAAGCATTAAGCACACATTAAAGCATAGTATGACCAAGCACTCATTAAGGTAGCATCAAACGTAGTAGCAAGCACACTGAAAGTTTCGAAAGATCAAAAGAAACCAATGTATCTCAAAGGAAACCGGCAAAAGAACGAAAGAGCACTCTCTCTCTCGAAGCCCTATGATCTATACAATTTCTCCCCCTTTGGCAACAAGTTACCAAAAAGTTCGAAAAGGTATAGAGCTAAGCGTCACTGCGGGCTCTGCTGGCGGCTCCCGTCTGGGTAGATGTCGGAGTAGAAATGACTGCATCGGCGAAGACTTCTGCTGATGTCTGCGCTGGAGGAGTGGATGCTGGAGCTGGAGTAACTGCTGGAGCTGTGGCTGGTGCTGAAGTGGTAGCCCTGGAGTCAGTCACTGGGATAGCTGCAGATCTGGATCCTCTGGGAACCTGAGCAGTCTGGCGATGAGAGTCCTGGACTAGATCATCCTGCATGAGCTCTGCTCTCTCCTGCCTTGCTTCCTCCATGTCTGCCTCAAGCTTGTTGACGGACACCTGAATCTCTGTCAGCTTCACGTCCAGAGCGTGGATCTTGTCCTCAACAATCCTCTCTAGGCTTTCCTGAGATTGCTCAATGCTGGCCAGGCATTGTTCAATCCTCTGCGTAGCTTCAAGAATCTGCTCTCCGAAGCTCTTTGGTTTAGCTGCTGCTGCTGCTTCTTTGTCAGCTTTAGCTTTCTTTGCAGCTTCAATTTTGGCTTGTCCTTCAACTGAGGTTGGATCCTCCTCATCCATCACAACTACGTTATCCTCATGCTCTGGCTGCAGTGGCAAGTGCTTCCTATCCAACATGAATTTGCCCGTGCCAAACTTGGCATTGATGAGCATCTGAATCTGCGGGGCAAACCCACATGACCGCTTCTGGTCAGCTGCAGTCCTCTTAATGGTCTCTACCATTAAGTCCATCACCTTGAAAGGTGCCTTCTCATCGAGAATGTGCAGCATGTTGATAGAATAGCCTCGAATCATGCGGTGGTCTCCAGACTTGGGCATCAAGGTATGCCTCAAAATAGTGTTAGTGGTGGTCAGACCTGCCTGGAGATAGTACACTGAGCCAAGCTTCCACCCTTCCAAATCAGCAGCGGGGATCTCCTTGTACATGTTCTTCATGGAATCATGACTCTTCTTAGGAATCCCATAGACATCAATGTCGTCCTCTCTCTGCACTGGAGCATTCAGAAGTTCTGCCCATTCTTCAACAGACGAAGAAAACCTTTGACCTTCAGTCATCCAGGTGATCTTGCCATCAGGATAGAAGTGGGCTGTGGCGTAGAACTGCATGATCATCTCGTCATTCCAAGCTGTCAGCTCTTGACCCACAAAATCAGCAACTCCACATGCAGTAAAGCTCTCATGCACATGGGGAAAGAAGTCTCGGTGCTCTTCACTGTCAATGTATTTCCAGTCAACATACCTGGTGTCAGCAACAATGGGCTTCTTATCCATCAGCACGGTCTCATAGAAGTCCTGCTGCTCTCTGGTGTGGAATCTGGGGTCCACAGCAGTCCTTCTCCTCACAACATATGGATCAGACTGTCTCCATAGCCTGAGACCTTTATCCTTCCTTGCCTTCATGTCCTCAGCTTGAGGATGAGCATCATTGTGGAGTGGCAACTTAGGACGGAGCTTAAGCAACACATGCTCTTCATCTGACTCAGACGGTGGCATCTCACCTTTGTTCTTCTCAGAAGCTGGAATGCTCCTGGTTGTTCTCTTGGGCTTGGCTGGAGCTGCCTTGGCTTGAGCAGGCTTCTTGGGCTTAGAAGAGGCTTGAGCCCGAATAGCATCACCCATGAACTTAGCTTTCTGAGGAGGAGGCTGGGGTGCATCTTCTTCTTCTTCTTCAGCAGCTGCATCAACTTGAGGTTCAGCATATACTACCCTCTTCCTCTTGGAAGTTTTCTTCACCTTACTTGGAGCTGGCTCTTCCAAGTTTAGCTTCTTTGCAACGGCTGATTGCTTGACCTTGCTTGTGCCTTTCTTTGACTGCTGCCCTTCGTGCTCTTTGGCAACAACTTTCCGCTTGGGCTTGGAGGTAACTTCCTCAGCAACGAAGTCAGAGTCTTCATCATCAGAATTTCTCTTCTTCCTGGTCCTGGTGGCTGCAGGAGGCAAACCACTAGGGGTGCTCCTCTCACCATCATCACTGGAACTGCTAGCCTCGGGACTAGTATCTGCCTCTGGAATCTCAGCAAACGGTGACTCAGACCTGTTCTGGCTGTCACTGACATCTGACATGGCTGACAACCTGTGAAAAGATAAGGTATAGGCAGAGTAGAAGAGTTATCACAACTGCAGAGATTTTTGCAAAAAAATGAGTTCAAATCTTAGTTTTGAGTTTTCACAGAATGCATTTCGGTCAAACCGATTTTAAGTTTCGGTGAATCCGAAGTGTATACAGAGGCCTACACACCACTTTCGGTCAGACCGAAATGGGTTTCGGTCCTGCCGATAACCTAGGGTTTCACTGAAACTAAGTTTCGGTCACACCGATTTGCACAACTCGGTTAGACCGAATGGTGCAGTGCAATGGCCAAAGGCCAAATCGGTCATTCCGAGTTTCAAAATCGGCTTCACCGAGATGTGTTCCGTGGAAACCTAAACCTAAGAATTTCGCTCGAAACTAGAGGATCTGATCTAATGTTTAGGGAATATCTCAAACGTGGATAGATTCATGGCAAGCCAATCGTGCAAGAGTCGGATGGGGAGCACGAAAGGGATCGGGACTCACCCTAACTTGGTGGGGTCCCTCTACGGCGGCAACGGCGCGGAGAGGATTACCGTTGACGGCGGCGGAGGCCTGCGGCGAGGGCGCACAGGCGACGACGGCGACGATCCGAAGACCAGGACGACGGCAGCAGGGGACTTGGGGGCGAAACGGTTTGAAGAGTTAAATCGCGTGCAGCCCTCAGGTATATATATCCCCGTACTGTCGGTGGGACCGAGTTGAAAAACTCGGTGTCACCGAAATGTATAACTGCTGTGCAGTTACGCATATCGGTCAGACCGAGATTTTGAACTCGGTTTCACCGAGATGAAACCTAGATCAGTCTAAGCGTTTCGGTTGGACCGAGATGGAAAAGCTGGTCAGACCGAAATGGACTTAGAAGGTTTTGGAAGTCAGCCTTAGACGGATCGGTGGCTCCGAGTGCTCCTCACTCGGAGGGTCCGAAAATGACTTGTTCAAAGTTGTGATATGAGCATGAATAGAATTTGAGACAAGAAAGCATAGATAGCTAGGGAAGGTGCTTAGGCATTCTTGTCCATCCATTTGGCCAGAAAAATCAAAACAATCAAAACAACAAATGGATGTCCTTGAATGGATAAAATCATGCATTCAACATGCTCACACAATAAGATAGCAACTGAAATATGTGTCAAACATGCACAACCAATACTCTAGCTACTAGCACACAATTTGTCGATGACTAGGTCATCTATATATGAGTATATTGACTTAGGAGCGAAATGAGAACATTTGATCATAGGTCATACTCATCGTTTAAGCACAAGTGGGGTTACCACTTTTACATAAAGCATTTATGTGTTCACATCATTTGGAGATGCTTTAGCTCAATTTTTTTAGAGCAAAGCTCCCCCTAGATGTGAGAACCCCTTTTAAAGGGTCAAACTAACCTTGGGTTGTCGTAGAAGACTTCATGTAGATGTTGAAGATGTGGATGCTCAATGTTGATGTTGATCATCAAGAGTTGGGAGCTATCCTTTGGATTAGGGCACTTTCAATACCTACATGGGTTAGTCCCACAAGGAACAAACAAGAATATCCATAGACATAGATTGAAGTACATAAAAGATGATGTCCATGAAAGCAATGATTACCTTGTCCCTTGACTTACCAACAAGAGGGTTTGTGACTCCATGAACTAGTGCATGATGTGGAAGTTGATTGCACAAGTTCTTGCCAAAATGAATATGAGTGAAGTTTGTTGGCGGAGTCACCCTCAAGAACCTTCTAGTTCTTCTTCTTTGGGATCCACATCATCTTGATGGGAATCCTTGGTGTTGTAGTTGAGCTTGACGAAGTAGAACTTGATGTGTCCTTGGGAACCCACTTGACCATGGCTTGAGGTGCTTCAATGAATGCATCAATCTCCTCTTGAAGCTTGTCCTTGGCCTTTAGCTTGTGGTCTTGTGGTGGAAGGTCATCTTGAGCTTGTTCCACATTGGAAGAAGTAGGATCATACTTCTCCTTTTGTGAAACAAACTGTGGAGTAGGGTATTGACCTTCTCCCCACTCAACACCTTCGGCGTTGAACTTTCGCTCAAAACCAATCCCTTGATTCTTCCGGTGTCTTCCTTGTTTGCGAACAATCTCCTCAAAGTTTTTGCTTCCGGCAAGACTCTTGTAGACACCTTTCTCTATGATTTCCTTCAATAAGCTATTTTCTTGCTCAAGTGTAACTTGGCTTGAAACATTGTTAGTGGAATCAAGAGAACTACTAGAAGCAACAATATTGGATTTAACATTGTTATTGTTACTACTAGAGGAAGAATTTTTCTTGTGCTTGTCATGCTTAGTCTTAATAGGTGGCAAGAAATTAGACAAGAGAAGTCGTTTGGCAAGATATGAAGAACTCTTCTTTCGAAGATCGTCATTGATCGCTTTTAGAAACTCATGTTCTTGCTCTAGAGTGAGCTTCTCGAAGCGTAGCTTCTCATGAGATCTTAGGAGCTCTCTATGATCTTCTTGAGTTGTTTCATGAGCTAACTTAAGAGTGTTTAGTTCTTTAGTTAGACGCTCAATCTCCTTCATAGCATTGTCATTCGACTCTTCTCGACTATAAAGACTACTAGCATTTTCATCATTACTAAGCTCACTAGAATTATCATGCAAGAGCTCATCTTCACCAAGCAAGTCATCCTCATCACTATCAAAGTCAATGAATTCAGGGTGTGTTACCTTGGGACCTTTAGCCATGAAGCATCTTTCAATTCCCTCATTCGGTGAATCAAATAAGTCGTAGGAGTTGGAGTTGGAGGATACGAGTGCAAGTCCAGCAACACCTTCATCTTGACTATAGTCGGAGTCGGAGTGATAGCTTCCATCGGATTGATTGTCAGAGTCGGAGCCGGAGACCCATTCACCAACATGAGCTTGATGTCTTCTTCTTGTGTAGCTCCTTGATGACTTGTCTTTCCTCTCCGAATCCTTGCTTCTCCGAGAAGGTCTTCGTTCATAACGATCATCTCTACTCCTTCTCTCTCTCCGAGGTGACTCATCTCTTGCTCTTCTTCTTGGAGATTCTTCTCTTCTCTTGTGGGGAGCCGTACACTCATTTGAGAAGTGTCCGGGTCTTCCACAATTGTAGCAGTTTCGATCACGACTAGAAGATCTCTTTTCATCATATGATCTAGACTTTGAGCTTCTTTCTTTGCCTCTATTCTTGTAGAACTTGTTGAAGTTCTTAACCATTAGGCTTATCTCTTCATTGGAAATTAACTTGTCACTTGAGGTAGTGGGAGCATCACTTGTAGCTTTGTAGGCACCACTTGACTTGTTGTGAAGCTCTTCCTTATCCTTAAGTGTCATCTCATGAGCAACAATTCTTCCAATGACTTCAGTTGGCTTGAGAGTCTTGTAGTTTGGCATCATTTGGATCAAAGTGCACACGGTGTCATACTTTCCATCCAAAGCGCTTAGAATCTTCTTGATGATGAATCGGTCGGTCATTTCTTCGCTTCCTAAGCCGGCAATCTCATTTGTGATGAGAGCAAGCCTAGAGTACATTTCAGCGACTCCTTCACCATCCTTCATCTTGAACTTGTCAAGTTGACCTTGAAGAATATCTAACTTTGATTCCTTCACAGATTCAGTACCTTCGTGCATTTCAACCAAAGTATCCCAAATCTCTTTAGCATTCTCAAGACGGCTGATTTTGTTGAACTCCTCGGGACACAAAGCATTGAAGAGAATGTCACAAGCTTGAGCATTGTTTTGCAACATCCGCAACTCTTCCGGTGTAGCTTCGCGATCCGGAACTTTTCCTTCTTCGAAGAAATCACCTTGCATACCAACACAGATAATGCCCCATGCGGCTGGGTTATGACCAAGAATATGCATTTTCATTTTATGCTTCCAACTAGCAAAATGTGTACCATCAAAGTAAGGACCTCTACGATAATTACCCTCACTAGACGCCATACTCTCCTAGGTTGTGAAACCAAGCTTATGGAGTCCAATGCAATGGAAACCAAAACAATGGAGACCAAAGCTCTGATACCACTTGTAGGATCGAAAGTATGTCTAGAGGGGGGGTGATTAGACTACTTGACAATATAAAAAATCTGCCTTTTGATTATGCAAAGTTTTTGGCAGTTTCACAATTAAGATCAATTCAAGTATCACCCTACACATGCAATTCTAGAGTATAAGCAGCGGAAAGTAAATTGCACATGTAGTAAAGAGAGGTGGAGAAGATCAAACGCAGTTTGGAGACACGGAGATTTTTGTCGTGGTTCCGATAGGTGGTGCTATCGTACATCCACGTTGATGGAGACTTCAACCTACGGAGGGTAACGGCTGCGCGAGTCCACGGAGGGCTCCACCCACGAAGGGTCCACGAAGAAGCAACCTTGTCTATTCCATCATGGCCTACGGCCACGGAGGACTAGCCTTACTCGGGGTAGATCTTCACGAAGTAGGCGATCTCCTTGCCCTTACAAACTTCTTGGTTCAACTCCACATCTCAAAGACGGAGGCTCCCAAGCGACACCTAACCAATCTAGGAGGCACCACCCTCCAAAAGGTAATAGATGTGGTTGATGATGATGAACTCCTTGCTCTTGTGCTTCAAATGATAATCTCCCCAACACTCAACTCTCCTCACTGATTTGGCTGTGGTGGAAGAATGGATTGAGTGGAAAGCAACTTGGGAAGGCTAGAAATCAAGTTTCATATGGTAGGAATGGAATGACTTGATCTCAACACAAGGGTAGGTGGTTCACTTCTCAGAAAGTGTATGGTAGGAGTGGTAGACTTTCTGATGGCTCTCTCCACGAATGAAGAGGGGGTGGAGGGGTATATATATCCTCCACACAAAATCCAACCGTTACACACATATTTGAGCAATCTCGGTGAGACCGAAGTGAAAACTCGGTCAGACCGAAAGTTCAAATATAGTGAACGTTGGGATTTTCGGTGGGACCGAAAATACCATCTCGGTGTGTCCGATGTGAGTCAAAGGTAGGAGCTTGCCATTCTCGGTGGGACCGAAATTAACAACTCGGATATTCCGAAGTGATGTCAATTGGTTACAGAAGGTTGGCAGTCCAGTTTCGGTGAGACCGAACTCAAAATCGGATGAACCGAAAAATTAGGGTTTGGAAGAATAACTGAGGTGGTTCATCTCGGTGGGACTGAGTTTGCAGAATCGGTTTGTCCGAGATTACTTATGAGTGTGTTAAGTAGTGAAGGGTGCTGATAGTTGAGGGAGCTAAATCACCAAGCACTTGAGCAACCAGATCATCAACACAACCTCATCCCCTTTTAATAGTATTGGCTTTTCCTATGGACTCAATGTGATCTTTGATCACTAAACCAAAAATAGAGTCTTGAGCTTTTGCCAATGCTTGTCTTAGCATTTTGAGGGGTCCACTTCTTCAGACATTTCCATACCCATATCATCGAACTTCTCTGAAATGATTCTCAAGTAAATATTAGTTCAATGATATATATGTTGTTATTAATTACCAAAACCACCCGGGGATTAGTTGCACTTTCACAATGGACTTGTGAAGATGTGCCGAAGAGTGGGTCACCCATAGTGGAGTATGGGGGAGAAATCTTCTAGTCTTCACCGAGCCAACGCAATCAAGAAAGGTGGTCCAGCACTAGGGAGTCAAGATCGTCATCATCCAGCTCAAGTGGACTATGTGCAAGGCAAAAGTTTGCCTTTGATAGGTTTTCTATTTTACCGGTCTCATGGTGGTAGTTGGGACACCGTGTTATAGGATCGATTGTCGTACTATCAAGGGGGGCTCTCGATGAGTAGCCTAATCATATCGTTCGTAGAGAGCTCAAACCATTGCATCCTTGCATCATCTTTATTGGTTCTTGTTTGGTTCTTCTCCTTGTGAGGTTTTGAGCTTTTGGTCATCTTGATGACAAGCTTGAGTTCATCGAAAACGGAGTTCACTCATGCATCTTCTATGATGTTTTCGATGTTGGTGTTTTCGCCGATTCTCTTTGTGAGTCTTAGAGCTTATGGTCATCTTGATGACAAGCTCGAGTTCATTGAAAACGGAGTTCACATGCATCTTCTATGATGTTTTTGATGTTGGAGGTTTTGCCGGTTCTTCTCTAATGGAGTGTTCACTCCTATATACCTTAGGCAAACCTCCCTGCCTCTTCTTACTAACCAGTCGCTGTTTTGATGCTACTCGTCTTCCTCTATCCAACAAGCTAGAGTCTGCTCAATTCGGAGCTCATATGCAGAAGTTATGGCAGTTCAGGGTTTCTTGTTGCTCCTGCGGTAGTACCGCTGGGCCAGAGCGGTAGTACCGCTGGTTCTCAGCGGTAGTACCGCCCATGGCTATATGCGGTGGTACCGCTCCGGTTCCACGCTAGTACCGCCTCGATTCGAGACCGTCGCTTCTCGTGTCGGGTTGGGCGGTAGTAGGAGCGACAGTAGGTGTGGTAGTACCGCTTCTAAGCGGCAATACTACCCTACCACCGCTACTAGTGCCGCTCGGGGGCTCTATCTCGTGTTTCTTCCCTCGTTGGCATTGTGTGTGGTCCCAGTGGTAGTATCGTTGGGCCGGGCGGCAGTACCACTGTAGCCAATGGTAGTACCGCTCCCTAGAGTGGTAGTACCGCTCGCTGCGGGTTGGTTTGTGGGGATAACGGTTGGATTTTCTCCCCCCCTATAAAAGGGGGTCTTCTTCCCCCATTGAACCTTATCCTTTGAGCTCGTGTTCTTCCCCCATTGTTGACCTTCTTCGAGCTTGCTATCTCTCAATCCCTCCATGGATTCTTGCTAGTTTTTGGGGGAAAAGAGAGAGGAGATCGAGATCCACATTTCCACCAATCACTTTCTCCTCTAGGTGAGGGGAACCCTTTGGATCTAGATCTTGGAGTTCTTCATGTTCTCTTCTTCGTTCTTCCTCTCTTTTCCCTCCCTAGCATTAGTTGCTTTGGTGGGATTTGAGAGAGAAGGACTTGGGCACTCCGTGTGCCCTTGCCATTGCATTTGGTGCATCGGTTTGAGTCATCCACGGTGATACGTGGAAGTTACAAGTTGAGAAGCTTATTACTCTTGGGTGCTTGGTACCCGTGAGCTTGTTCCTTTTGGGTGCTTGGGCGCCCTAGACGGTTGTGGTCACCTCGAAGCCATATTCCATTGTGGTGAAGCTTCGTGGTGTCGTTGGGGAGATAGCCCCAACCTTGTGGTGTTCGGAGCTCAATCATTGTGGTGCAAAGCTCCGGGCAAGCGTCGGGGTCTCCAATGAGATTGTCGAGATCGCCCCGAGCATTTTGTACGGGTTCGGTGACCGCCCCCAAGGGTTTCCATTTGTATGGGTTCGGTGACCACCCTCAAGGGTCCCTTAGTGGAATCACGGCATCTTGCATTGTGCGAGGGCGTGAGGAGATTACGGTGGCCCTAGTGGCTTCTTGGGGAGCATTGTGCCTCCACACCGCTCCAAACGGAGATTAGCATATGCAAGGGTGTGAACTTCAGGATACATCGTCGTCTCCGCATGCCTCGGTTATCTCTTACCCGAGCCCTTTACTTATGCACTTTACTTTGTGATACTCATATTTTTCTTGTCATATATCTTGCTATCACCTAGTTGTTTATCTTGCTTATCATAAGTTGTTGGTGCACATAGGTGAGCCTAGTTGTTGTAGGTTTTGTGCTTGACAAATTAACCGCTAGGTTTATTCCGCATTTTTTCTAGCCTAAACCGTAATTATTATAAAGCGCCTATTCACCCTCCCCCTCTAGGTGACATCCACGGTCTTTCACACGCAACCCTCCCTCCAATCTGCATCGTACATTCAGAAGTTTAACTCGATCAATTATGAAAACAGATAGTATTGACATTCACCGCAAGTAACCTAATCAAGTAGTCCTTCTATAAACAAATATAAGACAATTTAAAGTAATAACCTAAAATGTCTTACATTTGTTTACGGAGGGCGTAGTTAATTGATTCAGTGTCTGGTTCAAATCCATCACTACTTTCATGATTCGATTGTCGCATTTGGTACCCATCGAGGCCGAGCCGGGAGACCGCCCAGAGCCAAATGACACGACAACGGTGTCACCGATTTGGGGGGTGGGGGCGATCACCACCGACCGGTTCGGGGTTTAGAGGGATGTGGGGAGGGGTGGTGGAGCGGGCATGCGGTTAGGTTGGGGCCTAATATGTCTCCAACGTATCTATAATTTTTGATTGTTCCATGCTATTATATTATCTATTTTGGATGTTTAGTGCGCTTTATTATACACTTTTATATTGTTTTTGGGACTAACCTACTAACCCAAGGCCAAGTGCAAATTGTTGTTTTTGTCCTATTTCAGTGTTTCACAGAAAAGGAATATCAAACGGAGTTCAAATGGAATGAAACCTTCGGGAGGATCGTTTTTGGAACAAACACAACACAAAAGACTTGGAGTACACGCCAGAGAAGCCACGGGGTGGCCACGAGGAAGGGGGCGCGCCCCCACCCTCGCGGCCCCCCTGTAACTCCACCGACGTACCTCTTCTTCCTATATATACCAATATACACTAAAAACATCCGAGAGCACCACGAAACCCTAATTCCACCGCCGCAACCTTCCGTACCGGTGAGATCCCATCTTGGGTCCTGTTCCGAAGCTCCACCGGAGGGGGAATCGATCACGGAGGGCTTCTACATCAACACCATAGCCTCTCCGATGAGTTGTGAGTAGTTTACCACAGACCTTCGGGTCCATAGTTATAAGCTAGATGACTTCTTCTCTCTCTTTGGATCTCAATACAAAGTTCTCCTCGATCTTCTTGGAGATCTATTCAATGTAATTCTTTTTGCGGTGTGTTTGTCGAGATCTGATGAATTGTGGGTTTATGATCAGGATTATCTATGAACAATATTTGATTCTTCTCTGAAATCTGTTATGCATTATTTAAATATCTTTGCAACTCTCTTCGAATTATTAGTTTGGTTTGGCATACTAGATTGATCTTTCGTGCAATGGGAGAAGTGCTTAGCTTTGCGTTCAATCTTGCGGTGTCCTTTCCAAGTGACATCAGGGGCAGCAAGGCACGTATTGTATTGTTGCCATCGAGGATAAAAAGATGGGGTTTATATCATATTGCATGAGTTTATCCCTCTACATCACGTCAACTTGCCTAAAGCGTTACTCTGTTCTTATGAACTTAATACTCTAGATGCATGCTGGATAGCGGTCGATGTGTGGAGTAATAGTAGTAGATGCAGAATCGTTTCGGTCTACTTGTCACGGACATGATGCCTATATACATTGATCATGCCTAGATATTCTCATAACTATGCGCTTTTCTATCAATTGCTCGACAGTAATTTGTTCACCCACCATAGAAATCTGCTATCTTGAGAGAAGCCACTAGTGAAACCTATGGCTCCCGGGTCTATCTTCCATGATATAAATCTTCCATCAACTATTTATCTTTACTTTACTTTTATTTTGCAATCTTTACCTTCCATCTATATAACAAAAATACCAAAAATATTTATCTTATTATCTCTATCAGATCTCACTTTTGCAAGTGGTCGAGAAGGGATTGACAACCCCTTTATCGCGTTGGTTGCAACGTTCTTATTTGTTTGTGTAGGTACGAGGGACTTGCGTGTAGTCTCCTACTGGATTGATACTTTGGTTCTCAAAAACTGAGGGAAATACTTACGCTACTGTGCTGCATCACCCTTTCCTCTTCAAGGGAAAAACAACGCAAGCTTAAGAGGTAGCAAGATGAATTTTCGCCGCCGTTGCCGGGGAGATCTACGCACAAGTCATATACCAAGTACCCATCACAAAATCTTATCCCTCGCATTACATTATTTGCCATTTGCCTCTCGTTTTCCTCTCCCCCACTTCACCTTTGCCTTTTTCCGTTCACCTTTTTGTTTGTGTTGCCATGTGCCTTCTATTTGCTTGCATCTTTGCTTGTTAAAAATCTATTGATATGGATCCACTTAAAGTGTTCTACTTGGATCATCTTCGATCCTTATGCGCTCGTGTTGAAACCCCAACTAGCCTAGCTGATGGGAAATCTTTAGATGAGCATGCTCATTTTGTGCGTCACCGTTTGTCTGAAAAAGGGAGACTCTTATGGGACCAAATAAACAGATTGATGTGTTATGCTTGGAATCTTTGTGAAATTTATGATTTTACTTGTTGCTCTAAGAACCCTAAAAAACACATCCCCTACCTATGTGAGTTTAATGACAATGAAATCTTATCTTCTTATGCAAAGGGTGTTTATAGTTACTATGATATCGAACAAATTGAAGAATTTGTTACTTTTAAGGGTGCTTATGAAGTTGCTTCTTTGATTGAAAAGTATGATATTACTCTCTACGGATCTGAAATTTTTGACATACTTAAATATTGCTAAGAAAACTATGCTCATAATGTCTATGTCAAAAAAATTATTGAAATAGTGACCGCTACTTTGGAAGAAAATAATGATATGCATGAATCTATAGATAATTATGATTCCTATGATTTGATTGAAATATCCCTTGACGAACATGACGCTTGCTATTCTTGTGGCCATGATGCCAATATTTATGAAGATGAATTTGCTATAGTTCCTTATGTTAAACATGATATCATTGCTATTGCACCCATAGTTGATAGTTCCTTCGATGAAAAGCATGATTGCAATGATGTTATTATAAATTCTATTAATGTCAATTGTGCTAATGATATGCAAAACCCTAAGCTTGGGGATGCTTATTTTGCAATGCCCACTACATGTTGCAATGATCATGATTGGGGTGATTCTTCTTATGATATTAAAAATTTATTTAAGCCCCATGATATATATGAGATTGATAATAATGTTTGCAATAATATTGAAAGTGGGTTTGGAAGAGTGTCAACTTTAGATCCCACATATTTGGAGAATGTTCAATCTTATGAATTTTTTGATAAAAGTGGGTTTGGAGAGGTCATGACTTTAGTTAATGTTGATCCCACTATTTTGGAAGAGTGTCAACTTCGTATGCATGTGGATCGTGTTGACAATATGTTTTGTGATAGCTATATTGTTGAATTTTCTTATGATCCTACATTCAATTATTATGAGAGAGGAAAATATGGTTGTAGAAATTTTCATGTTACTAAATTACCTCTCGTTATGTTGAGATTGCTATTGTTTCTTTCTTCTTCCTTGCATATGCTAGATCTTGCTTGTTTTCCTATAAAAAGCCTATGCATAGGAAGTATGTTAGACTTAGATGTGATTTTCACATGCTATATGATGCTCTCTTTGTGCTTCAATTCTTATCTTTCATGTGAGCATCATTGAATTCTCAAGCCTATCTTAATGGCTATAAAGAAAGAGCTTGTTGGGAGGCAACCCAATTTTATTTTCTTTGCTTTTGCTTCTGATTAGTAATAAATAATTCATCTAGCTTCTGGTTAGATGTGGTTTTGTGTAATAATTAGTGTTTGTGCCAAGTAGAACCTTTGGGAAGACTTGGGTGAAGTTTTTGCCATCTTGCTGTAAAAAACAGAAACTTTTGCGCTCACGAGATTTGCTGTAATTTTTTACTGGAGAGTGCTTTTAAGTTGATTCTTTTTGCAGATGATTATAGACAAATTTCTCATGTCCACCAATTTATCTCAAAAAAATAGAGTTACAGAAGTATTCGAAAGTTACAGATTGCTACAGACTGTTATGTTTTTGACAGATTCTGTTTTTCGTGTGTTGTTTGCTTATTTTGATGAATCTATGAGTAGTATCGGGGGATATGAATCATAGATAAGTTGGAGTAAAAGTAGATTTAACACCAATATAAATAAAGAATGAGTTCACTACAGTACCTTAAAGTGGTGGTTTGTTTTCTTATACTAACGGAGCTCATGTGATTTTTGCTAAGTTTGTGTTGTGAGGTTTTCAAGTTTTTGGGTAAGGATTTGATGGACTGCGGAATAAAGACTGACAAGAGCCTAAGCTTGGGGATTCCCAAGGCACCCCAAGGTAAAATTCAAGGATAACCAAAAGCCTAAGCTTGGGGATGCCCCGGGAAGGCATCCCCTCTTTCATCTTCGTCTATCGGTAACTTTACTTGAGACTATATTTTTATTCACCACATGATATGTGTTTTTCTTGGAGCGTCATGTATGATTTGAGTATTTCCTTTTTAGTTTACCACAATCATCCTTGCTGTACACACCTTTTGAGAGACATACACATGAATCGGAATTCATTAGAATACTCTATGCACTTCACTTATATCTTTTGAGCTAGGTAGTTTTGCTCTAGTGTTACGTTTATATCTTTTTAGAGCACGGTGGTGGTTTTATTTTATAGAAATTATTGATCTCTCATGCTTCACTTATATTAGTTTGAGAGTCCTTTAGAACAGCATGGTAGTGTGCTTTGGTTGTAAAATTAGTCCTAATATGATAGGCATCCAAGATGGGTATAATAAAAACTTTCATATAAAGTGCATTGAATATTATGAGAAGGGTGATACTTGATGATTGTTTTGAGATATGAGGATGGTGATATTAGAGTCATGCTAGTATAGTAGTTGTGAATTTGAGAAATACTTGTGTTGAGGTTTGCAAGTCACGTAGCATGGACGTACGGTAACCGTTGTGTGACAAATTTGAAGCATGGGGTATTTCATTGATTGTCATCCTTTGTGTGGAGGTCGGGATCGCGCGATGGTTAACTCCTACCAACCCTTCCCCTAGGAGCATGCGTGTAGTACTTTGTTTTGATGACTTGTAGATTTTTGCAATAAGTACGTGAGTTCTTTATGACTAATGTTGAGTCCACGGATTATACGCACTCTCACCCTTCCACCATTGCTAGCCTTTCTTGTACCGCGCAACTTTTGCCGGTACCATACACCCACCATATACCTTCCTCAAAACAGCCACCATACCTACCTATTATGGCATTTCCATAGCCATTCCGAGATATATTGCCATGCAACTTTCCACCGTTCCGTTTACTATGACACGCTTCATCATTGTCATATTGCCATGCATGATCATGTAGTTGATATCATATTTGTGGCAAGGACACCATGCATAATTTTTCATACATGTCACTCTTGATTCATTGCACATACCGGTACACCGCCGGAGGCATTCATATAGAGTCATATTTTGTTCTAGCATCGAGTTGTAATCTTTGAGTTGTAAATAAATAGAAGTGTGATGATCATCATTATTAGAGCATTGACCCAAGAAAAAAAAAGGAAAGGCCAAAAAAAGAATGACCCAAAAAAAAGAAAACGAAAAAAGGGGACAATGCTACTATCTTTTTCCACACTTGTGCTTCAAAGTAGCACCATGATCT
The DNA here is from genome assembly GCA_902687465.1 of Secale cereale. Classification (NCBI taxonomy): domain Eukaryota; kingdom Viridiplantae; phylum Streptophyta; class Magnoliopsida; order Poales; family Poaceae; genus Secale; species Secale cereale. The sequence goes on from LR738711.1 coordinate 940,035,749, forward strand.
TCATGATAGAGAGTCTCTTGTTTTGTAACTTTCATATACTAGTGGGAATGTTCATTATGGAACTTGTCTTGTATATTCCAACGATGGGCTTCCTCAAATATCCTAGGTCTTCGTGAGCATGTTAGTTGGATGCACACCCACTTAGTTTCTTTTGTTGAGCTTTCATACATTTATAGCTCTAGTGCATCCGTTGCATGGCAATCCCTACTCACTCACATTGATATCTATTGATGGGCATCTCCATAGTCCATTGATATGCCAAGTTGATGTGATACCATCTTCCTGTTTTTTGTCTTCTCCACAACCACCACTCTATTCCACCTATAGTGATATATTCATGGCTCATGCTCATGTATTGCGTGAAAGTTGAAATTTTTTGAAAAAATTTAAGTATGAAACAATTGCTTGACTGAAACCGGGGTTGTGCATGATTTGAGTATTTTGTGTGATGAAGATGGAGCATAGCCAAACTATATGATTTTGTAGGGATGAACTTTCTTTGGCCATGTTATTTTGAGAAGACATAATTGTTTTGTTAGTATGCTTGAAGTATTATTATTCTTATGTCAATATAAACTTTTGTCTTGAATCTTTCGGATCTGAACATTCATGCCACAATAAAGAAAATTACATTGAGAATTATGTTGGGTAGCATTCCACATCAAAAATTCTGTTTTTACCATTTACCTACTCGAGGACAAGCAGGAATTAAGCTTGGGGATGCTTGATACGTCTCCAACGTATCTATAATTTTTGATTGTTCCATGCTATTATATTATCTGTTTTGGATGTTTAATGGGCTTTATTATACCCTTTTATATTATTTTTGGGACTAACCACTAACCCAAGGCCCAGTGCAAATTGTTGTTTTTTGCCTATTTCGGTGTTTTGCAGAAAAGGAATATCAAATGGAGTCCAAATGGAATGAAACCTCCAGGAGGATCATTTTTGGAACAAACGCAACACAGAAGACTTGGAGTACACGCCAGGGAAGCCACGGGGTGGCCACAAGGCAGGGGGGCATGCCCAGGGGGTAGGCACGCCCCCCACCATCGTGGCCCCCCCGTAGCTCCACCGACGCACCTCTTCCTCCTATACATACCCATATACCCTAAAAACATCCGAGATCACCACGAAACCCTAATTCCACCACCACAACCTTCTGTACTTGTGAGATCCCATCTTGGGGCCTGTTCCGGAGCTCCACCAGGGGGGAATCGATCACAGAGGGCTTCTACATCAACACCATAGCCTCTTCGATGAGTTGTGAGTAGTTTACCACAGACCTTCGGGTCCATAGTTATTAGCTAGATGGCTTCTTCTCTCTCTTTGGATCTCAATACAAAGTTCTCCTCGATCTTCTTGGAGATCTATTCGATGTAATTCTTTTTGTGGTGCGTTTGTCGAGATCCGATGAATTGTGGGTTTATGATCAAGATTATCTATGAACAATTTTTGATTCTTCTCTGAAATCTTTTATGCATTGTTTAAATATCTTTGCAAGTCTCTTTGAATTATCAGTTTGGTTTGGCCTACTAGATTGATCTTTCTTGCAATAGGAGAAGTGCTTAGCTTTGGGTTCAATCTTGCGGTGTCCTTTCCCAGTGACAACAAGGGCAAGAAGGCACATATTGTATTGTTGCAATCGAGGATAAAAATATGGGGTTTATATCATATTGCATGAGTTTATCCCTCTACATCACGTCATCTTGCTTAAAGTGTTACTCTGTTCTAATGAACATAATACTCTAGATGCATGATGGATAGCGGTCGATGTGTGGAGTAATAGTAGTAGATGCACAATTGTTTCGGTCTAGTTGTCACCGGCGTGATGCCTATATACAATGATCATGCCTAGATATTCTCATAACTATGCGCTTTTCTATCAACTAGTACATATGCCCGTGCGTTGCTACGGGCCTTGTTCGGACCATGGGTTGTAGAGCCCAAGAAGACATACTCCTGTCATTCAAAAGTACAAAACCAAAAATATGTGTTGTATATTTTAGATCAATTCGACACCTTTTCCCAAACCAAGATGCTATGATAGATCTAAGAACACCAATCAAATAAAGTAACTTCAACGCAAGGCAACCAGTCAATATCATTTTAGACTTTTAGCTAGCAAAAAAGGAAGAACTATGTCATATCAATATGATGTTAGTATTGTAGGGTGCTTACCTTAGCCAACATGTTAGCCATGAGCATCATAATATCAATTTCGCGATTAGTACAGTGCCCGGAAAGAATGCAAAGGTAGAGGAATTGGTCATAATAAGTGCAGTAGTTGGCAAAACAAAATTTTCAGCTGAGTAATGGTGTGCCCATTTTACTGATATTTATGTATTCAAGTTATATATAGTGAGGTGCAAACATAAATAGTTCTTGCCATCAAAAAAGGACTTCTTGATTGATGATACCTGCATTTAATAGCATTGGGCAAAAGAACACAACTCTTAACCAAGGCCAGGCAAACCCATCTAACCACACTAATACACTCCCCTTGCCTTGCTGCCTTGCACCAACTCCTTCTCCATCGGTGAGGATTGCATCAGCTCCCTCCACGACAACCTCCTCTGTCACATCATCACCTGCCTCCCTGTCAAGTGCACCGTCGCCCTCTTCTCTGCTAATTGGCACTCCACCCTGCTCATCATGAAAAATAGTCGACCTGTCCAGATTTATCCTCCTTTAAGTTATTATAATTACACTGAAAGTATGAGAGCTATTAAAATTGACTGGTATTTAAATTGAGAAGACATGACAAAAGTACAAAAAAATCTAAGAAGCATGGATTTTGAGAAACCACAGTTGTCGTGAACCAGGCTTGACCAGGTTTGGGTCTTGGAGCATCATTCATGTATGATAATATCAGAAGCGCTTCAAGAAAATTATCTATCCTTGGGATAATATAATAGTCTAATATTTGTGAGCATCGTCATCTAGTTTAGTAAAACAGAACAATATGCTGGTAGTATGTGATTAAAAAGTTTTTGGGGCTTATTTCAAAAACTATAGCATCAGATCTTATCCAAAATACTAGAACTTTGTCTCTTCACAAGGTCATATTTTGTCATGGACCGAAGCCATACGGAGAGACCGCAGGCAAGTGATTTAATAAGACAACTAAAGCATGCTTACGAGCTGGCTTACCAGGCTCTAAGCTCAAAGGAGGAAGTTTCTGCATTACTCTCAGAAAACGAACTTGGGAGCAACCATTTGAGTACACTGCAACAAGACTACAATGTGCTTGTTAGGAACAAGAAAGGGGAGGAAGCACAAGATCAAAAATTTCCATAGGGTATAGACGATCTTAAGGTGTTGATCCAAAAGACAAACCATGAGCTTGAAAGATCATGAGCAGAAGCTGTTGGTAGTGCAACGCAATAGGTACAGACAGCTGAAAACCTTCAGCAGAGTGTAGATGCTCTTAAGGTGAAGGATGATGTAATTGGCAGATTGCAAGCACATGCTGTTGCTGCCAAAAAGAAGCCACAAAAAGCTCTAAAGCTTAAGGATAATGTAATTGGAAAAAAAATTGGCCGAAAATAACCTACTATCAAATGGTAAGCTTAAGTGGACTGTATATGGTCTTAAGCTGATAGAAATCCAAAGACTTAAAGATGCGCAATATGAAACTAATCAGAAGCGCAGGCGTGTCTCTTCGACAGCTAATGTACGCATCGCATTTGCAATTTTATGCCTGGGTTCAGACTGAACCTTGTTTCCTTTGTTTATTTGTTTATCAATGGACAATGATGCCTCCAGTTTAGTAAGTAAAACTTAATCCAAATTTACTGCTTGGATGAGTTATATAGAAAAACACTAAAACTACTTGCGAATCCAGTGCATCTCTATCAAGAATTCAAGAAACAACTTAATATATGTAAAGCTCAATAACATACACAGAATAATAGATGACACAGGCACACAACAGAAACAGAACCAATGGTAACTCGTTTTATATTTCACAATTAATGGTAACTCGTTATGTAATAAAACGGACAATCAGGTCCTCTTGACTATACAAAAAAAACAAATTCACATCAATTTGTCACTCCTCATGCTAGTACAATTCACGCCACATGGGGCAAACCTAGGGCATGGTCATAATCACTCCAACTTCCTGCGGCAACTAAGTGTCGTTACTGCCCTCGGCACCTTGTGTGACAAACACACCGATAATTGTCAGATCAAGCCACACAAGATAAACTACATGCTAATATTAGATGAGCTTACTACCTACAGACCAAGAAAAGAATCTTCTGTCTCTCAATGCAACACAAAACAGACTGAAGCAGCAGTGTTTATCTTGGTCTGTTTTGCTAGCAAGGAAGACCAAGATGATTATTACCTTGAAATTAAGGGTGGATGAGGACCATAGCAACAACTGTTAGACATCCATTGTTCCCGCGCTGGTTGTCTCCTCCACCGGCGCCGCGCGTAGACGTAGCTCCGATGCGTCCTCAAGCAGCGGTGGCCAACCCTCTCTCCCCCAGCCGGTGTGAGCAGGTGCCCTCCGCGAGGAATTCTGGACTGTAGAGGATCTCCAGTTCTGGGAGAGATGAGACCTCGGGTGTGGGGAGAGCCGGCGTTCTAGGGACGTCCGAGAGATCCGGACTTCCATGGAGGCAGAGATATGCGGGGAGCCGGGCAGCCGAGACTGTGTTGTCGGGCGGTGGCGGCGGCGTGCGATGGCCGCTGCGCGCCGCTGCGAGGGGATTTTTGGAGACGGGAGAGAGGAGAGAGCACGCAGGGAAAATTAAACGAACCGTTTTTTCAATGGCAGGGGTAAACATGAGGACTGCGGGTTCAATTATTAAAAAGTATAAGGACTTTTTTGAAAAATTACCGCGACGGTGAACCCGACAGCCTCAATCCGTGCTTTACTATTAGGTAAAGATTGCTCAACAGTAATTTGTTCACCCACCGTAGAAATCTACTATCTTGAGAGAAGCCACAAGTGAAACCTATGGCCCCCGGGTCTATCTTCCATCAACTATTTATCTTTACTTTATTATTATTTTGCAATCTTTAGCTTCAATCTATATAGCAAAAATACCAAAACAATTTATCTTATTATCTCTATCAGATCTCACTTTTGCAAGTGGTCGAGAAGGGATTGACAACCCCTTTATCGCGTTGGTTGCAAGGTTCTTATTTGTTTGTGTAGGTACGAGGGACTCGCGTGTAGTCTCCTAATGGATTGATACCTTGGTTCTCAAAAACTGAGGGAAATACTTACGCTACTGTGCTGCATCACCCTTTCCTCTTCAAGGAAAAAAAAATGCACACTCAAGAGGTAGCAGGGCCGGAGTGGTCAGACCACTTAGGAGGAAGAATGTCTCGCACCCGTTGGATTCCAACCCAATGGTTGTAGCCAGTTCAACAGAATCAAATTTTTTTCAAGCGGTTGCATAATAGTCCCCCCTAGATTTCATGCAAAAAGTTCTTCGAAGAGACTCCTTGCAAAAAATCTTCTAAGAGACAAGGGCAGGGCATTTTATATGTTGTGATGGTTAACAACTCCACAGAAAGTTTTTTTTTTCTTTCTAAAACTGTCACCGTGGAGTAAAGACTGCCCACCTAAATATTTTCATTCACACAATATTCATAAGAATGAACAAGAGTTTTTACATATTACATGGAAGATTAAACAAGAGTACAGGTAGTCATGCCACAGACCGACGTGGACCTTATGATCATCAATTCTCAATCGGTCGGACCATATAGTTGATGATCTGTAAGTGCACAAGGTTTAGTTATAACATTTCCGAAGAGTGATACGTCTCCAACGTATCTATAATTTTTGATTGTTCCATGCTATTATATTATCCATCTTAGATGTTTTATATGCATTTATCTGCTATTTTATATGACTTTTGGGACTAACCTGTTAACCTAGAGCCCAGTGCCAGTTTTTGTTTTTTCCTTGCTTTTGAGTTTTACAGAAAAGGAATACCAAACGGAGTCCAATTGACGAGCCAATTTTTGATGATTTTTTCTAGACCAAAAGAAGCCCTCGGAGTAAAAGAGTTGGGCCAGAAGAGTCCCGGGCTGCCCACGAGGGTGGGGGGCGCGCCCCCTGTCTCGTGGATAGCCCGGAGACCCCCCTGACTTGTGCCCTACGCCAAAAAATCCTATAAATACAAAAACCTGCGGAAAATAACCTAGATCGGGAGTTCCGCCGCCGAAAGCCTCTGTTGCCACCGAAAACCAATTTAGACCCGTTTCGGCACCCTACCGGAGGGGGAATCCCTCTCCGGTGGCCATCTTCATCATCCCGGCGCTCTCCATGACGAGGAGGGAGCAGTCCACGCTCGGGGCTAAGGGTATGTATCAGTAGCTATGTGTTTGATCTCTCTCTCTCTCGTGTTCTTGAGAAGGCACGATCTTGATGTATCGCGAGCTTTGCTATTATAGTTGGATCATATGATGTTTCTCCCCCTCTACTCTCTTGTGATGAATTGATTTTTCCCTTTGAAGTTATCTTATCGGATTGAGTCTTTAAGGATTTGAGAACACTTGATGTATGTCTTGCATGTGCTTATCTATGGTGACAATGGGATATCACGTGATCCACTTGATGTATGATTTGGTGATCAACTTGCGGGTTCCGTGACCTTGGGAACCTATTCATAGGTGTTGGCACACGTTTTCGTCTTGACTCTCCGGAAGAAACTTTGGGGCACTCTTTGAAGTTCTTTGTGTTGGTTGAATAGATGAATCTGAGGTTGTGTGATGCATATCGTGTAATCATGCCCACGCATACTTGAGGTGACAATGGAGTATCTAGGTGACATTAGGGTTTTGGTTGATTTGTATCTTAAGGTGTTATTCTAGTACGAACTCTGTGATAGATCGAACGGAAATAATAGCTTCGGGTTATTTTACTACGACTCTTGAATAGATCGATCAGAAAGAATAACTTTGAGGTGGTTTCGTACCCTACCATCATCTCTTCGTTTGTTCTCCGCTATTAGTGACTTCGGAGTGACTCTTTGTTGTATGTTGAGGGATAGTTATATGATCCAGTTATGTTATTATTGTTGAGAGAACTTGCACTAGTGAAAGTATGAACCCTAGGCCTTATTTCAACGCATTGCAATACCGTTAATGCTCACGTTTACCACTTGCTACATTGCTATTTTTATATTTCTTATTACAAAAACCTATATCTACCATCCATATTTCACTTGTATCACCATCTCTTCGCCGAACTAGTGCACCTATACAATTTACCATTGTATTGGGTGTGTTGGGGACACAAGAGACTCTTTGTTATTTGGTTGCAGGGTTGTTTGAGAGAGACCATCTTCATCCTACGCCGCCCACGGATTGATAAACCTTAGGTCACCCACTTGAGGGAAATTTGCTACTGTTCTACAAACCTCTGCACTTGGAGGCCCAACAACGTCTACAAGAAGAAGGTTGCGTAGTAGACATCAAGCTCTTTTCTGGCGCTGTTGCCGGGGAGGTTAGTGCGTGAAGGTATATCTTTAGATCTTGCAATCGAACCATTTAGTTTCTTGTTTTATTACTAGTTTAGTTTATAAAAGAAAACTACAAAAAAATGTAATTAAGGTTACCTCATATGCTTCATCTTTTTAATATATTTCGTGAAAATGATGGGAAGGAAAATTGTGCTCAATTACTAGAAGAAGAATTACACAGAATGCTTGGCATAAAATATGTGAATGATGATCATGATTGCAATGTTGTTAGTATGAATTATTTGAATACCCATGATGCTAATGATATGCAAAGCCACAAGCTTGGGGATGCTATGTTTGATGAAGATGATATGTTTAGTCCCCCAAGTTTTGATGATCAAATTTATTATGATGAAAGCGTGCCTCCTATTTATGATGATCATATTTATGAAAGTGGATTTGGAGAGGTCATGACTTTATTTAGTTATGAATCCACTATTTTGGAAGAGGTTCCAATTGATTATGAGAACAAAGTTGCTATCTATGATGATTATGAAGGAAATATGCCCTAGAGGCAATAATAAAGTTATTATTTATTTCCTTATATCATGATAAATGTTTATTATTCATTCTAGAATTGTATTAACCGGAAACTTGGTACATGTGTGAATACATAGACAAAACAGAGTGTCCCTAGTTTGCCTCTACTAGACTAGCTCATTGATCAAAGATGGTTATGTTTCCTAACCATAGACATGAGTTGTCATTTGATCAACGGGATCACATCATTAGGAGAATGATGTGATGGACAAGACCCATCCGTTAGCTTAGCACTATGATCGTTTAGCTTTGCTGCTATTGCTTTCTTCATGACTTATACATGTTCCTATGACTATGAGATTATGCAACTCCCGTATACCGGAGGTACACCTTGTGTGCTATCAAACGTCACAACGTAACTGGGTGATTATAAAGATGCTCTACAGGTGTCTCCAAAGGAGTTCGTAGTGTTGGCATAGATCAAGAATAGGATTTGTCACTCAGAGTGTCGGAGAGGTATCTCTCGGCCCTCTCGGTAATACACATCATAATAAGCCTTGCAAGCAAATGACTAATGAGTTAGTCACGGGATGATGTATTACGGAACGAGTAAAGAGACTTGCCGGTAACGAGATTGAACTAGGTATTGAGATACCGACGATCGAATCTCGGGCAAGTAACATACCGATGACAAAGGGAACAACATATGTTGTTATGCGGTTTGACCGATAAAGATCTTCATAGAATATGTAGGAGCCAATATGAGCATCCAGGTTCCGCTATTGGTTATTGACTGGAGATGAGTCTCGGTCATGTCTACATAGTTCTCGAACCCGTAGGGTCCGCACGCTTAACGTTTGATGACGATCGGTATTATGAGTTTATGAGTTTTGATGTACCTAAGGTAGTTCGGAGTCCCGGATGACATCGGGGACATGACGAGGAGTCTTGAAATGGTCGAGACGTAAAGATCGATATATTGGACGATTATATTCGGACATCGGAAAGGTTCCGAGTGATTCGGGTGTTTTTCGGAGTACCGGAGAGTTACGGGAATTCGCCGGGGAGTATATGGGCCTTATTGGGCTTTAGGGGAAAGAAAGAGAGGAGGATGCGCACCCCCCCCCCAAGGCTAGTCCGAATTGGACTAGGGGGAGGGGCTGTGCCCCCTCCTTCCTTCTCTTCTTTTTTCCCTTCCTTCTCTCCTACTCCTACTACTTGGAAGGGCTCCTAGTTCTACTAGGAAAGGAGGAATCGTACTCCCGGTGGGACTAGGGCTCCCCTAGGGCGCGCCATAGAGAGGGCCGGCCCTCCCCCTCCTCCACTCCTTTATATACGAGGGTAGAGGCACCCCATAGACACACAAGTTGATCAGTTGATCTCTCCCAACCGTGTGCGGTGCCCCCTCCATAGTAACACACCTCGATCATATCATTGCGGCGCTTAGGCGAAGCCCTGCGACGGTAACTTCATCATCTCCGTCACCACGCCGTCGTGCTGAAGAAACTCTCCCGTGAAGCTCAACTGGATCAAGAGCTCGTGGGACGTCATCAAGCTGCACGTGTGCTGAACGCGGAGGTGCCGTACGTCCGGTACTTGATCGGTTGGATCGAGAAGAAGTTCGACTACATCAACCGCGTCACTAGACGCTTCCGCTCCCGGTCTACGAGGGTACGTAGACACACTCTCCCCCTCGTTGCTATGCATCTAGTAGATAGATCTTGCGTGATCGTAGGAAAAATTTGAAAATACTACGTTCCCCAACAGTGGCATCATGAGCCAGGTCTATGCGTAGATGATATGCACGAGTAGAACACAAATGAGTTGTGGACGATACTAGTCATACTACTTACCAGCATGTCATACTTTGCTTCGGCGGTATTGTGAGATGAAGCGGCCCGGACCGACATTACGCGTACGCTTACGCGAGACTGGTTTCACCGTTATGAGCACTCGTTGCTTAAAGGTGACTAGCGGGTGTCTGTCTCTCTCACTTTAGCTGAATCAAGTGTGACTACGCCCGGTCCTTGTGAAGGTTAAAACAGCACATACTTGACGAAACATCATTGTGGTTTTGTATGCGTAGGTAAGAACGGTTCTTGCTAAGCCCGTAGCAGCCACGTAAACCTTGCAACAACAAAGTAGAGGACGTCTAACTTGTTTTTGCAGGGCATGTTTTGATGTGATATGGTCAAGACATGATGAGTTATACGTTATTGTATGAGATGATCATGTTTTGTAATGTTATCGGCAACTGGCAGGAGCCATATGGTTGTCGCTTTATTGTATGAAATGCAATCGCCATGTAATTGCTTTACTTTATCACTAAGCGGTAGCGATAGTCGTGGAAGCAATAGTTGGCGAGACGACAACTATGCTACGATGGAGATCAAGGTGTTGCGCCGGTGACGAAGGTGATCATGACGGTGCTTTGGAGATGGAGATCAAAAGCACAAGATGATGATGGCCATATCATGTCACATATTTTGATTGCACGTGATGTTTATCTTATTATGCTTGTTATTTTGCTTAGAACAACGGTAGCATTATAAGATGATCCCTTACAAAATTTCAAGGTATAAGTGTTCTCCCTGAGTATGCACCGCTGCGAAAGTTCGTCGTGCCGAGACACCACGTGATGATCGGGTGTGATAAGCTCTACGTTCAAATACAACGGGTGTAAGCCAGTTTTGCACAAGCAGAATACTCAGGAAAAACTTGACAAGCCTAGCATATGCAGATATATGGCCTCGGAACACTGGAGACCGAAAGGTCGAGCGTGAATCATATAGTAGATATGATCAACATAAGATGTTCACCACCGAAAACTACTCCATCTCACGTGATGATCGGACATGGTTTAGTTGATTTGGATCACGTGATCATTTAGATGACTAGAGGGATGTCTATCTAGGTGGGAGTTCTTTAGTAATATGATTAAACTGAACTTTAATTTATCATGAACTTAGTCCTGATAGTATTTGCAAATTATTTTGTAGATCAATAGCTCGCGTTATAGCTCCCCTATGTTTTTGATATGTTCCTAGAGAAAATTAAGTTGAAAGATGTTAGTAGCAATGATGCGGACTAGGTCCGTGATCTAAGGATTATCCTCATTGCTGCACAGAAGAATTATGTCCTTGATGCACCGCTAGGTGACAGACCTATTGCATGAGCAGATGCAGACGTTATGAACGTTTTGACACAAGCTCGGTATGATGACTACTTGATAGTTTAGTGCACCATGCTTTATGGCTTAGAACCGGGACTTCAAAAATGTTTTGAATGCCACGGAGCTTATAAGATGTTCCAAGAGTTGAAATTAGTATTTCATACTCATGCCCGTGTCAAGAGGTATGATACCTCTGACAGTACTTAGCCTACAAGATGGAGGAGAATAGCTCAACCAGTGAGCATGTGCTCAGATTGTCTGGGTACTATAATTACTTGAATCAAGTGGGAGTTAATCTTCCAGATACGATAGTAATAGACAAAGTTCTCTAGTCACTATCACCAAGTTAGTAGAACTTCGTGATGAACTATAATATGCAAGGGATGACAAAAGTAATTCCCGAGCTCTTCGCGATGCTGAAATCGGCGAAGGTAGAAATCATGAAAGAGCATCAAGTGTTGATGGTTAACAAGACCACTTGTTTAAAGTAAAGGGCAAAGGGATAGAAGGGGAACTTCAAGAAGAATGACAAGCAAGTTGTCACTCCCGTGAAGAAACCCAAAGCTAAACTCAAGCCTAAAACTAAGTGCTTCTACTGCAAAGGAAATGGTCACTGGAAGTGGAACTGCCCAATATACTTGGCGGATAAAAAGGATGGCAAAGTGAACAAAGGTATATTTGATATACAGATTATTGATGTGTATTTTACAATTGTTCATAGCAAACCCTGGGTATTTGATACCAGTTCAGTTGCTAAAATTAGTAACTCGAAACTAGAGTTGCAGAATGAACAGAGACTAGTTAAAGGTGTAGTGACGATGTGTATTGGAAGTGGTTCCAAGATTGATATGATCATCATCGCACACTCCCTATACTTTCGGGATTAGTGTAGAACCTAAATAAATGTTATTTGGCATTTGTGTTGAGCATGAATATGATTTTATCATGTTTGTTGCAATACGGTTATTCATTTAAAGTCATAGAATAATTGTTATTCTGTTTACATGAATAAAGCCTTCCATGGTCATACACCCAATGAAAATAGTTTGTTGGATCTCGATCGTAGTGATATACATATTCGTAATATTGAAGCCAAAAGATGCAAGGTTAATAATGATAGTGCAACTTATTTGTGGCACTGCCGTTTAGGTCATATTGGTTTAAAGCGCATGAAGAAACTCCATAGTGATGGACTTTTGGAATCACTTGATTATGAATCACTTGGTGCTTGCGAACCATGCCTCATGGGCAAGATGCCTAAATCTCCGTTCTCCGGAACTGTGGAGCGAGAAACAGATTTGTTGGAAATCATACATACTGATGTATGTGGACCGATGAGTGTTGTAGCTCGCGGCGGGTATCATTATTTTCTGACCTTCACTAATGATTTGAGCAGATATGGGTATATCTACTTGATGAAGCACAAGTCTGAAACATTTGAGAAGTTCAAAGAATTTCAGAGTGAAGTAGAGAATCATCGTGACAAGAAAATAAAGTTTCTACGATCTGATCGTGGAGGTGAATATTTGAGTTACGAGTTTGGTCTTCATTTAAAACAATGTGGAATAGTTTCATAGCTCACGCCACCCGGAACACCAGAGCGTAATGGTGTGTCTGAATGTCGTAACCGTACTTTATTAGATATAGTGCGGTCTATGATGTATCTTACCGATTTACCACTATCATTTTGGGTTATGCATCAGAGATAGCTGCATTCACGTTAAATAGGGCAACATCTAAATCCGTTGAGACGACACCTTATGAACTGTGGTTTGGCAAGAAACCAAAGTTGTCGTTTCTTAAAATTTGGGACTGCGATGCTTATGTGAAAATGCTTCAACTTGATAAGCTCAAACCCAAGTCGGAGAAATGTGTCTACATAGGATACCCAAAGGAGACTGTTGGGTACACCTTCTATCAAGATCCGAAGGCAAGATATTCGTTGCTAAGAATGGATCCTTTCTAGAGAAGGAGTTTCTCTCGAAAGAAGTGAGTGGGAGGAAAGTGGAACTTGATGAGGTAATTGTACCTTCTCCCGAATTGGAAAGTGGAACATCACAGAAACTAGTTCCAGTGATTCCTACACCAATTAGTGAGGAAGCTAATGATGATGATCATGAAACTTCAGACCAAGTTTCTGCTGAACGTCATAGATCAACCAGAGTACGTTCCGCACCAGAGTGGTACGGTAACCCAGTTCTGGAAGTCATGTTACTAGAACATGATGAACCTACGATGATGAGCCCAGATTCCGCAAAATGGCCTGAGGCCATGAAATCTGAGATGGGATCCATGTATGAGAACAAAGTGTGGACTTTGGTTGACTTGCCCGATGATCGACAAGCCATCGAAAATAAATGGATCTTCAAGAGGAAGACCGAGGAAGACGGTAATGTTACTGTTTACAAAGATCGACTTGTTGCGAAAGGGTTTCGACAAGTTCAAGGGGTTGACTACGATGAGACTTTCTCACTTGTAGCGATGCTTAAGTCTGTCCTAATCATGTTAGCAATTGCCGCATTTTATGATTATGAAATCTGGCAAATGGATGTCAAAACTGCATTCCTGAATGGATATCTCAAAGAAGAGTTGTATATGATGCAACCAGAAGGTTTTGTCGATCGAAAAGGAGCTAACAAAGTATGCAAGCTCCAGCGATCCATCTATGGACTGGTGCAAGCATCTCAGAGTTGGAATATACGCTTTGATAAGTTGATCAAAGCATATAGTTTTATACAGACTTGCGGTGAAGGTTGTATTTACAAGAAAGTGAGTTGGAGCACTACATCCCTTCTGATAAGTATATGTGAATGACATATTGTCGATCGGAAATGATGTAGAATTTTCTGGAAAGCATAAACGAGTGTTTGAAAGGAGTTTTTTCAAAGAAAAGCTTGGTAAAGCTGCTTACATATTGAGCCTCGAGATCTATAGAGATAGATCGAGACGCTTGATGAGTTTTTTCAATGAGTACATACCTTGACAAGTTTTTGAAGTAGTTCAAAATGGATCAGTCAGAGAAGGAGTTCTTGCCTGAGTTGTAAGGTATGAAGTTGACTAAGACTCAAAGCCCGACCTCGGCAGAAGATAGAGAAAGAATGAAAGTCATTCCCTATGCCTCAGCCATAGGTTCTATAAAGTATGCCATGCTGTGTACCAAACCTGTTGTGTACCTTACCATGACTTTGGCAAGGAGGTACTAAAGTGATCCAGGAGTAGATCACTTGACAGCGGTCAAAAATTATCCTTAGTTACTAGATGACTAAGGAAACATTTTCTCGATTATGGAGGTGATAAAGAGTTCGTTGTAAAGAGTTACACCGATGCAAGCTTTACACTATTCCAGATGACTCTAAGTATCAATCTGGATGCATATTGGAAGTGGGAGCAATTAGCTAGAGTAGCTCCATGCAGAGCATTGTAGACATAGAAATTTGTGAAATACATATGGATCTGTATGTAATAGACCCGTTGACTAAACCTCTCTCACAAGCAAAACATGATCACACCTTAGTACTCTTTGGGTGTTAATCACATGGCGATGTGAACTAGATTACAGACTCTAGTAAACCTTTTTGGGTATTGGTCACATGGCGATGTGAACTATAAAGTGTTAAGTCACATGGTGATGTGAACTATTGGTGTTAATCACATGGTGATGTGATCTAGATTATTGACGCTAGTGCAAGTGGGAGACTGAAGGAAATATGCCCTAGAGGCAATAATAAAGTTATAATTTATTTCCTTATATCATGATAAATGTTTATTATTCATGCTAGAATAGTATTAACCGGAAACTTAGTACATGTGTGAATACATAGACAAAACAGAGTGTCCCTAGTATGCCTCTACTAGAGTAGCTCATTGATCAAAGATGATTATGTTTCCTAACCATAGACATGAGTTGCCATTTGATCAACGGGATCACATCATTAGGAGGATGATGTGATGGACAAGACCCATCCGTTAGCTTAGCACTATGATCGTTTAGTTTTGCTGCTATTGCTTTCTTCATGACTTATACATGTTCCTATGACTATGAGATTATGCAACTCCCGTATACCGGAGGAACACCTTGTGTGCTATCAAACGTCACAACGTAACTGGGTGATTATAAAGATGCTCTACAGGTGTCTCCAAAGGTGTTCGTGGTGTTGGCATAGATCAAGAATAGGATTTGTCACTCCGAGTGTCGGAGAGGTATCTCTGGGCCCTCTCGATAATACACATCATAATAAGCCTTGCAAGCAAATGACTAATGAGTTAGTCACGGGATGATGTATTACAGAACGAGTAAAGAGACTTGTCGGTAACGAGATTGAACTAGGTATTGAGATACCGACGATCGAATCTCGAGCAAGTAACATACCGATGACAAAGGGAACAACGTATGTTGTTATGCGGTTTGACCGATAAAGATCTTCGTAGAATATGTAGGAGCCAATATGAGCATCCAGGTTCCGCTATTGGTTATTGATCGGAGATGAGTCTCGGTCATGTCTACATAGTTCTCGAACCCGTAGGGTCCGCACGCTTAACGTTTGATGAAGATCGGTATGATGAGTTTATGAGTTTTGATGTACCGAAGGTAGTTTGGAGTCCCGGATGAGATCGGGGATTGACGAGGAGTCTCGAAATGGTCGAGTCGTCAAATATCGATATATTAGACGACTATATTCGGACATCGGAAAGGTTCCGAGTGATTCGGGTATTTTTCGGAGTACCGGAGAGTTACGGGAATTCGTCGGGGAGTATATGGGCCTTATTGGGCTTTAGGGGAAAGAAAGAGAGGAGGCTGCGCAGCCCCCAAGGCTAGTCCGAATTGGACTAGGGGGAGGGGCTGCGCCCCCTCCTTCCTTCTCTTCTTTTTGCCCTTCCTTCTCTCCTACTCCTACTACTTGGAAGGGCTCCTAGTTCTACTAGGAAAGGAGGAATCCTACTCCCGGTGGGAGTAGGACTCCCCCAGGGCGCGCCATAGAGAGGGCCGGCCCTCCCCCTCCTCCACTCCTTTATATACGGGGGTAGAGGCACCCTATAGACATACAAGTTGATCAGTTGATCTCTCCCAACCGTGTGCGGTGCCCCCCTCCACAGTAACACACCTCGGTCATATCATTGCAGCGCTTAGGCGAAGCCCTGCGACGGTAACTTCATCATCTCCGTCACCACGCCGTCGTGCTGACGAAACTCTCCCGTGAAGCTCAACTGGATCAAGAGCTCGTGGGACGTCATCAAGCTGAACGTGTGCTGAACGCGGAGGTGTCGTACGTTCGGTACTTGATCGGTTGGATCGCAAAGAAGTTTGACTAACCGCGTCACTAGACGCTTTCGCTCCTGGTCCACGAGGGTACGTAGACACACTCTCCCCCTCGTTGCTATGCATCTAGTAGATAGATCTTGCGTGATCGTAGGAAAAATTTGAAAATACTACGTTCCCCAACAGATTATTGTGATGACTTGTATGCTATTAAGAATAATGATAATCGTGAAACTTGCCATCGTGATGTTAATTTTCAATTGGATTATGCTTCACATGATAGTTATTTTGTTGTGTTTGCTCCCACTACTATTGGTGAGAATAAAATTGCTTATGTGGAGAGTAGTAAAATTTATATGCAAGTAGATCATGAAAAGAATACCGTATGTGCTGGTTATATGGTTAAATTCATTCATGATGCTACTGAAAATTATTATGAAAGAGGATCATATTCTTAGGAATTGCAATAATATCAAGTTTCCTCTCTATGTGCTTAAAGTTTTGAAGCTATGCTTGTTTTGCTTTCCTATGCTAGTCGATTATTGTTCCCATAAGTTGTTTGCTTATAAAATCCTTATTCATAGGAAGTGGGTTAGACTTAAATGTGCTAATCATATTCTTCATGATGGTCCTTTATGTTTTCAATTCTTATCTTTTATGCGAGCATCACTGAAATCATTGTGCCTAGCTAGGGGCGTTAAACGATAGCGCTTGTTGCGAGGCAACCCAATTTTATTTTATTTGCTTTTGCTTCTGTTTAGGAAAAAATATTGCATCTAGCTTCTGTTTAGATGTGGTTTTGTGTTTTAATTAGTGTTTGTGCCAAGTAGAACCTTTGGGAAGACTTGTGTGAAGTTTATGCGATCATGCTGTAAAAAACAGAAACTTTAGCGCTCACGAGATTGGCTACCATTTTTTACTGGAGAGTGATTTTAAGTTGATTCTTTTTGCAGATGATTAATATACAAATTCCTCACGTCCACCAATTTATTTCAGAATTTTTAGAGTTACAGAAGTATTTGAAAGTTACAGATTACTACAGGATGTTCTATTTTTGACAGATTATGTTTTCTATGTGTTGTTTGCGTATTTTGATGAATCTATGAGTAGTATCGGAGGGTATGAACCATAGAGAAGTTGGAATACAGTAGATATTACACCAATATGAATTTAGAATGAGTTCATAACAGTACATAAGTGATGGTTTTATTTTCTTATACTAACGGAGCTTACGAGTTTTCTGTTGTGAAGTTTTCAAGTTTAGGGTAAAGATTTGATGGACTATGGAATAAGGAGTGGCAAGAGCCTAAGCTTGGGGATGCCCAAGGCACACCAAGGTAAAATTCAAGGACAACCAAAAGCCTAAGCTTGGGGATGCCCCGGGAAGGCATCCCCTCTTTCATCTTCGTCTATCGGTAACTTTACTTGGGGCAATATTTTTATTCACCACATGATATGTGTTTTGCTTGGAGCGTCATTTTGTTTTATTTTATTTTTCTAGCTGTTTGAATAACATACCAAGATCTGAAATTCTTAAATGTTAGAGAGTCTTCACATAGTTACATAATTATTCAACTACTAATTTATCTTCACTTATATCGTTTGGAGTAATCTGTCATTTGGTCTAGTGCTTCACTTATATCTTTCTAGAGCACGGCGGTGGTTTTATTTTGAAGAAATAGATGAACTCTCATGCTTCACTTATATTATTTTGAGAGTCTTTTAGAACAGAATGGCAATGTTCTTTGGTTATAAAACTAGTCCTAATATGATAGGCATCCAAGTTGGGTATAGTAAAAACTTTCGTACAAGTGCAATGAATGATAGGAGAAGTTTGATACTTGATGATTGTTTTGAGATACGAGGATGATGATATTAGAGTCATGCTAGTGGAGTAATTATGAATTCAAGAAATACTTGTGTTAAAGTTTGTGATTCCCGTAGCATGCACGTATGGTGAACCGCTATGTGATGAAGTTGGAGCATGATTTATGTATTGAGTGTCATCCTTTCTGTGGAGGTCGGGATCGCGCGATGGTTAACTCCTACCAACCCTTCCCCTAGGAGCATACGTTGAATACTTTGTTTTGATGACTCGTAGATTTTTGCAATAAGTATATGAGTTCTTTATGACTAATGTTGAGTCCATGGATTATACGCACTCTCACCCTTCCACCATTGCTAGCCTCTCTTGTACCGCGCAACTTTCGCCGGTACCATACACCCACCATATACCTTCCTCAAAACAGCCACCATACCTACCTATCATGGTATTTCCACAGCCATTCCAAGATATATTGCCATGCAACTTTCCACCGTTCCGTTCATATGACACGCTTCATATTGTCATATTGCCATGCATGATCATGTAGTTGACATCGTATTTGTGGCAAGGCCACCATGCATAGTTTTTCATACATGTCGCTCTTGATTCATTGCACATCCCGGTACACCGCCGGAGGCATTCATATAGAGTCATATTTTGTTCTAGCATCGAGTTGTAATCTTTGAGTTGTAAATAAATTGAAGTGTGATGATCTTAATTATTAGAGCACTGTCCCGTGTGAGGAAGAAAAAAGGAAAGGCCAAAAAAAGAGATGGCCCAAAAAGAAGAGGGGGCTAAAAAAAGCCCCCTCCCAAAAAAAATGAGAGAAAAGAGAGAAGGGACAATGCTACTATCATTTTCCACACTTGTGCTTCAAAGTAGCACCATAATCTTCATGATAGAGAGTCTCTTATTTTGTCACTTTCATATACTAGTGGGAATTTTCATTATAGAACTTGGCTTGTATATTCCAGTGATGGGCTTCCTCAAAGCGCCCTAGGTCTTCATGAGCAAGCAAGTTGGATGCACACCCACTTAGTTTATTTTGTTGAGCTTTCATACACTTATAGCTCTAGTGCATCCGTTGCATGGCAATCCCTACTCACTCACATTGATATCTATTGATTGGTATCTCCATAGACCATTGATACGCCTAGTTGATGTGAGACTATCTTCCTCTTTTGTCTTCTCCACAACCACCATTCTATTCCACCCATAGTGATATGTCCATGGCTCACGCTCATGTATTGCGTGAAAGTTGAAAGGTTTGAAAGAATTAAAGTGTGAAACAATTGCTTGGCTGAAACCGGGGTTGTGCATGATATGAATATTTTGTGTGATGAAGAGGGAGCATAGCCAGACTATATCATTTTGTAGGGATAACTTTCTTTGGCCATGTTATTTTCAGAAGACGTGTTTGCTTTGTTAGTATGCTTGAAGTATTATTATTCTTATATCAATATAAACTTTTGTCTTGAATCAATCAGATCTGAACATTCATGCCATAATAAAGAAAATTACATTGAGAATTATGTTGGGTAGCATTCCACATCAAAAATTCTGTTTTTATCATTTACCTACTCGAGGACGAGCAGGAATTAAGCTTGGGGATGCTTGATACATCTCCAACGTATCTATAATTTTTGATTGTTCCATGCTATTATATTATCCATCTTAGATGTTTTATATGCATTTATATGCTATTTTATATGATTTTTGGGACTAACCTATTAACCTAGAGCCCAGTGCCAGTTTCTGTTTTTTCCTTGTTTTTGAGTTTTATAGAAAAAGAATACCAAACAGAGTCCAATTGAGGAGCCACTTTTTGATGATTTTTTATGGACCAAAATAAGCTCCCGGAGTAAAAGAGTTGGGCCAGAAGATTCCCGGGCTGCCCACGAGGATGGGGGCGCCCCCACCCCCCTGGGCGCGCCCCCCTATCTCGTGGACAGCCCGGAGACCCCCCCTGACTTGTGCCCTACGCCAAAAAATCCTATAAATACAGAAACCTCCGGAAAATAACCTAGATCGGGAGTTCCGCCGCCGAAAGCCTCTGTTGCCACCGAAAACCTATCTAGACCCGTTCCGGCACCCTGCCGGAGGGGGAATCCCTCTCCGGTGGCCATCTTCATCATCCCGGCGCTCTCCATGACGAGGAGGGAGTAGTCCACCCTCGGGGCTGAGGGTATGTACCAGTAGCTATGTGTTTGATATCTCTCTCTCTCTCCCGTGTTCTTGAGATGGCACGATCTTGATGTATCGCGAGCTTTGCTATTATAGTTGGATCTTATGATGTTTCTCCACCTCTACTCTCTTGTGATGAATTGAGTTTTCCCTTTGAAGTTATCTTATCGGATTGAGTCTTTAAAGATTTGAGAACACTTGATGTATGTCTTGCATGTGCTTATCTGTGGTGACAATGGGATATCACGTGATCCACTTGATGTATGTTTTGGGGATCAACTTGCGGGTTCCGTGACCTTGGGAATCTATGCATAGGGGTTGGCACACGTTTTCGTCTTGACTCTCCGGTAGAAACTTTGGGGCACTCTTTAAAGTTCTTTGTGTTGGTTGAATAGATGAATCTGAGATTGTGTGATGCATATCGTATAATCATGCCCACGGATACTTGAGGTGACAATGGAGTATCTAGGTGACATTAGGGTTTTGGTTTATTTGTATCTTAAGGTGTTATTCTAGTACGAACTCTATGATAGATCGAAAGAAAAGAATAGCTTCGTGTTATTTTACTATGGAATCTTGAATAGATCGATCAGAAAGAATAACTTTGAGGTGGTTTCGTACCCTACCATAATCTCTTCGTTTGTTCCCCGCTATTAGTGACTTCAGAGTGACTCTTTGTTGCATGTTGAGGGATAGTTATATGATCCAGTTATGTTATTATTGTTGAGAGAACTTGCACCAGTGAAAGTATGAACCCCAAGCCTTGTTTCAACGCATTGCAACACCGTTTATGCTCACGTTTACCACTTGCTACCTTACTGTTTTTATATTTTCTTATTACAAAAACCTATATCTACCATCCATATTGCACTTGTATCACCATCTCTTCGCTGAACTAGTGCACCTATACAATTTACCATTGTATTGGGTGTGTTGGGGACACAAGAGACTCTTTGTTATTTGGTTGCAGGGTTGTTTGAGAGAGACCATCTTGATCATACGCCTCCCACGGATTGATAAACCTTAGGTCATCCACTTGAGGGAAATTTGGTACTGTTCTACAAACCTCTGCACTTGGAGGCCCAACAACGTCTACAAGAAGAAGGTTGCGTAGTAAACATCAAAGAGCACTGATCACACAGGGAGCACAAGAATTATGTGTTCCTTGTGGAGTTTAAATAATGATACATGAGAGTTAAATGCAATCTAAAACAAAGTGGGGGATAATAATGATATTGAGTGATAGTGTCAAGAGTGAAATAAACTTGCGGAACTAAAAAGAGTAATGCAAGACGTGAGTAATGGTTGTTGAAATCGATAGGACTAAAGCGTTTCGAGGAAGTCTGGATTCCCCACTAGTATGCGTCTACAGGACCGATGTCTAAGCATAATGTTATGGCGGATTCCTTAATGCACTTTATATGTTTCTATTTGTGGGCCAAGTATAGACACGTGCATACACACGGTAGCCCCGTATCACATACTCCACCGCCATCCATCCTCATTGCGGTTACTGAATGACAATTAAGGGTTTCCCCATGCATACAGCTAAAATCGGTCTCCATTACCCCCATGATGCCACAATAAAGGACAGAAGGAGTAAGCCATGTCACTAACCTACCTCTGCAACGAGCCGTCACGCCAGCAGTAATAATCTTCTGTCCAAAATTGCCATATGATGAATGGTCGACTTCACCCAGCATCAAAATGACTATTAACATAAACATGTAAATAGGATACCAAATCCTAATACCGAACCATCTTATTCATATATCGGGGTTCTCCACATCTCCGAGAACTAGGGAAATTACTCGCACATCGAGGGTGTAGTGATGAACATGGTGATGGCACAAAAGTAATACAAGATTAGATCCACATCAACTACTGTATTACAAATGGATGGGGTGACATGATGATGATGGAGATGATGCCCTCTTGATCCGTTGCGGCAGCGGCGGAGTCCTTGCATCGATTTCCCCTATGGATGCCTCCCGGAGACTAGGGTTCTATGCTCCAGACGAGTTTCTGGGATCTGTGTGTGCCTGATCCCCGGTCCGATTCCATGGGATGGGAGTAGTCGACGAAGAGGAGGCGTTGGCACATGGTACGAGTGCTGGTATGAGCTATGTAATAGACCATGTCTTGAGCAAGAGAGGCTCCACATTGGCCTCCAATGTCTTCCTAGCCATTTCATTATTTTATGAATTAATATTTCACATTTATTGATGTGGTTTTATCACCATTTTCTAGAGTTCTTTCCTTAGTAAATCATTTTCTTCCGGAAAACGCATCTTGAGGAAAACGAACAAAAAGTCATCCAAGAACGCAGTAAAATTCCACAAAGCCTACTGTGTAGTCACAAAATAGAGATACAAAATATCATGTATTTTGGACTCATCAACTCCCCAAGCTTAGGTTAGAAAAGAACTGAGGCTTGGTATTGCATGTTGCATGTTGAAGGAAAACATTTACTTGAAGAAAAAATTCAAAAGAACTGAGGAGGAGAAGATGGAATTGGAGTTGCATGTTGCGGATGTCGTCGATGATCACAAGATCAAGATGGATGCAACGTGCTTAAAGATTAGAAAGATTAGAATATATGACATTCATATTGAGGCTTGGTATCATTATGTCGTTGGATCAATTGTTACCTTAGTTGCGATTATGATCGCATTTCTTGTTGCATTGAAATATTTTACATAGTTTCAATGTATGGTTTAATTAGATGCTTTAGAGAGATATATATTGTTCAATGAGAACTATGTATGAACTTTAGTTGTGATGATGAACTTCTATTAATTTGGTCACTTCTCTATTCATGATGTCCTGTAATGGTTTTTGACACACTTAATTATATATAATGCACGCAGATGAACCGGCAATGGATGTACCGTGACAGATGCACCTCCGAGTACATTAAGGGCCTGCATAATTTTCTCGAAGTGGCTGAGGCAAACAAGCATAATGGTTTTATGTGTTGTCCATGCCCTATCTGTCAGAATACGAAGTCTTACTCTAACTTGACAACCCTTTACATCCACCTGCTTGAGAAGGGTTTCATACCACACTATAATGTTTGGACCATGCACGGAGAAAGAGGGGTGACAACTATCCACCCCCTGAATACGGTGATGCTGCAACGGGGGAAACTGAAGATCAAGAGGAACCATATGATGTGCCCGATGATGATCATCGTCGTGTCATTGTTGATGCAAAGAGACAATGCCAAAGTGAAAGGGAGAAGTTGAAGTTTGATCGCATGTTAGAGGATCACAAAAAAGGGTTGTACCCAAATTACGAAGATGACAACACAAAACTCGGTACCACACTGAAATTGCTGCAATGGATGGAAGAAAATGGTATATGTCACAACGGATTTGGGAAGCTATGGAAAATAATGAAAAAGAAGCTTCCAAAAGATAACGAATTGCCCGACAGTACGTACAAAGAAAAGAAAGTTATATGCCCGCTAGGATTGTCATGTTGTAATATTTGAAGAAACTTTGAAACTTTAAAAATTTGCTGAGGAAGATTCACTAGGCAAATGAAGCTGAATTTTGTCATGGGGCAATGATTTGAATGCAAGAGCATGCCCAAAAAGTTTGGGAGAAATCAAGAAAAGATAGGTGGTACTTCCTTCACAGAAGACCACTCTGGATAGAAATGAAGAATGAATATTGAGGCATTATTTTTGAACTGGACAAGGATGGTTGGACATATTTGGGTCATATATGATCCAAACAATTTATGAGAATTATTTGAGAATTTTGGGAGTGATAGAAATATAGGTTGACCTAGGGCAAATAGGGTTATTCCTTTAATAGAAAAGGGAATATTCCTGATTTTTTTTTAGGTTGAGCTAGAGTGAAAATAACATGGTCTTGGGAAAGATTTGAGAATGATGAGCCAGTTGGTAGGGGTGGGCACTTTCAAACCGAAAACCAAAAATTGAAACCGAACCAAACCATTTTAACCAAAATATAGGCTAAATCGGTTTTTGGTTATTCGGTTTGGTTTGAAAAATAAAAATTATTTGGTGTTTAATTTTAAATCGGTTTTCCATTGAGAAAAACCGTATACACCGAAGTAACCGAATTATGAGTCCACTACCCTTGTTTCTCTCCGGCGCAAGCACAATAAGATAGCCAATTAGTCTAAGTCGCTAGTTAGTTGTGTATCGCTTTGGAAATTATACATAGATTCATGCAATCACAAGAGCATCGGTCTAGTGCATAGATTATAGGATCTCGTGCATGCAAATACTAATTGGTAGCTATTTTTTAAAATGATTGACGGCTATATCTGTGCAAATTATGACAAATCGTTACATCATACGCTGCTTCAAATGATGGTGGTGCACATGTATTTTGGTTTTTCGGTTAACCGAACAAACCGAACCGATATATTTTGGTTAAGAATGTTCGGTGACAATGTTTATTGTGATTATTTCGGTTGTCATTTTCCAGAAACCAAAATTCTAGAAACCCAAATAAACCGAACCGAATTAACCATATAAACCGAATGCCCACCCCTACCAGTTGGGAGGAGAAATGATGAGGATCTCCCAGGTTGCAAGGCCACAGAACCACTCCAAAAGAAAATCAGAGTAAAAACCAATTAAAAGAAAAAGAAAAAAAGGGGGCCAAAAACCAGAATGTTACAAAAATCCTCCAAGTTTAACATGCTAAGCCAGTAGGATTCATGTAGCCTCCTTTGCCATGAGTGTCGTCTCCATCTCCTTGATTTCTTCAAAGATATTATTTTTGTTTTGGAACTACTAGAATGTACCTCTGGTTTGTAGGCGCGACACTAGACCGGTGCAGGATTAGGATCCACAAGGAGTTTCTTCATCGGAGGTTCTATGGTGATGCGTGCTCCAATGGTATATGTTCCTTCCGTGCCTTGGGGGTCAATTTGCCGGGACTCCTCCATTGGTTCATGAATAGTGCAGCCACTAGCTAAAGCCACATCTACCCATGATGATTGGGTTGATCTTGACGAAGCCGAGACGATCGCATGTGCTGATGATCTTGACGGCTGCGGGCCGAAATATGAAGGTCGCCACAAAACAATTTACGGGACAAGCCGATATATATACAGGACCTGGTCGGGGCGATTTTTTGTTCCGGTCCCGTATATCTGTGGTTATTTCAGAGGCCGGGTGGATTTAGCGCATGTGCTCGAGTTGCACGCACAACCAAAGCTGGCCCTAGCGTCTAAAGAAAAACTGGCCCTAGCCACCACAAAATTCTGGGACTGGGATCAGGTGACATGCGCTACGGTGACATGCACGGTGACATGCGGTCCAAATTCAAATTTAAACATTGCGAAAAAATCTGAAGAAAATCATGCATGTTCACAGCACATACTAAGATAACCCCACAAAATTTCAGATCAAAATTCGAAACATACATCGAGAAACAAAAAAGAGAAACTCAGATGTGAATAGTCTACAGAGAACCATTCTGGAACTATTCATGACAGATTTCTCTTTTTTGTTTCTCGATGTATATTTCGAATTTTGATCTGAAATTTTGTGGGGTTATATTACTATGTGCTGTGAACATGCATGATTTTCTTCAGATTTTTTCGCAATGTTTAAATTTGAATTTGGGCCGCATGTCACCGTGCATGTCACCGTAGCGCATGTCACCTGATCCCAGTCCGTACATTAGGAGATGACTCGAAATATTGTTTTATTTCCAGAGCATTTACTTTGGGAGCATGCTTGCCGGGTCAACTTTGTCTCATGCTATTTTTTACTTAAAGAAACAGATGCAAGCAGGCAAAACACTCAAGGATTCAAAATCTTAAAACATGTTTCTTTATGTTAATTTTATTGCCCATTCCACTAAGGTATCTCTCTGTTGTTTTTAGCCTCTTTTTTTTGCGAAAATGTATTTAGCCGTATTTGACCGTCTGTATGTCAACATCCACATTCTCACAAGCTATGATACATTCAAAGTCAGCAGTACGAATTCATGCTAGCGTTGAGTCGCCGACATTATTTGTGTTTCTTGTACATTCTTTGCATAAAAGGCAGCGGAAAATGTATACTAACCATGTTAGGGTCATTTCTAAATTATAACCTCCTACTCAGTATGGTCTTGTAAACTTTATCATTTTTAGGCAAGAGCACAATCAAACTTGTAAAATCAAACAGTTAATATCATTACAAATAGTTAAACTTTAAGGAAATTTAACAATGAATGTATTAAAAATATTTTTGTCAGAAATTTGGAAGTAATGTGTATGAACTTATCTAAAAGAAATCTTGTTCTTTTGGACTTTTAAATATGTTTTAATAGAAATTAAGTGTCCAAGTGATACTTGGAGACCATATTGATGTCGAAAACTGTCAGTTTCTAGAGAAAGTGAATAGTCCAATAAATATTTAGGTGTATATTAAATTTCTCATAATTAAAAGCTAGCTAGAGTAAAAGAAGGCATTGGATGAATTTATCTCACTCACTGGTTTTGGAAAGGCGAGGCACAAAACACGGATGTGAAGCTCCCTGAAACAAGAAGCGTGATCTCTTCCGAACATTTTGTGAGCAACAACACCTTGTGCGAAGGCAAACTCTCCGGTCCCACCGATGATCGCCCATTCACCATCTGGGCTGCTAGCCTTCGAAGTTCCGAGCACCTGAAGGCTGGATCCCTTGAACCTAAGTATCGCGCAAGATTAATGAGAAGGCTAAGAATATGCATGCATGGAGAATTAAAAGATCAATGGGTATTGAATTAAGAATATGCGGGCAATATCAACAATGGGGAAAAATAAGCTTCAGTACAATTTTTTAAAGAGTATACAAAATAGAAAAGATGTTGACAAACCGCTCGTCGGTAAAAACTATGACGAAAGAGTGAAAATAGTCTGCTTCGTCGATAGCGGTCCCGAAATGCAGGCCTCGGCCACGGGCAACAATGTCTGCGTCGTGGCCGGGGCCATCCCGTATAGGCCAGTCATTTACAGTGCTGAGACCGCACTGATAGGGGAGCCCTAAGTTCGTCATAATTTGCTGGTTCTGTCGAGGGCCTTTGCTCCATTGCTGGAATATGTACAAGTGCAAGCGAAGCTCCTTTTGCTCGATGATTTGTTGAAGAGGGATACTTTGGAAATAGGAAGGGTTCTTGGCGGCCATGGCTTCAGGGCATGGGGAAGCTACCTACCTAGCTAGGCCTCTGGTGTCTTTTCGTTGGAGGTGGGAAGAGGGAGCCGCAGTGGTGAAGAAGGGAGGGCCGGGAGGGATGCGATGTATCTGTCACAATTTTCTCCATGAAAATAAGGATCATGTTCAGTTTGGCTGCCTGTACTTGTCAATTGTCATCCGTTCTCCACCAACTATATGCTCTTTTTTTTTTTGCGAATACGCCAATTATATGCTTTGAGGCAGCCATATTCAAAATGTACTTTGATTTAAAGCGGCCGAGATCCTGTTTCGAGAGGTGGTTCCCTGACTTTTTATATAAATATAATCGCAGTTTATGAAAAAAGACGCTTCAGGGTAATTATGGGGCGCACCTTGAATATTTCTTTGCCTAGAAAGTAGAGTGGTACTATATTGAGACAGGAGGCAGTGCTTCTGTGTGCGTGAGCCGTGGTGTGATTTGCTTTCTATAAAGCAGGATCGAAAGGCCTTGTCTCTGAAAAAAATTCCTGAGTCTCGATGCTCACGAGTCTCACGTGTGGGCACTGTGTTGGTAATCAATTGCTCCTTGATCCCTCCGACCCAAAATAAGTTTGTCAACTTTGTGAGACACTTATTTTGGGACGGAGGAAGTACTTACTCCATTTCAAAATCCTTGAAGTTTTAGTTTTGTTTCGTCCTATGTTACAAAATACTCCCTCCGTCCCATAATATAAGAGCTAGTGTCAAAAACGCTCTTATATTATGGGACGGAGGTAGTATTATTTTGGCCAAGTATATATAACCAATCTATCAAAAATAATGTTAATAGTTTTACAATATCAAATACGACAAATCTAATGAAGATAATTTGTAAATGCTACTACTTCTATTGATTTGTCCGAACTTTAAATTTTTTGACTTAGAACAAAGCTATAACTTCAGATTTAAGGTGGAAACAACCACTCGCCAAGCCCATGGATTCACCCCCCTATGTCTGCCGGTCCGATGGTTGGTATTAGGCACGGGAATCTCCCGACTAGGAGATAGGTTAGTGTTTTAGTCCTCGCGGATTCCTGTCGAGACGGATTCGACGAGGCTCTGATCCTCCTCGAGTTTGTCGATCTAGACGGATTCGATGGGGCTCCGGCGCAGTTGATGCCGGCTCCTTGGAACAACGAGGTTAAGGTTTCTCGTTGTCAATATATGACTATGGGAGTCAGGTGCGTCACATCGATTCAAGGGTTCAACAACGATGACTGCAGCTCTGGGAAGCTGGTCCCTGGGGGCATGTGAACGGAGGTTCCTAGCTGTCGTCGACAATGTTAGGCAGGCTAGCTCTTCTTTAGAACAAGGGAGTAATCATTTTCTTTTTAAATGTAGTACGAATCAAATCAGATTTGATGTATTCAAGAAGGACTCTCATCTCTTTCCTCGGTTCAGTGGAGCGTTAAAGAATGCCGGGCCGACCGAAAGCATCTCAGCGATTCGGGGCTTTCCAAAAAGAAATAAAAAGATTGTGTGGATAATAATGCGGTTCAGTACGTCACATATAGACATGTCTATCGTGAACTAAATCATAAGCAAACACTCATCTACAGTAGCTTTTTTGTTTGAAGTTTGAGCAAACACTCATCTAGGTAATGTAAGATCTCTCATAATAATAATTAATTGTACAGCGGGTGGGTTAGTTGTTTGGAAGCAGGATGTAGGTAGGTAGATGCAGATCTGTCTCCTCCGTTTGATAGTTTCGTTAGACGGCCCGTCCGTCTCCCAGCTGCGGAGAACATCTATCTGAAACTCGCCTTCATCACTAGCCTGGCTACACAGCCGGGCTTCTCCAGGCGAATTCTGCTTCTTTCTTTACTGAGAGGGAAGAGAAGAGAGTTACTGTACATTTTGTGCAGTGGTAGCAGCCTCCAGGTAATTCCCGTTTTCTCTTCCCTTGAGAAGATATGGTTTCTTCTGTTTGCAAAACAGAAGAGCAATCGCCGAACTGGCCTCATGAGCTGCTCTTGTTTCAGGGGTACTATGACTATCTAATCGGCAATGGATCGCCAAGCTAGTGCGCGAATCGACCTGGAGTGTATGCTGTTGGATGAAACCAAAGATCCGAGGGCTCTGCCACTGCCACTCCTTGAAGACATCACAAAGAGTTTCTCTGCTGACCATGAAATTGGACGTGGCGGATTTGCGGTGGTTTATCAGGTGAGGAAATTCAAAACTGCCCTTGTCTTACTTGCCTTAGTCTCAGTTAATCTAAGAAGTGGCAAGGCATGCTTGCACTGCAGGGGGTCCTTGACAATGGCATGGTCGCTGTGAAGAAGCTGTCCAACACATATTTGTATGAGAATAAATTCCAGACGGAGATTCAATGTCTGATGAAGGTGAAGCACAGAAATGTCGTACGGTTTTTGGGATATTGTTGCGACACACAAGGGCAAGTAGCAACGTATGAAGGAAATTTTGTCATGGCTGACATACAAGAAAGATTACTCTGCTTTGAGTTTCTACCCAAGGGGGATCTTTCTAACTATATCTCCGGTAGGACCTTGATTTTCCTTGCATAAGTTTATTTGGTTCATGAACACTCATACACAATTACATTCCATGTCATGTACTAACTGCAGTTCGAATTTCAAGGACTTCATTCCAGATACTAAACCACCTTTCTCGTGTCCAATTTATGTAGATGCGTCCAGTGGACTTGAATGGAGAGATCGCTACAAAATAATAAAAGGAATCTGCGAAGGATTGAATTACCTTCACGGAAATGGTATTGTTCACCTTGATCTTAAGCCGGCAAATATCCTCATGGATGCTAAAATGGTGCCGAAAATTGGTGACTTTGGCCTATCGAGGTGCTTTCAGGAAGAGCAAACCTGCACTATTGCTACAACATTTGCTGGAAGCCTGTAAGCTAGCTAAGCTATTTGAAAACTCGACCCTTCTTGCTAAATGATTTATATGCACTATGCCTGCACATTAATTGATCATTTTGCTCCTTTTCATGCAGTGGATATCTAGCACCAGAATTCAGCGACCACATAATTACACATAAATACGACTTGTACAGTCTTGGAGTAATAATCACGGAGATACTGACCGGAGAAAAAGGTTATAGTGATGTTGAGGAAGTAAGAACAATGGGCAATCCCCAGATAAAAGCTTTATTTCATATAATTACATGTGCTTTTATTGTGACTAATGCAATTTTTAAGAATATATTTTGTACTCCCTCCGTTCCTAAATATAAGTCTTTTTAGACATTTCAAATGGAATACAACATACGGATGTATGTAGACATATTTTAGAGCGTGGATTCACTCATTTTGCTTCGTATGTAGTCACTTGGTGAAATCTCTAGAAAGACTTATATTTAGGAATGGAGGGAGTACTATTTAGACACTAAGCTATATTGCTTGATCAACTCCAACTATGAAACCTTCCACGCCATGACGCTAAATTCTAAATTCAGTTCAAATAACCCTCTAAAAATGGTTCCTTTTAATAGCAATGACTTGGCAAACCACAGGATCCTTCCGCATCTCAGCCATGGACACGAATCAGGGGCTCCTTCCGCATCTCTGCCATGGACATACACTTTTGAAAAGGGGTAAATTCATCCAAGTTCTAAACAAGAACGCTGTAGAAAACTAATTAGCATTAATGTAGGGTTAGATTGGACAATTGAGATAAATTGTACAGACAAAAAATAATATGGGTGACAAAAAATAATTGTACAGATAAATTGTAGGCCAAGTTCGGAAATGAACCCACCCCTACCTCCAACTGAACAAAAAATAATAATAATAGGATATTTTGTTCTTTCCTTATGGGCGATGGGAGAAAGAAAATGAAGGTATGAGAGTATTATCAAGTTTTGTGATGAGATACTTTAACATGTGAGCTACAAAAAAAGATAAATCAGTGGATTTTAATAGTGAACACTGCATGTTCGTGATGAGATGCTTTAACATATGGGTGACAGACAAAAAAAACAAATTTGTAGGTTTTTAGATTCCACGAATTTGTTTTTTTAGCTCACACGTTAAAGGGCTTCATGATGAAACTTTACACACATGTAGAATACATCCCTATGTATATGTGGAATTGTTTTGAGAATTTGTTGAAACTTGAAACTTTAAAATTTGACTTCCAAATTTATCAAAAAAACGGAGGCTCCATGGAGCCTGAGCTCCAAAACACCCTAGTCATATAATGTAATATACCTACTCAGTTTTTTAATCTTATAGACGATGTTGTCTTTTAAATATTAACTCTAGGTCAGGCCTTAATTGGTTACACCTGGTAATGACGATGCATCTGCTGTTTTTTTGGAACGTAGACGCTAGCAGGGCGTCCGGCTTTAAATTAATAAAGCCACAAGGGTGATGCATCTGCTGTCTCTCTGTAGAAGACGGTGCTTAGAATTCTTTTGACCTCTCTTGATGAAAATCCTGATCTGACCTTTAGTGGATGGATGACAACGACGATGTTGGCACGTTGTTCCGTTGCTGAAGGCCTTGGTTTGGAGGACCTCTCTCGATGCCTGGTGTTGTTCAAAAAATAGGAGGTTGGAGTTGAAAATTATTGTTGCTGGGCTGCATGACAGGAAACCATCCTCTTTATGTTCTTTTTCTAATGTGTGCATCCTCAACATCCCTTTGATGTAGTGTTGTTGCCGAGGTCAGGTGTCCTATGCATTATCTTGATGCATTAATTAAATTATCTTTATAAAAGAAATGCTATGCAAATTTGCAGGTACTTGAAAGTTGGAGCAATAGGTTGGAGAAATCACAGAGACAACAAGTACGAGTATGCGCTGAGATAGCAGTACAGTGCACTGAACGCAATCCTAAGAGAAGGCCAACTAGTACACAATATGTAATTGATCGGCTTACTGAAACAGAAAGCGCGGGAACAATGGTATGTTTAAAATTTGAGCTTCTGTGTTTTCCCTTTACTTTTGTTGTTGGTTGCTCGTAGCTTTTGGATGAGGTCAAGTTAGTTATGAAAACGAAAAATATTTGTCTTGTTATAAAATTCCTTGACTAAATTTGCTACATCCTTATGGAGTATCCACCAAGAAGTTAACTATACGATATTCGCTTGACAACATGAGTTGTTCCGCAGGAGCTACTTGACGTCTACCTTGTCGAGCTTCGCTTCCCTGTCGAACTCAACACAGATGAACACGCGGTATTCAGGCTTATGAAGAAGAACACCAAGCCTTGGCGTTGCTTCGCAAGTATCCCACTATATGGCATTGTGCCTCCCAAGTCCACTACTTACACTCTCGTTGTTACAGCGCAACAGCAAGAGAGGCTACCAGAAGAAACAGAGTACGATCTGATCCTGCAGAGCAGTCTATCAGGGGATAAAAGCATCCCTACTTTGAGGGACCAATCTAAGTATGACAAGTTTTTCGACGAAGCTAAAGAGTCAGGGAATGCAGTGCGTGAGGTGATGCTGAAAACTGTTTTTGCTTCGCAAGGACCGACAACATCAGTGGTCAGTCATTTTTTTTAATCAATACAATTCGGAATATTTACCATTCGAACAAGATGTAATGTCCGTCTCTGCGCATGGTCTAAGAGCTAAGCTACTGGAATTATGCTATTGTACCCTGATGTATCTTTTTGTTATCTTCCCTTTCATGTATTTGCTTCACTGATCGTATCAATTGGTACTACGTACGATGTAGCAGACAATCTCAAGAAGACTAAAGGTATGGAGTTCTTAATTCGCCTGCATACATGCTCCAATTTTGAGCTAGTTTTTTCATTCTAATGTTGACACTGACTTCTGTTGGATCAGGATCAACGGATCATATCCCTGAAGAATACTCATGGCATGCTGTGCTCCCTTGATGCACAGCCCACCGAGCCATGGTGAGTGAATAGCATATATAATATGGGCACCAGAATATTAATTCCCTCCATTCAAATGAATGTGGATTATGATAGTTATCTTATTGTCACACAGCATTGTAACAAGTCATCAGCACGGAGATGTTTGCGTATGGAACTATGACCCGCAGGTAAGTTAATGCATTCTATCTTCTATATTAAATACTACCATGTACTTGCAGTAGTATCACACATATTATTTTTGGCGATTGCTGAAGTTTATTGTCATTGAAGAAGGGTGATGTTTTTCCTTTTGGTGATACTGGATAGTACCGGCTGTAACGATATATTTTCCCATGATGGTTTTTTATTACTGTTGCCAAATGCATATCACACAAAAGCTCAATTTGTATTAGGCTATTAGCAAATGAAAACTCGGTCTGCATTCAACTGACACTGTCATTTATATTTACCGGCAGAGACAGACGGATTCATTTAATGTCTCAAAGGAGTCAATCATGCCTTCTTACTCATTGTCGAATAAAGGCATGCCTATCTTTCTGGCTCTTTTGTTTACCAAGTTCCCTAATTTCCATCATCATACACTGCATGCTAATACGATGATCACTCTTCTCAATACAGTTCATTCTGTTAAGGTTATCTCAAGAAAGAAATGGTTTGTGGCTGGGACATCTGATGGTGTGATCCATGTGTACAATTATGACAACAAAATACAAAAACTCAGGAGTTTCAGAGCCGCCAGTGATTGCTTCATCACATCAATGGCCGTCCATCCAACCCGTCCGTATGTATTGTCATCGGCTCATCGTGATATGAAGCTCTGGGACTGGGACAACGGCTGGGAGTGCACACAGTCATTCGTGCAAGAACATTCCGATACTATACAGCAAGTCGCATTTAACCCGGTGGACTCCAATATCTTTGCAAGTGCTTCAGATGATCACACAGTAAAGGTATATATGGATTTCTCCTTTTTGCCGACTGATCAGTTTGGCTACAATAGCTTAATTGTTCGCATGTGCACCGTATGATAGAGGGACTTGGAGAATAATAATTCTCTCGGAATCCAAAAACCTTTAATTGCCATCCGTATACCTGATGTTCAGGTTTGGAGCATTGATTCTCCCGAATCAAAATATACTTTGTCTGGGCATCAGGACAAAGTGAACTGCCTCAATTTCTTCACATGTAATGATCGGCAATATGTGATTACCGGCTCTGATGACCACACCGCTAAGGTATGCCACTATCATTGTCAAATACAATGATATCATACGAGTCGTAACATTGCTAATAATAGTGCGTGCGCTTTTGTTGTCTAACAGATATGGAACATGGAGGAAAAGGCTTGTGTTCATACGATGCAAGCTTTCGTATCTCCAGTAATTTCTGTCATGGCCTTTCCTGATAGCTCGTATCTAGTTACAGGTTCAAGAGATGGCTCTGTTCATTTCTGGAGCTCCAGTGAATTCAGGTATCATATTGGCTAAGCATTTTTGAACTTAACCCCGAACATGTGTGAACTAACATCCTCATGACTTAATATGGTACTCCCTCCGTCCGAAAATACTTGTCATCAAAATGAACAAAAGAGGATGTATCTAGAACTAAAATACATCTAGATACATCCCCTTTTGTTTATTTTGATGACAAGTATTTCCGGACGGAGGGAGTATTAGATGTGATATATAGGTGCCTAGTTTGCACATATTCACTTTTTCCTTCCAGCTGCCACACAAAACAAAAGAAATTTAGCCTTACGAACCATGGTTTCTTTGCTCTCACCTCTGCTCCTTACTGATGTTTTCGGTTTTCTTTTTTTGCATGTGATTTCTGCATGGTTCCTAGTCTGGAGAGAATCGTTAACTTTGGCTCTGGTGGAGCTATTTGGGGTCTCGGATGTTTCATGGGGTCAAGAAGGTAACCAACTTCACGTTATTTGTTTTCTTTTGTTGACGGACAACTGTTGGATCTCAGTCACATAGTAAAACACAATAGACTTTTGGCACCAAGACAAAAAAAAAAGGAGTGAATTTCTAGATACATCAATTTCTAGGACAAGTATTTCCGGACGGAGGGAGTATGAGATTTGACCAGGGCTTACGAAAATTTTGATCGAATAAGGATAGGCAATGCCATAGTTTGTTCGAATAGGATTTTTTTTTTCTTGATGAAAGATACTTAATCTTCAACCTCTGCATCGTATGCGTGTGCACTCTGCCTTTTTTATAGGATGTGCCACACCTTTTAATATCATTATAATTTCTTTTGATGCCAAACAACTTAATAACTTTATCTTTTAGGATCGTGATCGGACAAGAGTACACGGTGTCAATCATGGCCATCGACAATGAAGAAGAACCATTTGCTAGCGAGGAGGACAGCGATGAAAAGTCAATATGACCGGCATACCAGGAAAATGGACAACCTTCATGTTCTTAGCAGATGCACGCTTATGCAGTGGACTCTGGTTTATGTGTTTGATTTTGCACTGGATTTTAGTATTTGGCACGCGTCCGAGGTTACATTCTGGTGAACCATATGTCGACGTGCAGTGTGGATTTATTCGGGGATAGTTTTGCTTTCTGTTCAGGGGAGGTGCTGACTCTGTTCAGTCTCATACCAGGTTCAACAGGCACAGGAGCTTCAGCTAATCTGTAAATCCATCCTGAAAAATCCCGTGCTATGAATTCTCTAGGAATAATTTGTAATCTAGGTTCAGCTAATCAGTAAACCGATACATTAAAGTTGATACGGAAAAAGCATCCGTACCTGGCCGGTATGCGCTCAAATTTGCATCCAGTTCAACCTGAACTTTATCCACATTCTAAACATCTGATCAGGGCTCATGCTGGCGACGACCGTGTGGCTCGTGGTCGTGGACGCGTCGTCGTCCACCAGGAGGGCGCCCCGCGCGCAGCTGTTGTAGGGGGTTGCCCCGCGCGTCGCATGGTTCAGGGAGTGGAGGCGGCGGGGGCGCCGCCGGCAGCAGATGATGGCGGAAGCGCTCAGGAGCAGGGGCACACAGCCGGCAGCAGATGGTGGCAGCTGCGGCCGCGGCTGGGATCAGGGGCGCACAGCCGGCAGCAGATGGTGGCGGCTGCGGCCGGGAGCAAGGGCCAGATTTGTCGAGGCGGGAGGCGCGGTGGGTGGGAGGCTGGAGAGAAGAGTATAGCTGGCCAAACGGGCCGTGTTAACTGGCCAGCCCGGTAGCACGCAGCAACGGCACGGCCCGGGATAAACGGGCCATGCACGACACGCTGCACGCCATGGGCCATGCCTAGGCTTGGAGACGGGGCACGCGGGCCGGCACGGCACGGCCCGTTTAACTTTTTTTTAAAATATATAAATATATATGTCCTATATAAATACCTATATAGTACTCTAATATGTTCAATAATTTTGTAGTGCATGTACATTTGTAGCAATGTTGAGGATATCGCTTATCGGGAACTTATCGGTCGACCCATGATAAGGGGTAAATCGGCCAGTTTATCGGCATATCGGCTGATTTATCGCCATATCAGCTGATTTATCGGCCGATTTATCTTATCGGTCAGACAACGGTAAGCGATAAATCGGCCGATTTATCGGCATATCGGAAGATATCTTGAACAGTAATTTGTAGTGCTCTAATACGTAATCCCTCCGTTCTTAAATATAAGTCTTTTAAGACATTTTAAATGGACTACAATATATAGATGTATGTAGATTCACTCATTTTGCTTTGTATGTAGTCACTTGTTGAAATCTATAGGAAGATAAATATTTGGGAACAGAGGGAGTATTTTTTATATATTTTTGTAATACTTCACCATATGTTTTTACATTTTTGTTTTTTTTCCTGTTTTCTGAAGGTATTTCACGGAAAAAAAATTCTAACCTGCACGGGACGGTGTGCCTAAGCGTGCCACGAGCCGGCCCACTTATCTTTCGTGTTGTGCTTGGGCTGCTACCTGCAGCACGTGGTCCAGCCCGACATGGCCCGGCTATTAATCGTGCCCTGGTGGGCCATGCCATGCCAGGCACGTTTACGGTGGGCCGGCCCGGCCCGTTTGGCCAGCTCCGGAGAAGAGGGCAAACTGGTGAAGTGATGGAGGGGCTTCGCACATGAGCGGGCCCCGCATCGCACGGCCGTGGGCCGGCATGCGTTGCGTTTCAGCGGCCTTAGGGGTCATTTTGGTATAAAAAATTAAAAGGAAAAGAAAAAGGAATTAAAATTATAAGGAAAATAGAAAAATAAAATAAACGTCTGTTGGATGTCCAAATATATAAACATCCATCCAGCTCTAACCCAAATCCCAAACAAACAGAACCAAGAGTAGGGTCACAAACAAAGAAGCTCATAGCTTGGTTAAATTTTCGATTTCTCTTAACCAGGGTCGCCTCTTGTTGCTAGGCTATCCACATGACTCTTTTTGTATTCCTTTGAATTTCCTATTTAATCAATAAAGTGTCCTTCACCCCTCAAAAAAAAAAATAGTAGGGTCGGTCATCCAACCGTAGGCATCAAACGACTTTGTTGGATGTCCAAAAGTGTTTGGACCGTATTATCTTCTAAAAATAGAGTTTTGTTATCTGCATATTTAAAAACGTCATTTTTAACTAGTGTGCCCTTGCCTCCCCTTAGGAAAAAAAATGTAAATAGTACCGCGTGGTAGCAAAACATGTTAAATGCAGAGTGAATTCACGAGGCTACATTGAGAAGATATCTAGATCACTGCACGCATCCGATTGTAATATTGGATCGACCAGCATAAACACATCATTCCCCCAAAAATAAGTGCTTCGCAGAAGTTCCGTTTCACAAATGGAAAAAAGGAATGTTTGCTATATGATTTTTTTTTAAATAGATGCAGTTTAAGGACGAGATAAATAAAGTAAAATATTTGTTGACGATGGGAGCCTTTAGACCAACGCGGCCATATCAACATGATGGCACGATTTTGAAAATAAAGCTATATAGTACTTCCTCCGTTTCCAAATATTTGTCTTTCTAGAGATTTCAACAAGTGACTACACATAAAGCAAAATAAGTGAATTTACACTCTAAAATATGTCTACATACATTCGTATGTTATAGTCCATTGAAAATGTCTAGAAAGACATATATTTGAAAACAGAGAGAGTATTACGGAAAGTTCTTATCCGCAAAAAGCGAGTATATAGCAAAAAACTGCCACATTACAGGTTAGTGCTACAAAAAACTACCACTCTTTTTATTTATTTTTAAAATCTACCACAAAATTGGTTCGTTATTCCAAAAAAACTCAGATGGCTACATTGTTTAAAGTTGATCCGGATTATGATAGATCGGGCACGCTCCTAAGTAAACCGTTTGTTGACTTTTTATTTGACAATTAACTGACACATGGGTCCCTCAAGTCAGCTATTTCTAACTTCTTTTATCTTCTTCCCGAGAGCACCAGCAAGGGCTGGCGAGCAGCAGCAGAACCGCAGCCGCGGGGAGCAGCGGCAAGCGCCGGCAAGCAGCAGCAGAGTCGTGGCGGCGGGGAGCGGCGGCGCCGGCGAGCAAGCAGAGAGGCAAGCGCGGAGAGTAGCGGCGTCGGCGGGCAAGCAACAGCGGCACCGGCGGCGGGGAGCAGCGGCGGGCAGCAGCGACGGCGGCGAGTAGCAACAACAGTGGCCGCAAGCAGCACATAGTGGCAGGGAGAAGCGGCGGGGAGCAGCGGCGCCAACGAGCAAGCAGGGCCACAACCGCGGGGAGCAGCGACGCTGGGGCAAACAGCAGCGGCAGCGGTGAGCAGCAGCAGCCGTTGCGGCGGGGAGCAGCGGCGGCGGCGGGTAGCAGCAGCCGCAACGACTGCGAGCAGCACATGGCGGCAGGGAGAAGCGGCGCTGGCGGCGGGGGAGCAACACGGAGATTCCGGCCATGGCGACGTGTGACGGGAGCGAGAAAGAGCACATGGATCTGATTTTTTTTCTCCAAAATTAACAGGGACCCAACTGCTTTTTTACAAACTTACATGGACTGTTTCACATTTTTTGTAGGGGCCAACATGTGGGCTCCACATGTCACAACGGTCCAATATAACGGTGACATGACGAGTGGGTCCCCTTTGTCATAAACGTGGTTAAAACTTTTTTTTCGGGAAAAACTTCCAATCTATTCATCTTCAATCATGGCAGTACAACGAACACCAGAAATAAAAATTACATCCAGATCCGTAGACCACCTAGCGACGACTACAAGCACTGAAACGAGCTGAAGACGCGCCGCCGTCATCGCCCCTCCGTCGCCGGAGCCGGGCACAACTTGTTGTAGTAGACAGTCGGGAAACGTCATGCTAAGGCCCCATAGGACCAGCACCCCAGAACAGCAACCGCCGCCGATGAAAAATAACGTAGATCGGAAGGATCCAAACCGAAGACACACGAACGTGGATGAACCACGACGAGATCCGAGCAAATCCACCAAAGATAGATCTGCCGGAGACACACCTCCACACGCCCACCAACGATGCTAGACGCACCGCCGAAACGGGGACTAGGCGGGGAGACCTTTATTCCATCTTCAGGGAGCCGCCGCCGTCTCGTCTTCCTGAGTAGGATACAAACCCTAACAAGATTGAAAAAAATGATTAAAAACAGAGCCCTCCCGCCGGCCCTTGCCAGATGTGGTTAAAACTTAACGCTTCAGCAGATGGGGTTTTTGGAACAGCCAACAACTTTTGTGGTAATTTTTTTAAAAAAAAATTCTGAACGAAAACATGTAATATGATAGTTTTTTGCTATGTACTCCGCAAAAAGCAGTGGTGAAGTTCGACAAGAAAAGGGCCGGTTTCTGTGGCTCACACATTCTACGTTTGAATGCCTCCTTGCTTGCTCCACGGAGACAGAGCTCATACATTTCTCACCTGCACCCTCCCTCTCTCCCGATGCTCTGAAGCACCTATATAAGGGATCCAACCCAGCACACATCTCCCCACACCGCACACACGAGAGTACAAGACAAGAAGCAGAGTACCGACGCACGCACGCAGACGCAAGGATGGCACGCACCGGCGCCACGACCACGACGGCAGCTGCCGCGGCGCTGCTCCTGCTGGCGCTGGTGGCCACCAGCGCCGCCGCGGCCACTGGTGGCTATGAGATGACCGCTGCCGGCGGTCGCCGCAGCGGCCGGGCCCAGCCGGCGGGGCTGACGCAGTGCATGGGCGGGTGCGGGACGACGGTCACCTCGTGCCTCCTCGACTGCTACAACACGTCCGCCGGAGGGACCCTGCCCATCTGCTTCCTCGGCTGCACCAACAACGCCGTCTTCTGCGCCACCGACTGCTCCATCCAGGCGGCCTGATCGATTCCCAATCCATCCATCCATCCGGCTAACGATGAACTATACATAGCCTCGAAATGTATGCCATCATATGTATCAACGCATACGCGCCGCATGCATAATGCATTCACCGCGCACATTCCACCCCCGGAACCTCTATCACGTATGATTACGAATAAGATCGGTTGTAGTACTTTGTTTCAGCCCACCCGTGCGACCACTAGACTAGACACGAGCTTGTATGCTGAAGTGGTGAATATACACAGCTTGTGCTTACATGATGATTCTATCTATCCCACTCTCTGTTTATGTGGTTCTAACTTCAAATAACCAAATATATGATGGAAGAGCGAGAAACTTTGTGCGTCCTGAAATACTTGTCGGAGAAATGGATAAAAATGGGTGTATATAGAACTAAAATACGTCTAGATACATCCATTTCTTCGACAAGTATTTGCAGACGGAGGGAGTATAAGAGGTTCTACCTTTTCTTTGAGAGAGACGGGGAAGAGAAGAGCGAGAAAATGTAGTACTCCTACCGTTCGCAAATATTCAGGCGTCTCCGCATGACACGGAAACAATACCTGATGAGCAGCTAGTGGCATTTGGGTATGTAGATCGACATGAATAAAAAGCGTACACACACTCTGTAGCATTTGAGTATGCAGTTTGATTCCTCATATTAGGCCATACCTGAGCTCCATTTATGTGAGAAGACAAGATGACGATATGTAGGGTACCCTGAAATCGACAAGTTGGGATTTGGGACGGCGGCGGTCCCCGGGCGATTCCAGGGAGCACCTCTCCCATGTTTGCGGCGGCGTACAACATACATTTTTCATCCTTGCATACATGTGTATTTTTTCAGAAATTTTTGAAACCAAAATTAATGAGTTTGAATTTTTTTTAAATAAAGGACTCCATGGAGCCCGGTCTTCAAAATGCCCTACTCATTTGCACCGAGCTATATACACGCGCACTTGCTGCCTTCGTTTATTCTTTCCGACCGTTGATGCATCACATGCAATAACCAAGTTTTGAATATTTATAGATCCTCCACCAACGATTGCGCCTCACAGACCCCCTACTCCGAGGTCTATCGGTTTTCACACCGACACTGGTCCTTTCATTGAGAGTTCCGCTGTGAGATCGATAAAGGAACCGATGGGATTGTAGGTCAATGACCTTAGTTGTCCAGGCACGGTTCTTGTGCCTAGTGCACATCCCCCGGAAGAAGCCTCTCTCCCTACCGAGATGGCAGCGGCCCATGATCCTTACCCAGCCTCGGCCAAAACCCCCCCTAAAGGCGAGGGGCTGAAGCACTTCATGGAGAGTGATTCTGACAGCGGCCGACTAGATGCGGCTGATCACCCTGACCTTCAGAACGGTCCAACCGATCTGATCGCTCCAGACCCACAGACGGGCGAGGCCGCCGGAGTCATAAGCTTACATCTCATAAAGGCCGAAGTTCACCCACCCACCTCCCATGTCAAGTACTGTCCCGACAACTCGGGACCACCAGATGTCTGGGACCTAGCTTACATACAACAGCTCCCCGACGAATCGACCAAGCAGTACTGGTCGAGGTTCTTACTTGTTAAAAATAAGATCCCGGATTACCAGGCCTCGGATATCATAAACGCCTTCCAGAACGGATGCACGGACGAGGGTGCCTTAAACGCCTTGACCCTCCATTGCATCAAAACACTCCCAGAATTGTCCGATCTGGTGGCCAGGTTCTGCACCATCGAAGACACATGGCTGGCGGGGGAAAACGCATATTCAACCTATGAACACAGCTCACCACGCGGTAAACTCGCACCTCGACGCGAACCCAACAAACGGAGTACACCGGCCCAAGCGACTTCGGATGAAGAAGAATACCCCGAGTCGCCCCGAGACTACCCTCGATGGCCTGCTGGATAAACCATGATCAATACACACT
Source organism: Secale cereale (assembly GCA_902687465.1). Classification (NCBI taxonomy): domain Eukaryota; kingdom Viridiplantae; phylum Streptophyta; class Magnoliopsida; order Poales; family Poaceae; genus Secale; species Secale cereale. Next base: position 940,078,405 of record LR738711.1, read on the forward strand.
CTTTTGCTCAACTCCTGCCCAGCCCACAACTTTCGCGACATCTGGGTAATGCGGTAAGTGGCTAAAGAAGGACTCGCCATTCTGGTACCCCCCCCCCCCAGCTACGCAGAAGAATCCTCGGACAATGTCGACGCCATGATGATCTACAAGACCTTCACGTCCAACAACGAGCGTAAGCGGGCCCAGAGGGAAGTAAATTCCGTCTGGCAGGTGCCAACTTGGGGCGCGTGGATCAACACGCCAATCACCTTCGATCATAGAGATCAACCGAGGTCAACCCCAAACAGGTGCCCCGCCGCACTGGTCCTAGACCCAATCATGGACATCTGCCGTCTCCGGAAGGTGCTGATGGACGGAGGCACCATCTTGAATCTGCCATACATAGACACTCTGGAAAAGATGCAAATCGATATATCGCGCATAGAGCAAAGTTGTGCCACCTTTAAAGGTATCGTACCCGGCAAGGAAGCAAGATGTAGCTGGAAGATAACCCTGGATGTGGTCTAGGGAATGCTGGATAACTACTGCTTCAAAGAGATTACGTTTCACATTGCTCCCTTCAAGAGCGGGCACCACACTGTTATGGGGTGAGATTCCTTCTCCAAGTTCCAAGCCATACCACACTACGGCTGCATGAAGCTCAAGCAGTCAGGTCCAAACGGGATAATCGTTGTGTCCAACGATCCGGACAGAGCACTTAAAGACAAAAATAAAACGGCATCGCTCACCCTCGAATCCTCGTCGGAAGCCCTTGTGAACGAGGAGTTGACCGTACTGCGGTCTGAAGTCGATTGAGATGATATCATCCTTGACAAAAGGCCGAAGTCCACGTCATTCAAGCCAGCCGATGAGATAACCTATTTTCAAGTATAGCCCACAAATCCAGCTAAGACAGCAACCATAGGGGCAAACCTCCACCCAGAGATTGCCGAGGCCCTACAAGACTTCCTTTGGGAAAATTAGGATATATTTTCCTCGCATCATTCAGACACGCCAGGAATCCCTCGTCGGCTCGCTAAGCACAGCCTGAACATAATCAAAGGCCATAAGCCCTTCAAGCAGGAACAACGCGGATGCCAGAGCTGGACCCTCCCGACCTGCTCTTAGCTCTGGCAGGACAATGCAGTCCGCACCGCCCCCACGTGTCCCCTACCCTGCCGGACTGCTCCTCCGCGCGGGCAGCGGTTGGTGCTAGTGCCCCTCCCCACTGGCCCGCACACGCACTCCGGAACCGGAGGTGCGCGTCGCCCGCCATGAGAGGCAGCGATCAAGGGAGAGGGAGAAGATGGAGCGGTTCGCGCGCCGTCGCCGCGGGATGCCTGCGGAGCCCGACGAGGACGAGCGACTCCTCACATGGGTCTACCACTGGTCGCTCACGACAGCAGAGACGGACGCTCGCCGCCTCCGTCGGAACAACACCAAGGCGCTCTGGCTAGCCATAGAGCAGTCGAAGCGGGAGGCGAAGGAGGCGGCGCCAGAGGCGGCTCGACTCGCCAAGCCGGAGCGGTAGCAAGACAAGGCCGTCCGCCGGATGAATGGGCTGATCGTCCTGTCTTCCTCCGACTCTGACGATAGTGATGATGACAATTCCACCTCCTCCGACGACCAAAATCCTCCAGCAGCCGCGGACGCCCACAACTGCGCCGGTGACTGGAAGGGCAAATGCCCGCCACAGAAGTGGTGATCCCGCTCCTCCTCATGTTTATAATATGAGTGAATTCCGCTTTTTACCCCCTATTTTGACATTTTTGACACTAATTACCCAATTTAGCGAAATTTCATCCGTTTTACCCCATTTAACAAAATTATTGACACAATTTACCCTGTTTAAAGTTTTGTGCGCATTCTAACCGGCCGGTCATAATAGTTAGGTCCAACAGGCATGCCACGTCAGTGTTTTTTCATACTATTTTTCTCACTGCTGAACAGTGCCGTGCAGCTTCTCCCGACCAGCTCGGCCCGATGGCGGTCGCTCACGTCACATCCAACGCACAACGCCCAAGTCGGCCGCGCGCCACGCTCGCCTCCCGTAGCTTCTCATTTGCGTTGCTCGCCCCCAAGCAAACATGCTAACTGATTTCCGTATAAGCATCAAATTCCTATAGCATGTTTATCATGCCTGCATCATTTGTTAACTCAACCATGGAGTTCCCGTTGGCCACCTTCTTCTGATAATAAACATTGTCCCAAGGGTTGAAAACCAACTCCTTGATCTTCTCCTTTATATCAAAATAACTAATGAAGTCCCTCTCAATCATCTCTGGCTTTGGATTCTTTATCCACTGACATGTAAAATATATAACACTCCACATCTTGGTTGACATCCGCTTTGTGCAAGAAAAATAAAAATGAATTCGTGGCTGCAATCATCATAAATCATAATCTACTCTAATAGGGTAAATACACATGTTTCAGCATGCATTGTAAGATACAAATATCCAAAATTCCTTTACAGCTAGCAAGTAGCAACAGATGCTATCACTTGTGCATGTATTAACACTCTACCGGTCAACATATTTGCTACCTAGATATTCATATATGTAGGTGTATCAGAGTTAGTGAAGTAGTATATTTACACCACTTTATTATAATCCATAGAACCATGCATACTTAGGGCCGTATATCATATCTGAAGAAAAACATACATGATTTCAAATTATATCAGTAACAATTTCTCCGATAATTTATTCAATGGTAATATGCAATGCTGATCAAGTATAGTCGTCCCATCAGAATACTTCAAACGGGAAACGAGTTGAGTAGGGAGAAAAATACGCAGGAAAAAACTGTGGACGTGGCATGCCAGCCGGTCAGAACGTCCAAAAAATTTAAAACAGGGTAAATTGTGGCAACACTTTTGCTAAATGGGGTAAAACGGATGAAATCCCGCTAAATGGGGTAATTAGTGTCAAAAATGTCAAAATATGGGGTAAAAACCGGAATTCACTCTTATAATATCTTTTATGTTGTTGATGTTTAAGTACTTGTCCGGTGACGAACTCAGATGATCTTTTGGATGATGGCAAGCTCCTTTAATAATGTCCGTTTGCAGCCGATTTTGTTGCGCATTGTTTGATCACGTAGAGTAGCTCATGTTGCATGTGTAGTATGGATATAGGGTGCCGGATATGGGATACCCGGATGTGGAGAAGGAAATATGAGATGTGTCTGCTCAGTGCCCGCGGACGCGTTTGAGGGGCCGAAGTAGCCCATCGTAGTTGTAGATGCTCTAACGGCCCACCTTAAATAAGGGGCCGTGCTACAAATCAGTCGGATAATTTCTCCTGTTCGGCCGTACGATCTGCGTTCTGGGGCCGTTGGATCACAGGCAGCAGCGCATCACCATTGCAGCCCCGCGCGATGCTCCTACGCGGCACCAACGGCTCCGGCGAAGCAACTCCGGCGGAGCTCCACTGCAGCACCGACGATTCCGGCGAAGCTTCATTGCAACTCCGACGGAGCCTCAACGCAGCACAGGCGCGTCCGGCGAAGCTCCATTGCAACTCTGGCGAGGTTTCATTGCAGTGCCGGCTATGCTCCCGGCGGCCCGGCTTCGCTCCATTGCAACACCGGCGGTGCTCCGACAGCTTCAGGGCAACATCAATGGAGTTGCAGAGCCTCCGTCGGCCACTCGCCACGGTCACCATCGCAGCACCATGCGAGGCTCCATTGCAGCTCATGATGGCAGCCATGGCAGGCGGTGGCGACGCAGAAGCTACTCGCGATTCGTGGTCTCCGGCGCGGCGTCGCACCACCGGCTGCCTCCGTCGCAGACGGCCATGGCAACACTCCATTGATGGTTCGCTGCAGCGCAAACACTCCTCTCTCCTCACAACTGCTTTTGGAGGCGGGCTTGCATCATCCCTCAAACGGGCCGGGGGAGGAGGGGGGGAGCAAGTCTCCGGCAGTGGCGACGGCCGGCTCTGCTTCGTCCACGACGGTCTGCATCATAGAGACGAGAGGGAGAGAGACGCTCGAGAGGGAGACGACGAGCAGCTGATTGGGATAAGGTGGAGACGGGATGGAGAGGATAAGGTTGGGTGGACGCCGTGGGCCACGAGGGCATGTGTCTAGCGAAGGAGCAGGTTTACGAGAGAGAGAAATCATCCGGTTGATTTTGATCGTTTTCCTTAAATAAGTCCGTGGACTCTTATTTGCTCTTCTTTTTGGGCTTAATTAATGGTGTTGGGCCGTGGTCAGGAGCACCTATCCGACCAAGAAAAAAATTATATTCCGGCGAACGCAGTACAGCAGAGGGAGAGAGAGAGATGGGGAAGAAGGGCAAAGCGGCGGCAAGGGAGCGCCGGGAGGAGCGGCGGCGGGAGGTCACGCTCCTCCGCGCGGTCCCCTACGAGCCCCACCAGCGGTGGTGGGACGGCCTCGCGCCGGCGCGCGCCGTGGCGGTGGTGACGGGGGCCAGCCGCGGCATCGGCTACGAGATCTCCCGCCAGCTCGCGCGCCACGGCCTCCACGTCGTCCTCGCCTCGCGCGACGCCGCGCGGGGCAGGGACGCCGCGGAGCGGATCCTCTGCGAGGAGGGCACGAGCGCGGAGTGGCGGCAGCTCGACGTGGCGGACGCCGCGTCGGTGGAGGCCTTCGCCGCCTGGACGGCGCGGACCCACCGCGGCATCCATGTCCTTGTGAGCCTCCGCAACTGCCATGTTCTTCCTGTATACAGTACTATGGAACACTTCAATTTGGTTTCGACAATTTCATACACGGTTGTGGTGGTTTCAATTTTATTCCATCTCTATCCAATTGAGTGATGGAGCAGCTGAAAGTAGTGGTGCCTAATTGCCTAAGCTGCATGAAGTTCTGAATATTTATGTTCAAATGATTCCTACCACCACGCATAGAAGTCTGAATATTTAGCAGAAAATAGCTTGGACATGGGCAGTCTAAAAATGATGTTCAGTTTCATACATGTGAGAATATGAATATATGATACATAGGTTCTGTACAAAGCAAGGAGGAAACCAATATGCAATGAGTGATTAGATGCTGATACTGGCAGATTTTTGTCTGAATATCTTTGGTAACCCAGCTACAGATTAACAATGCAGGTGTAAACTTCAACAGAGGTGCAGATAACTCTGTTGAATTTGCTGAGCAAGTTATCCAGACAAATTATTTTGGTACAAAGCGGATGATTGAAGCCATGCTACCATTACTGAAACCTTCTCCGTATGGTTGCCGGATAGTGAATGTGAGCTCAAGGCTTGGTAGGGCCAATGGCAGACGCAATGTAAGCTTCATCATTAAATTCTTATTTTTCCGAAGTGACCCCTTCTGAATGATCCTTGACTTGTTTTTGTTCTCCTTTCTAACCCATCAGAAAATCGGTGATGCAAGCCTAAGAGAGCAACTACTAAGTGATGATTGTTTATCTGAGGTATTGATTGATGGGATGGTTACCAAATTTCTTGAACAAGTGAAGCAAAATAGTTGGTCCTGCAATGAGTGGCCTCAGATGTACACAGACTATTCTGTCTCAAAGCTTGCGGTTAATGTGTATACAAGACTCATGGCTAAGAGGCTTGCTGATAGGTCCGAAGGCGAAAAAATTTACATTAACTGTTTCTGTCCTGGCTGGGTAAAAACTGCCATGACTGATTGGGAAGGGAACATTTCGGCTGAAGAAGGTGCTGATACTGGAGTGTGGCTTGCCCTATTGCCCCACGAACAAGCAACAATTGGAAAGTTCTATGCCGAGAGACGCGAGATAAGCTTCTGAGGTGACTAGTCTTCTCCATACTTCTGCTCCAGCTAGGCAGCGCTACAAGTAGAAATTTTCCATAGTTTTGCCCCCAGCTACATGACCCAAGACTCTCGTATGTTCAAATTGCTTTGTGTTCACTTGCACTTGTTGACATAGAAGTGATACGTGCTTGCATTTATCTATGTCCTCTTAAAGGGCTTGTGGTTTGTTTTTTTATTTTGTACGTCAGCCGAAGAGCAGTAGAGCTGAGATGTGTACATATTTCCTCTGATATTTAATGCAGTAACTGATCCATCTTTCAGAATTGGTGTTCTGATACTTACATATCTTTCAGAATCGGTGTTATGATACTTAACATACATTTGACCATACCTATGTACACTATGTAGGTGATTGAACAACAGTAGAACTGAGACTGACATTTGCGGTAACTGATTCATCTTTCGGAAGTACTGTTCTGATACTTAACATACATTTGACCGTACCTATTTACATTATGTAGATGGATTGCTATATGGCTGGAATGGTAGATCTACAAGTGGCACATTAATGAAGTACTCCCTCCGTTCCTAAATATAAGTCTTTTTAGAGATTCCACTATGGACTACATACGGAGCAAAATGAGTGAATCTATACTCTAAATTATGTCTATATACATCCGTATGTAGTTCGTAGTGAAATCTTTAGAAAGACTTATATTTAGGAACGGAGGAAGTACAATCCAAAATGTGAAGAGCATCGAGTCTTCACATTGATGGAAGGCTCATTCCCTAAAAAATTCTCAATAAATGATGTCCTACCAAATTCTAATGGCCGTGAATGAAGTGGCTGGAAACAGGGGAATGTTCACCAGGACCACCAGCCCAGAACGGCAGCAGGCAGGCATGGCAAGCTGGACTGCTGCACTGAGTATATGATTAGGCTGGATCTCAAGCAGTTCCACTGTCTGATCTCTCATCATCTTGAATGTAGAGGTGGATTCTTACAACCCTATGGACCGGATCAATGTAACACTGATGCAGGCGATCGATATGTTTGGGAGCCGGTGGGGAATTCCAGAGATATGATTATGGCCGGCTACGCCATTCATGCTGGCTTTGGTTTGTTGAAGCGAGTGATGTGTCTTTTTCTTGCCCGGGCTCACGTACAACATCACACCTATGCTACCCGTAGGAGACACAATTTGTGCGTGTCTGTCTCATGAGTTAATGAGCAAGATATAAGCATGAATGAGCAAGACATAGAATTGTTAAATACGAATGTAATACAACGATCATGGGAAATTACACCCAAGATGATGATTTTCATGACATCAGAGGGAGGAATGTAGTGATAGGTACCCCTGTATTGCAAAAGTATGCCAACATCAATCGGTGCATACAACCATCTTTATTAAATTATTCAATAGAGTCTGACAAAGCAGATACATGGATCAATCTAAAGCCACCTTCCTGGCGATCTCAATCGCTACACCTACTATTCTGATAGAGTGCCCTGATGTATCCATGCCCACCATCTAATCCGATGGCCTCGCCAGGCTGCCCCACCGCGGGCCGAGAGCATCAACCACTCTAGTTGATCCTCGGCACACATCACATACGCACACTCTAAAATTCGCCGCCGCCAAGCACCAATCTAGTTTCAGTTCCGGCAGTCTAATGCTATGAGTGCGATGTGGCCATGGCGGCACAATCCATTGGTGAATGGTGGGGAAACTTATGCTCTTCCAACCGTCCGAAAGAGAAAATCAAGGACGAGCTCACATTGGCTGCATACATCGCGTGGAACTTGTGAAGGAGCGAAACCGAAGAGTTTTTGAGCAGAAGGAGTTGCCGGCTATTGGATTGGTGGGCCTAATCAGAGATGATGTCAAGTGTTTTAACAAGGCCATAAAGGGGTAACCACTGTGTGGCTGGTCGACCCGGATCTTCTCCGATGGTCGGTCCTTCTTGTATGATACTTCTTTCCCCTATAATGCAAATGGCAGAGCTGCTACTATTCACATCAATCTTCCACCGTCACATCTTTACAAGAGATCAAGGTACTATGATTCTTATGATTTACGTATTACCACGTATGTTTTTACGAGAAAACTTCCAATCTATTAACTTTCAATGGCAGTGCAACGAACAATAAAAATAATAAAAATTATATTCAGATTCGTAGACCACTAAACGACAACTACAAGTACTGAAGCGAGTCGATGCCACGCCGCCTTCATCGCCCCTTCTTCGCCCGGAGCCGAAAAAAAATTGTTGTAGTCAATCGGTATGTTTGGGAACCGGTCGGCCTGCATTGGGAATTCTGGAGCTATACTCATGGCTAGGCCATTCATGGGCCGGAGAACAAATTGCCGGCAGTATATTGTTCTGATTCTGCCGCCACCTGTATATGTGCGGTACATGCTTTGTTATGTTCGTGTTTGTATGCATGGTTGGATCGTGTGATTCGGCCAGCTGCTGATTTTGTTGTTTCGGATTAATAGGGAGATGTAGGAGCGTAGCAGAGTACAGTTGCATCTTTTTCTTGACAGGGCTCACGTTCGACATCACATACATGCTGGCGACAAAGATGTGTGAGCGTGTCTAACGAGTCAATGAGCTAGATATAGAACTGATAAATACCAACGTGATGATTTATAGTGATAGGTACCCCTGTTTTGCAAATGTGGAGAAATGATGTAAGGGCGAACCCTAAGATTTACAAATCATTGGTGAATCAACTGACAAAATTCATCTAAAACTGTTGCAAAAGTCATATGCATTCGAGGGACCAGTGGTGAAGCGGCATTCCATGTGACGCATCGACGATGTGGAGTCTCGGCGGTGTGGCGCGGCAGGGTCTCGACGACGAATGTGTGATGATGAACGCGCGAAGTGAGGTGGCGTTGTCTGGCGCCGTGGGGGCGTCGACGGCGGGCCTGGCAGGGTTGATGCGTCATTATCAGCTCTGAGGATGGATCAGTAAAAGATGGCGGCGACGACCTATGTGAGTGTGTCGGACCAATTTGTGCCCAAATCCAGTATGCGGCTTGGTTGGGGCATTCAACTTTAGATGTTAGGCATTTGGCTCGGACTATCGACTCCCCTTTATCAAGTGGAAAAAGAAGTTGGGCAGGGATGGAGGCACACAAATTTCAAGCCAGATGACTGCGTCGTGATTGCGATTGTTGGTTTGCTTCCAGCTGCCGTTTTCAACTGTTTCCCTACGATATGGAAACAATGTAGATCCACCGGAAGAAAAAACGCACACACGCTTTGTAGCATTTGAGTAGGTAGTTTGATTATTCATCTTGGGCCATACCTGAGCACCATGTGTATTGTGTACACTAGCAAACCCGACCAACAGACAAGGAAATATAACACTCTTCATGCTTGACCCACGGGGTCGTAATATCCTTAGCATCGAGAAGAATGGATTGCGTGACACCGATCATCTTGGACTCCTGCCCTAATATCGTCAGCTCCCCCTCAAACTCTATGCGCGTCGCATGAATCGGCACCGCGAGATAACCCCTCAACAATGGAAGGCCCATATGGCGATATGATTCAGCGCGGAGAAAGTGTGGTAGCGGGTGGGCACGACGCCACCATGCATGATTGATGGCCGAATGAATATCAACGGCCTTCTTGACACATCTGCTGAATATGGTGATCGGATGATCAAAGATGTCTGTGCGCGTGGTGATGGAGCCGTAGATGCTACTAGAGCATAGCTCACAGGGGATGCATAGCCAGACATGTATTTCGACCTTCACGGCGTTGCTTATCACTGCGCACACCACGTCTACAACGCCTTTGCTTGTTTCGATGGTGGCGGTGTTGCATTTGTCAGACATGGACGGATCGTCCCAATCCAACACCAGGCTGAATAGCTCCTTGGGTTTATTCTTGGTTCCATCAATCTTCACCTGGATGGAAACGGGCGAGTCGGCTGGGATGTAGGTAGATAGTCCGGTCGGAGGCAGCTCCATCTGCATGCATGCATATAGTATAAGTGAGCCACATACCAACTGGATCGGGAAGATATCACATGATACCATGATTCAAAACTTAAAATTTTGATGTTTCAAAAGACTTGAAAACAATTGTGAATGTCCACCTGACATGTGTCTTCAATGCTAAAGTTTCAAATCCAAAATAAAAATATAGAAGAAGAGACAAACAAAAATCCACATGTTAATAGTGTCATACTTTTCTTTGCTTTTGTCCTTCTGTGAACTATTCATGCTGAATTTTGAATTTGATTCGCGTTTTTTAGAAATAGTATCAAGGTATCATGTGGGGTAAAATTTTGACCTTGACAATTTTAGGGTTTTGAGCTTGACAATTTGTGGAACATGTAAATTTGATTCCGTATCAAGGTATCATGTGATGCATGACATCACAGGATATTTTCCCCGACTGGATCCTGCAGAGATGGTATTATGGTATCATGTGATGCAGGATATTAATTAGTGATCGGTAAGAGCTTACCCTGAAATCAACAAGTTGAGATTCGGGATGCTGTCTTGCCCATGTTGCTCTTCGTGAGTAAAACGGCTTGACAGTTTTCGGCTGGCGCTGGCAGATGATCTTGGCGGGCATGCTGCCGGAGGCCAGTACTTGGCCAACCAGAGGGAAATTCGCATACACCCCGAAAATCTCGACGAGGCGATCGCCGTAGTGAGCCTTGACTGACCAGCTACGCGATGGCCGCTGCTGCCGCTGGTTGTTAGCTGCGGCAGGCGACCACCGCGCCACCCCGGCCGGGAAGTACTCAACCGGACTAGTTCGGCCGGCGATCCGGATCACGGAACCGGAACCTTGCTGGTCAAGCAGCCCCAGCAACCCCGGGAGGTCGTTCAGCCTCTGCAAGCAAGTTAGTAAAGCTGATGAACGTTTCTTCCTTCTAATGATGGAGTAGCGAAAATTTGTTCGCAAAGAAAGAAATAAAAGAGCATGTACAGGATTCAGATCTCCTGTTTGCCTACCTGAAGGTCGCCCAAAAAAATTGTAGTACAAGATGTTCTTTGGGGCGTCGGTCGCCGGGCGATTCCAGGCAGCGCCTCTCCCACGCTCGCGGCTCCAGCGGCAGCGTCGGGACGGGGATTCATGCCGGTTACCTAGCCCAGACTGGTTTGGCTGGGGTCCTGCCGGGCTGGACCCTTTATATTTGACACAAGCGAAACCCTATTTCTTAGGGTTTTGCTAGAACTCATTTAGATGAGATGTAATTTGGTCTCATTACGTTTTATAGCGATTAGATGTGAACAGATACAATCCACGTGAGCACACACGCATCTTATAGCATCATATCTAATGGCTATAAAACGTGAATGAGACCAAATTATGTCTCATCTAAATGAGTTCTAGGTACTCCATACGTACAACTTCTACGACATCTTTACGTACGTTATACCTGGCCAAACCTCGGGCCGGGCCGGGCTTCGGGCCGGGCCTAGCCAAGCCCGAGGCAAAAAACCTAGGCCCGGGCCCGGCCCAGCCGTTGGACCTAGTTTTTGAGCCCAAACCCGGCCCGAACACGTAAAAGCCCGCCCTCTTCACAAAAGTACAAAAACAACGGGCCCGGGCCCGGCCCGGCCAGGCCATCGGGCTCAATATCTAGGCCTGAGCCCGGCCTAGGAGTAGCGTGGGCCAGGTCAGGCTTTTTCGGGCCGGGGCGGGCTGCTCGTGGCCAAGACTAGCTTGGTATATATATACTGTTCTAATAACTACTCTATCCTAGCCGTCGCCACGTCACGTGACTAGGGAGGCGATATTTTTCCACCGATCACAGTGGCCCGGGATGTTGACCCTCTCCCTCCGGCTGCTCCGGCGGCGCGAGGGAGGGGGAACCTCGTTCATCTGTTCTGTAATTACTGTTTGGATTTTTAGATCGTGGTGCGCCGTTGGGGTGGTGGGAGCGGTGCCCGGACGAATAAATTTGCCTCGGCTTCACTCCCACACCGGCGGTGCTCTTCATGGCGGCGTCTCGGAGTTGATTGCATCGTGTCTTTGCCGATCCTTCAGATCGGCGGCGTTAGGGTTCATGGATGGTGTTAGCGAGGCGGCGGAGGCGACTCTGTCAGGTGTGTCTCTCCTTCTGCTCTGTCCCCGTTGTTGTGGCGTTGTCTCCGACGTCATGGTGGAGCTGGAAGGTTTTGTCGTTCAGGAGTACGCGCAGACGATTGTCTATGCAAGTGACTACTAGAAGATGGTGCATCTCGTGCTGGGTTTGTGGCTGGTGGCTGGTGGCTGACTGTTCTGGTTTGCTCCTCCAACGTTGTTGTCGTGCGGGAATGTCAGATTTGGAGTTCGATTGCCTGTTCGGGGACATGTTGACTCGGTCTGATTCTTTCAACGGTAATGATTTTGCTTCTAGCAAACTACTTTCGAGGTCCGTAAGAGCAACTCCAACGGGCTGACCCAAACGAACGGCGATTTCGTCCGCTTTTTGTCCGTTTGGGTCGGCCGTCCGCTGATGGCTTCTCGCCCCTCGTTGGTTACCCCAAGTGGAAGGTTTGAGATGCAGTGTAGCGGTAGTTTTCCCTTGGCAAAGATACCAAGGATCGAATCCCCTGAGACTCCGAGGTTCAACAAGAAGGTGTCAACTGCTAGCGGCGCAACTAGCGATTGACCGGACCTGCACACAAATACAAATAACTTTGCTCTCAACGAGTACAGAGAGGTTGTCAATCCCTCCGGCCTTGTCGTTTACAAAGAATGAAACGCAAGAGATAATAGTGATAGGTATTACTGCAACTAGTAAGTAAGAACAGAAAGTAAATAACGGATGTGATCAATGATGGTAATATGGACCGGGGTCCCATGATGTTCACTAGTGATGTCTCTCTCCCAAAAGACGATAAAACAGCTAAGCGAGGTAAACGAATTACAGCTGGGCAATTGACAGGATTATGTGCGCAAACCAATGCTAACTATGCTGCAAAGAAAGGTAGAGGCTCAAAAGCATGGGCGGTACGCCAAGGCAAGTAGACCGAAATCCATCTGCATCTACTACTAATCATCCACCTTGAGATATCTATCCAGAACATCTCGCTGGTATTAAGTTGCGAGTCCCACCCATAGTGTAAACTCAAAGCAACAGACAACTGCATTAAAAGATCTTTGCGTAAAGTAAACAATCCTTGCACCCGCAAGTACAAGCACCGTTGTTTTCCCCCTTGTGGCAACAACACATCCCCTAGACTCATGTTTCTGTCACTCAAGCTAGTCATCGAGGGGCATGAACCCACAATCAAGCATAACGTTCCCTCTTGGAGTTACTACCTACTACTTGGCCAAAGCAATAAACAGCAACGGAGAACATGCAAGAATTACTCAAGAACATAAATATAAAAGAGGTGAATCAAATATATTACTCACACACAATCTGAACATAATCTCATAATCCATCGGATCCCAGCAAACTCAGCATAGCAACAGCATAAGGATTACATATGTGCCTCGATCATGTAGGGCAGCTCACGAGGTCTAATCGGTGAAGAACAACGAGGGGAGGAGAACATCACATAGCTACTGGTCATGGACCCATGGTCCAAGGGAGACTACTCACAACTCATCCGGGAGGCGTCCATGGTGGTGGAGAGGCTCCCGGTGGTGATCCTCCCCTCCGACAGGGTGCCGGGAAGAGTTCTCCTGGTGCTCCCGATCTTGGAAGCGCGGCGGCGGCGGAACAGAGATGAGATCGCGAAAAAGGGTTCCGTCCTCGAGGGTTTCGGGACGCGGTGTAAATATATGCCAAAGGGGGGCGTCAGAGGAGGCCAGGGGGGCCCAGGCGCCCTGGCGGCGTGGCCAGGAGGGGGGGCGCGCCCTCTGGCCGCCTGGAGCCCTGGTGGCCCCCCTCCGGCCCTACTTTGGCCGCATGAAAGCTTCCGGAATGCTGATTTTTTATATATTTTTCCCGGAATTTTTCTGGCAGTTTACGTAATGGGAAAACCTGAAATACAAAAACAGCAGAAAACAGAAACTGGCACTGGGGTGCACTGAGTTAATAGGTTAGTCCAAATATGATCAAAAGTGTATGGAAGTGCATAAATATCATAGCAATATCACACAAAAGAGGCATGGAGCAAGCAGAAATTATAGATACGTTTTGGACTTATCAACATCCCCAAGCTTAATTCCTGCTCGTCCTCGAGTAGGTAAATGATAACAAGCATAATTTCTGTGGTGACATGCTATTAACCATATAAGAACTTTTCACAGTCACATGACAAGTTCTTACTGAGACAATGAATCTGTAGTAATTAAGTTGCCTCATGAGAACATCACAAAGAACTGAAAGTTTTACAATATGATACTGAAACACTCAATCGATTTGTAGTGAGCATGGTGTGCAAACATGACAAAGTGGTACCTCGCTTGCCCCCTTTAGTGAAGCAAAACATAAATGCAGGGGCACCTCCAAAGTTTAAGTGACGACTAGATACAATGATTTCAGAATAAACGATATCATAATCATGCAGAAGACAATGGTACTTTGGGACAATGCACATTACACTCGGAATGACAATCATGCTCTCAATAGTTGGTGCTTTAAAGAAGGTGGAGAATCTCGAACCGTGGCTTTTGTTGGCAAAGTTGATAACCCGTGGTCGGAAACAAAAACTAAACATGTACCAGAGCTCTTGGTTTTTAAAAACAGAGGTAATAATTATTATTTTAGAATATGCATATTTCGTCAATGAATGCTAGTAGATAACTCAATTACTTCTTGAGCTGGACAAGTTTCGAGGAACGGCTCCCGCACGAGGACGATCACATCCTCTTAATCTCCTTTGTTTATCACTGCCAAAGTTTTCTGATTTCTCATGAACAAAGCGTGAAGGAGGGTTTGTTTGTTGTATATTTTTTAATGAGCCGGGCGCACTCTATGCCAGTTCCTTCTCGTATTAGGGGTTTGCACATTAGACATGCAATCCCGGGGTGAAGCTTGTCCAACTTAAAAAGATCATGAATTAACTACTACTTCCTCATGAGCTAAAACAGAGGCACAAAAGAGAAATGCTTTTGAATAATTTCGAGATGGTACAAGAAAGTCTTCGTTAGGAATGGCAAGTAAATACCATGTATAGGAAGGTATGGTGGACTCATATGGCATAACTGGTTTAAAGGATTTTGGATGCACAAGCAGTCAGTCCGCTTAGTACAGGCGAAGGTTAGCAAAAGACTGGGAGCGACCAACTAAAAGAGCAATGACGGTCATAATCATGCAGAGCGACAAAGCAACATTGAATCGGGCATGGAAGTTATATCGCTACTCAGAAATTAAAGATCATCAAGGCTTGATAGACTTTCTTTACAGTCTTAAATATGCGTGAGCATATGCCAAGTCAATCAAAATAAATTCTTGGAGGAAGATATCACTAAACCATACCACATCATAGGCAAACAAATCATGTTGGTACTTCAATAACACATTAAGAACCCCCCAGCTATTTGAGACTAACCATAAGAAAACATGAACTACTAAGCACCATTATGCACATAGCATTTTTATCATAGACATATCAACCAGTGCAACAGAAGACAACTCTCTTAACAAGATAAGTATGATAACCCAAGAGAGTTCTAGCAACCAACTAAACAAAAGCTCTTCAAAAAGTAAAGCATGAAAACTAAGAGCTGAACATGATAGTAGCTATTGAAAGACAAAGAACATACACATCAAAGATAAACATGAAAATCCCATGTTATGTTCTAGGTTGAAGTGGAGCGTGTTTCTCTCCCACACAAAGAAAGCTGAGTTCCAACTCGTTATGAACATCAAGCAAAGCTAAAGAAAACTAAAAAGGAAACTAAAAGCAAGACGCTCCAAGCGTAGCACATAACACATGAAGTGATAAAAATATAGTGGAACGAAAGACGAACTGATAATTGTTGATGGAGAAGGGGATGCACGGGGGCATCCCCAAGCTTAGACGCTTGAGTCTTCTTGAATATTTCTTGGGGGTGCACGGGGGCATCCCCAAGCTTGAGCGTTTGACACTCCTGAATCTTTTTATCATCTTTCCTCGCACACTTGAAAACTCCCTTCATACATAACTCATCATAATCTGATTAGCGAGGTTAGTACCCATAATAAAATAATTTTTCCTTGCTGGAAATAAGGATATTCTTGAAGGTCTACTGTTTCTCAAGATTGCCAAAAGGTTTTTGCAAAGAAAAAGCAAGCTCAAGGTTTGCAAAACGAAGGAAAGGCAAAACATGACAGAATCTGTGAAAAACAGACCAGCAGGTAGTAAATAATTTTTTCGGGGCACTTATGCAACTCAAATCAAAAAACTCAGAACAGACGCCTGAAAGCCAATTGTATAGAGCACGCTGTCGAAAAAATTCAGACCAAAAAGATGATCTGGTGATTTTATACGAATTTTTCTGTCCAAGGACAGAATCTGTTTCCTGGACAGCACGTCACAACTTTTGAACTTTCTTGCAATCAGAGGCTACACTTGGCACAAAGCTGAAAAGTAAAGATACAATGATGATGCTACTGTAGTAACAACATCAATACACAACAAAAGCAAAATAAAATTTTATTCATTGTGGGCTGCCTCCCAAAAGCGCTTTCTTTTATGCCTTTAAGCTAGGCATAATGCAAAGAGATCAAGTTTTATCAAGAGTAAAAGAATAGCGAGCCCGTATAACAGACTCAAAAGGTAACTTATTCTTCTTTCTAGGGAAGTGTTCCATCCCTTTCTTGAGAGGAAATTGGAATTTTATATTCCCCTCTTTCATGTCAATGATGGCACCAACGGTGCGAAGAAAAGGACGTCCCAAAATAATTGGACAAGAAGGTGCACATTCAATATCCATAATAGTAAAATAAATGGGAACATAATTGTCATTGACAATGATAAGAACATCGTCGATCCTCCCCAAGGGTTTCTTTATGGAAGAATCAACAAGACGAACACCAAAAGAGCAAGAATCAAAAGGTTTCAATTTAAGCATATCATATATTCTTTTGGGCATAACGGAGGTACTAGCTCCAACATCACATAAAGCATAGCAAGAGAAGTTATTCAACTTAATTTTAATCATAGTATCCCAACCATCTTCTAGCTTTCTAGGTATGGAGGCTTCTACCCTAAGTTTCTCCTCCCTAGCGTTGATGAGAGCATTAGTGATATGCTCTGTGAAGGCAAGGTTAAGTGTGCTAGTGCGGGGATCTCTAGACATCTTGTGAAGGAAATCAATAACTTCGGTAAGGGTGCAATTATCAAAATCAAGGTCACTACTATCAAGTAAAGTGGTAGTGGTGTCCTTTAGGCTCACTAGTTCGGTAGTTTCTATAGTCATAGCATCACCATTAATAGGTCCAATGGGACCAGGAGTGCATTGGGTGCTAAGAGTTTGGATATCCTCAACAACTTGGATAGTAGCAACAGTGTGGTGGGTAGGAAGGTTCTTAATTCTATCTTCTTCCTCCTTTTCTCTAGCCCATCTCTCTTTAAGTTTAGCCAACATCCTAATGTTTTCATTAATTTGCACTTGAATAGCATTCATAGGAGTGGTCTTCCTCTCCTCAAGAGGGGAAGTTCTAATTTTAAGCAACTCTACCTCATGGGCTAAATTGTCTACCTTCGAAGAGAGATCATCTAGTTTGGCTAGTTTTTCTTCTACACTCTTATTGAAGGCTTTTTGGGTAGTGATGAAATCTTTAAGCATAATCTCTAGTTCAGAAGTGGAGTTCTTGGTGCTAGGATAAGCATTGTTGTTCCCATAGGAATTAGAGGGGAACGGTCTAGGATTGCTACCAAAATTACTCCTATAAGCATTGTTATTGAAATTTTTTCTAGAGATAAAGCTCACATCTACTTGTTCTTGAGCAATCAAAGAATTTAAAGGAACATCACGAGGATCAACAGAAGATTGCTTGGAAAGTAGAGACATGATCAAGTCAACTTTTTCATTTAGGGAGGAAATCTCCTCGACAGAGTTTACCTTCCTACCTGTTGGAGCGCGTTCGGTGTGCCATTGGGAATAATTGGTCATCATCTCATCGAGAAGCTTCGTGGCAGCACCAAGTGTAGTTGACATAAAGGTTCCTCCCGTGGCCGAATCTAGCAAGTTCCGCGAGGTAAAGTTCAAGCCTGCATAAAAAGTTTGGATAACCATCCAAGTAGTCAAACCATGAGTAGGGCAGTTCTTGACAAGAGATTTCATGCGTTCCCAAGCTTGGGCAACATGTTCATTATCCAATTGTTTGAAATTCATTATGTTACTCCTTAGTTGGATAATTTTAGCAGGTGGATAGTACTTTCCAATAAAAGCATCCTTGCACTTGTCCCAAGAATCTATGCTATTTCTAGGCAAGGATTGAAACCAAATTTTAGCTCCTCCTCTCAAGGAGAAAGGAAAAAGCTTAAGCTTAACAATATCACTATCTACTTCTCGGTACTTTTGCATATCACAGAGTTCAACAAAATTGTTTAAGTGTAAAGCAGCATCATCTCCAGCACCGGAGAATTGATCTTTCATAACTAGGTTCAGTAAAGCAGGTTTAATTTCATAAGAAGGTGCTGAAGTGGCAGGTGTAGTAATGGGCGTGCACATAAAGTCATCATTGTTATGACTAGTGAAGTCACACAACTGGTGTTCTCGGTGGAACCCATAGCAGCAAGCAAGCAAGATAACTATTTTTGTGATTTTTGATAGAAGACACTAAAGCAAAAACTGAAAGGTAAACTAACAAGACTAAAAAGCAAAGATAAAAGATAGCGTGCAACTCCCCTATCTTGAAGAGTGGAGTCCCCAGCAGCGGCGCCAGAAAACTTTGCTTGATGGCTTCTCGCCCCTCGTTGGTTACCCCAAGTGGAAGGTTTGAGATGCAGTGTAGCGGTAGTTTTCCCTTGGCAAAGATACCAAGGATCGAATCCCCTGAGACTCCGAGGTTCAACAAGAAGGTGTCAACTGCTAGCGGCGCAACTAGCGATTGACCGGACCTGCACACAAATACAAATAACTTTGCTCCCAACGAGTACAGAGAGGTTGTCAATCCCTCCGGCCTTGTCGTTTACAAAGGATCAAACGCAAGAGATAATAGTGATAGGTATTACTGCAACTAGTAAGTAAGAACAGAAAGTAAATAACGGATGTGATCAATGATGGTAATATGGACCGGGATCCCATGATGTTCACTAGTGATGTCTCTCTCCCAAAAGACGATAAAACAGCTAAGCGAGGTAAACGAATTACAGCTGGGCAATTGACATGATTATGTGCGCAAACCAATGCTAACTATGCTGCAAAGAAAGGTAGAGGCTCAAAAGCATGGGCGGTACGCCAAGGCAAGTAGACCGAAATCCATCTACATCTACTACTAATCATCCACCTTGAGATATCTATCCAGAACATCTCGCTGGTATTAAGTTGCGAGTCCCACCCATAGTGTAAACTCAAAGCAACAGACAACTGCATTAAAAGATCTTTGCGTAAAGTAAACAATCCTTGCACCCGCAAGTACAAGCACCGTTGTTTTCCCCCTTGTGGCAACAACACATCCCCTAGACTCATGTTTCTGTCACTCAAGCTAGTCATCGAGGGGCATGAACCCACAATCAAGCATAACGTTCCCTCTTGGAGTTACTACCTACAACTTGGCCAAAGCAATAAACAACAACGGAGAGCATGCAAGAATTACTCAAGAATATAAATATAAAAGAGGTGAATCAAATATATTACTCACACACAATCTGAACATAATCTCATAATCCATCGGATCCCAGCAAACTCAGCATAGCAACAGCATAAGGATTACATATGTGCCTCGATCATGTAGGGCAGCTCACGAGGTCTAATCGGTGAAGAACAATGAGGGGAGGAGAACATCACATAGCTACTGGTCATGGACCCATGGTCCAAGGGAGACTACTCACAACTCATCCGGGAGGCGTCCATGGTGGTGGAGAGGCTCCCGGTGGTGATCCTCCCCTCCGGCAGGGTGCCGGGAAGAGTTCTCCTGGTGCTCCCGATCTTGGAAGCGCGGCGGCGGCGGAACAGAGATGAGATCGCGAAAAAGGGTTCCGTCCTCGAGGGTTTTGGGACGCGGTGTAAATATATGCCAAAGGGGGGCGTCAGAGGAGGCCAGGGGGGCCCAGGCGCCCTGGCGGCGCGGCCAGGAGGGGGGGCGCGCCCTCTGGACGCCTGGAGCCCTGGTGGCCCCCCTCCGGCCCTACTTTGGCCGCATGGAAGCTTCCGGAACGCTGATTTTTTATATATTTTTCCCGGAATTTTTCTGGCAGTTTACGTAATGGGAAAACCTGAAATACAAAAACAACAGAAAACAGAAACTGGCACTGGGGTGCACTGAGTTAATAGGTTAGTCCAAATATGATCAAAAGTGTATGGAAGTGCATAAATATCATAGCAATATCACACAAAAGAGGCATGGAGCAAGCAGAAATTATAGATACGTTTTGGACGTATCATCCGCCTGGCGTCCGCCCTGTTTTTGATATGGGTCGGCAGCGCGCCCAACGCGCCGACCCATATGTGCCGGCCACGCCGGCTGGCCGCCCAATTTTACATTGATTTGCATTCAACATATTGTCAAATGAAAATGTTTAGTCTGACTGCCCAAATAAATTGTATAGTTTTACAAGCCAAATACAAATAAAAATGTTTCACATAGTTTTGCCTACGAATAAAAGAAGATATATCTATTGGTTTCCAACATGAGCCCACATATGCTCAACCAAATCATTTTGCAGTTGCACGTGAGTTTCCCAATCACGCATGTCTTCATGAAATTGAGTGAACTGCTTAAATGTTGCCGCTACTCCATGCTCAGGCACAATATTCTCACCCTGAAACTGAAAGCCTTGATCGTACAGACGTTCCGGGCACTCGTCTTCTACGATCATATTGTGCATGATCACACAAGCAGTCATCACTTCCCACAGTTTCTGCGTGCTCCAAGTATTAGCAGGATACCGAACGATGCCCCATCGAGATTGCAAAACGCCAAAGGCGCGCTCGACATCCTTCCTAGCACTCTCTTTCTCTTGGGCAAATCTTTTCCTTTTCTCTCTGACAGGGTTGGGTATTGTCTTGACAATAGTGGTCCACTGAGGATAGATACCATCACCCAGATGGTACCCTTTGTCATAGTTGTGGCCGTTGACAGTAAAGTTCACCGGTGGGCTGTTGCCTTCGGCAAGCCTAGTAAACACCGGCGAGCGCTGAAGCACGTTGAATTCATTATGTGATCCAGCCATGCCAAAGAAAGAGTGCCAGATCCAGAGATCTTGAGACGCCACGGCCTCTAGTATGACAGTGCAAGCCTTGACATGTCCCTTATACCGCCCTTGCCAAGCAGAAGGACAGTTCTTCCAATCCCAGTGCATGCAGTCTATGCTACCAAGCATCCCCGGGAAGCCCCTGCTGGCATTCATCGCCAACAAATGAGATGTATCTTCAGCTGTCGACTCTCTCAAATACTCAGAGCCAAACACAACAATAACAGCTTTGCAGAACTAATACAGGGACTCTAGGCATGTAGACTCGCTCATACGGACGTACTCGTCAATGAGATCATCGGGCACTCTGTATGCAATCATTCGGATGGCGGCAGTGCATTTCTGATAAGAGGAGAAACCAATCTTGCCGACGGCATCCTCTTTGCACTCGAAGTAGTTATCATAGCTGTGACACCCCGAGACCGATGCGCCAGGTGTCAGCCAGCTATTCGTCGTCGTTTCCATGTCATCTGCTTGCGTGTTGCATCTTGTCATGTCTTCGTGTGCATTGCATCAGCATGTTTTCAAAACTTGCATCCGTCCGAGCACCCTCGTCCTTTCCGTTGTCCGTTCTGAGCTCAGACACACTCGCACGTGCCCGCGTGATGGGCCTCTAACCCCTCGTTGGTTACCCCAAGTGGAAGGTGTAAGATGCAGTGTTGTGGAAGTTTTTCCCTTAGCAAAGATGCCAAGGATCGAATCCCCAGAGACTCCTAGGTTCAACAAGTAGGTGTCAACTGCTAACGGCGCGGATTAGCAATCAACGTGGACCTGCACACAGATACAAATAACTTTGCTCCCAACGAGTACATAGAGGTTGTCAATCCCTCCGGCCTTGTAGTTCACAAAGGATTAAACGCAAATGATAGTAGTGATAGATAATGTTTGCAATAGTAAATAATAGCGAAAAGTAAATAGCGGATGTGATCAATGATGGTAATATAGACCGGAGTCTCATGATGTTCACTAGTGATGTCTCTCTCCCAAAAGACGATAAAACAGCTATGTGAGGTAAGCGAATTACAGCTGGGCAATTGACAGGACCACGAACGCAAACCAATGCTGACTACATTGCAAGAAAGGTTGAGGTTCAAAGCATGGGCGGTACGCCAAAGTAAGTAGACCGAAATCCATCAATATCTACTACTAATCATCCACCTTGAGATATCTATCCAGAACATCTCGCTGGTAATAAGTTGCGAGCCCCACCCATAGTGTAAACTCAATGCAACAGACAACTGCATTAAAAGAACTTTGCGTAAAGTAAACAATCCTTGCACCCGCGGGCACAAGCACCGTTGTTTTCCCCCTTGTGGCAACAGCACATCCCCTAGACTCATGTTTCTGTCACTCAAGCTAGTCATCGAGGGGCATGAACCCACAATCAAGCATAACGTTCCCTCTTGGACTCACTACGTATTACTTGGCCAAAGGAATAAATAACAACGGAGAACATGCAAGAATTACTTATGAACATAAATATAAAAGAGGTAGATCAAATATATTACTCAAGAACAATCTGAACATAATCTCATAATCCATCGGATCCCAGCAAACTCATCATAGCAACAGCATAAGGATTACATATGTGCCTCGATCATGTAGGGCAGCTCACGAGGACTAATTAGTGAAGCACAAGAACGGGAGGAGAACATCACATAGCTACTGGTCATGGACTCATGGTCCAAGGGAGACTACTCACAACTCATCCGGGAGGCGTCCATGGTGGTGGAGAGGCTCCCGATGGTGATCCTCCCCTCCGGCAGGGTGCCGGGAAGAGTTCTCCTGGTGCTCCCGATCTTGGAAGCGGCGGCGGCGGCGGAACAGAGATGAGATCGCGAAAAAGAGTTCCCGTCCCGAGGGTTTCGAAGGACGCTCTAAATATATGCCGAAGGGGGGCACCAGACGGGGCTCGGGGGGCCCAGGCGCCCCCCCGATGCGGCCCAGGGGGGGGGCGCCGCCAGGGCGCCTGGAGCCCTGGTGCCCCCCCAGGCTGTCCTTCGGGCGCAAGGTAGGTTCTGGAACGCTGATTTTTTATATAATTTTTCTGGATTTTTCCTGGCAGTTCTCGTAACGTGAAAACCTGGAATACAAAAACAGCCGAAAACAGAAACTGGCACCGGGGTGCACTGGATTAGTAGGTTAGTCCAAATATGATCAAAAGTGTATGGAAGTGTATGAATATCATAGCAATATTACCCAAAAGTGGCATGGAGCAAGCAGAAATTATAGATACGTTTTGGACGTATCAACATCCCCAAGCTTAATTCCTGCTCGTCCTCGAGTAGGTAAATGATAACAAGAATAATTTCTGTGGTGACATGCTATTAACCATATAGGACTTTTTATAGTCATATGACAAAAGCTTACTGAGACAATGAATCTATAGTAATTAAGTTGCCTCATGAGAAAATCACAAATGACTGAAAGTTTTACAACATGACATTGAAGCATCAAAAAGATTTGCAATGAACATGATGTGCAAATATGATAAAGTGATATCTAGCTTGCCCCCTTTAGTGAAGCAAAACATAAATGCAGGGGCACCTTCAAGGTTTAAGTGATGACTAGATACAATGATTTCAAAATAAACGATATCACAATCATGCAAAAGACAATGCTACTTTGGGACAATGCACATTACACTCAGAATGACAATCATGCTCTCAGTAGTTGGTTCTTGAAGAAAGAAGGTGAAGACTCAACATAAAAGTAAAAGAATGGTTATGTGCTAGAGCTTTTTATTTTGAAAACATAGAAGCAATTTTGTCAACGGTAGTAGTACTTCATATGTGTCATGCATAAGACATCTTATAAGTTGCAAGCCTCATGCACCGAATACCAATAGTGCTAGCACCTTGTCCTAATTAGCTCGGATTTCCATGGGTTATCATTGCATTACATATGTTTCAACCAAGTGTCACAAAGGGGTACCTCTATGCCACCTGTACAAAGGTCCAAGGAGATAAATCGCATTTGATTTCTCGTTTTTGATAGATCTCAACTTGAGGACATCCATACCGGGACAACATAGAAAATAGATGATGGACTCCTCTTTAATGCATAAGCATATTCTCATAAGAGATTGAGGATTAATGTCCAAGCTAAAACTTCCACCATGATACATGGCTTTGGTTGGCGGCCCAATGTTCTTCTCTAACAATATGCATACTCATTCAACCCATGGCAAATCACCCTTACTTCAGACAAGACGAACATGCATAGCAACTCACATGATATTCAACAAAAGTGTGACAGTTGATGGCGTCCCCAGAAACATGGTTACCGCTCAGCAAGCAACTTATAAGAAATAAGATACATAGGCAACATATTCTTTACCACAATAGTTTTTAAGCTACTTTCCCATGAGCTATGTATTGCAAAGTTAGTCTTCTTAGTACATGTGGAGGTTAGCAAAAGACTGGGAGCGACCAACTAAGAGAGCAATGACGGTCATAATCATGCAGAGCGACAAAGCAATATTGAATCAGGCATGGAAGTTATATCGCTACTCAGAAATAAATGATCATCAAGGCTTGACAGACTTTCTTTACATTCTTAAATATGCGTGAACATACGCCAAGTCAATCAAAATAAATTCTCGAAGGAAGATATTACTAAACCATACCACATCATTGGCAAACAAATCAAGTTGGTACTCCAATAACACATTGGGAATCCCCCAGCTATTTGAGACTAACCATAAGAAAACCTGAACTACTAAGCGCCATTATGCACGTAGCATCTTTATCATAGACATATCAACCAATGCAACGGAAGCAAACTCTCTTAATAAGGTAAGCATGATAATTAAAGAGAGTTCAAGCAACCAACTAAACAAAAGCTCTTTGAAAAGATAAGCATGAATACTAAGAGCAGAGCATGATAGTAGCTATTTAAAAGACGAAGAACACACACAGCAAAGATAGACATGAAAATTCTATGTTATGTTCTAGGTAGAAGTGGAGCGTGTTTCTCTCCCACATAAAGAACGCTGAGTTCCGACTCGTTATGAAAAACTAAAAAGAAAACTAAAAGCAAGACGCTCCAAGCATAGCACTTAACACATGAAGTGATAAAAATATAGCGGAACGAAAGACGAACTGATAATGTTGATGGAGAAGGGGATGCACGGGGGCATCCCCAAGCTTAGACGCTTGAGTCTCCTTGAATATTTCTTGGGGGTGCACGGGGGCATCCCCAAGCTTGAGCGCTTGACACTCCTGAATCTTTTTATCATCTTCCCTCGCACACTTGAAAACTCCCTTCATACATAACTCATTATAATCTGATTAGCGAGGTTAGTACCCTTAATAAAATAATTGCACCTTGCTGGAAATAAAGATATTCTTGAAGTTCTACTGTTTCTCAAGATTTCCAAAAGGTTTTTGCAAAGAAAAAGCAAGCTCTTGATTTGCAAAATGAAGGAAAGGCAAAACAGGACAGAATCTGTGAAAAACAGAACAGCAGGTAGTAATTGATTTGTTCGGGGCACTTCTGCAACTCAAATCAAAAAACTCAGAACAGGTGCACGAAAGAAAATTATATAGAGAACGCTGTCGAAAAAATTCAGACCAAAAAGATGATATGGTGATTTTATACGATTTTTTCTATCCAAGGACAGAATCTGTTTCCTGGACAGCACCTCACAACTTTTGAACTTTCTAGCAATCAGAGGCTATACTTGGCACAAATATGAAAAGAAAAGATACAATGATGATGCTACTGTAGTAAACAACATTAAGACACAACAAAAGCAAAATATAAAAATTTATTCATGTGGGCTGCCTCCCAAAAGCGCTTTCTTTTATGCCTTTAAGCTAGGCATAATGCATAGAGATCAAGTTTTATCAAGAGTAATAGAATAGCTAGCCCGTACAACGGACTCAAAAGGTAACTTGATCTTCTTTCGAGGGAAGTGTTCCATCCCTTTCTTGAGAGGAAACTGAAATTTTATATTACCCTCTTTCATGTCAATGATAGCACCAACGGTGCGTAAAAAGGGACGTCCCAAAATAATTGGACATGAAGGATCACATTCAACATCCATAATAGTAAAATCAACGGGAACATAGTTGTCATTGACAATGATAAGAATATCGTCGATCCTCCCCAAAGGTTTCTTTATGGAAGAATCAACGAGACGAACACCAAAAGAACAAGAATCATAAGGTTTCAATTTAAGCATATCATATATTCTTTTGGGCATAACAGAGGTACTAGCTCCAACATCACATAATGCATAGCAAGAGAAGTCATTCAATTTAATTTTTATCATAGGATCCCAACCATCTTCTAGCTTTCTAGGTATGGAGGCTTCTACTCTAAGTTTCTCCTCCCTAGCTTTGATGAGAGCATTAGTGATATGCTCTGTGAAGGCAAGGTTAAGCGTGCTAGTGCGGGGATCTCTAGACATCTTGTGAAGGAAATCAATAACTTCGGTAAGAGTGCAATTATCAAAATCAAGGTCACGAGCATCAAGTAAAGTGGTAGTAGTGTCCTTTAGGTTCACTTGTTTGGTAGTTTCTATAGTCATAGCATCACCATTAATAGGTCCATTGGGACCAGGAGTACATTGGGTGCTAAGGGTTTGGACATCTTTAACAACTTGGATAGTAGCAACAGTGTGGTGGGTAGGAAGGCTCTTAATCCTATCCTCTTCCTCCCTTTCTCTAGCCCATCTTTCTTTAAGTTTAGCCATCATCCTAATATTTTCATTAATTTGCACTTGAATAGCATTTATATGAGTGACTTCCCTCTCCTCAAGAGGAGAAGTTTTAATATTTAGCAATTTTACCTCATTGGCTAAATGGTCTACGTTAAAAGAAAGATCATCTAGTTTATGTAGTTTTTCTTCTACACTCTTATTAAAGGCTTTTTGGGTAGTGATGAAATCTTTAAGCATAATCTCTAGTTCAGTAGTGGAGTTCTTGGTGATAGGATAATCATTGTTGTTCCGATAAGAATTAGAGGGGAACGGTGTAGGATTGCTACCAAAGTTACTCCTATAAGCATTGTTGTTAAAATTGTTTCTAGAGATAAAGTTCACATCTACTTGTTCTTGAGCAATCAAAGAATTCAAAGGAACATCGCGAGGATCAACAGAAGATTGCTTCGAAAGTAGAGACATGATCAAGTCAACTTTTTCATTTAAGGAGGAAATCTCCTCGACAGAGTTTACCTTCCTACCTGTTGGAGCGCGTTCGGTGTGCCATTGGGAATAGTTGGTCATCATCTCATCGAGAAGCTTCGTGGCAACACCAAGTGTAGTTGACATAAAAGTTCCTCCCGCGGCCGAATCTAACAAGTTCCGCGAGGTAAAGTTCAAGCCTGCATAAAAAGTTTGGATAACCATCCAAGTAGTCAAACCATGAGTAGGGCAGTTCTTGATAAGAGATTTCATACGTTCCCAAGCTTGGGCAACGTGTTCATTATCCAATTGTTTAAAATTCATTATGTTACTTCTCAGTTGGATAATTTTAGCAGGTGGATAGTATTTTCCGATAAAAGCATCTTTGCACTTGTCCCATGAATCTATGATGTTTCTAGGCAAAGACTGAAACCAAATTTTAGCTCCTCCTCTCAAGGAGAAAGGAAAAAGCTTAAGCTTAACAATATTACCATCTATTTCTTGGTACTTTTGCATATCACAAAGTTCAACAAAGTTGTTCAAGTGTAAAGCAGCATCATCTCCAGCACCGGAGAATTGATCTTTCATGACTAAGTTCAGTAAAGCAGGTTTAATTTCATATGAAGGTGCTGAAGTGGCAGGTGTAGTGATAGGTGTGCTGATAAAGTCATCGTTGTTGTGACTAGTGAAGTCACACAACTTGGTGTTCTCGGTGGAACCCATAGTAGCAAGCAAGCAAGATAACTATTTTTGTGATTTTCGATAAAAGGTACTAAAGCAAAAACTGAAAGGTAAACTAACAAGACTAAAAAGCAAAGGTAAAAGATAGCGTGCAACTCCCCTATCCTGAAGAGTGGAGTCCCCGGCAATGGCGCCAGAAAAACTCCTTGATGGGCCTCTAACCCCTCGTTGGTTACCCCAAGTGGAAGGTGTAAGATGTAGTGTTGTGGAAGTTTTTCCCTTAGCAAAGATGCCAAGGATCGAATCCCCAGAGACTCCTAGGTTCAACAAGTAGGTGTCAACTGCTAACGGCGCGGATTAGCAATCAACGTGGACCTGCACACAGATACAAATAACTTTGCTCCCAACGAGTACAGAGAGGTTGTCAATCCCTCCGGCCTTGTAGTTCACAAAGGATTAAACGCAAATGATAGTAGTGATAGATAATGTTTGCAATAGTAAATAATAGCAAAAAGTAAATAGCGGATGTGATCAATGATGGTAATATAGACCGGAGTCTCATGATGTTCACTAGTGATGTCTCTCTCCCAAAAGACGATAAAACAGCTATGTGAGGTAAACGAATTACAGCTGGGCAATTGACAGGACCACGAACGCAAACCAATGCTGACTACATTGCAAGAAAGGTTGAGGTTCAAAGCATGGGCGGTACGCCAAAGTAAGTAGACCGAAATCCATCAATATCTACTACTAATCATCCACCTTGAGATATCTATCCAGAACATCTCGCTGGTATTAAGTTGCGAGCCCCACCCATAGTGTAAACTCAATGCAACAGACAACTGCATTAAAAGAACTTTGCGTAAAGTAAACAATCCTTGCACCCGCGGGCACAAGCACCGTTGTTTTCCCCCTTGTGGCAACAGCACATCCCCTAGACTCATGTTTCTGTCACTCAAGCTAGTCATCGAGGGGCATGAACCCACAATCAAGCATAACGTTCCCTCTTGGAGTCACTACGTATTACTGGGCCAAAGCAATAAATAACAACGGAGAACATGCAAGAATTACTTATGAACATAAATATAAAAGAGGTAGATCAAATACATTACTCAAGAACAATCTGAACATAATCTCATAATCCATCGGATCCCAGCAAACTCATCATAGCAACAGCATAAGGATTACATATGTGCCTCGATCATGTAGGGCAGCTCACGAGGACTAATTAGTGAAGCACAAGAACGGGAGGAGAACATCACATAGCTACTGGTCATGGACTCATGGTCCAAGGGAGACTACTCACAACTCATCCGGGAGGCGTCCATGGTGGTGGAGAGGCTCCCGATGGTGATCCTCCCCTCCGGCAGGGTGCCGGGAAGAGTTCTCCTGGTGCTCCCGATCTTGGAAGCGGCGGCGGCGGCGGAACAGAGATGAGATCGCGAAAAAGAGTTCCCGTCCCGAGGGTTTCGAAGGACGCTCTAAATATATGACGAAGGGGGGCACCAGACGGGGCTCGGGGGGCCCAGGCGCCCCCCCCGGCGCGGCCCAGGGGGGGGGGGCGCCGCCAGGGCGCCTGGAGCCCTGGTGGCCCCCCCAGGCTGTCCTTCGGGCGCAAGGTAGGTTCTGGAACGCTGATTTTTTATATATTTTTTCTGGATTTTACCTGGCAGTTCTCGTAACATGAAAACCTGAAATACAAAAACAGCCGAAAACAGAAACTGGCATCGGGGTGCACTGGATTAGTAGGTTAGTCCAAATATGATCAAAAGTGTATGTAAGTGTATGAATATCATAGCAATATCACCCAAAAGTGGCATGGACCAAGCAAAAATTATAGATAAGTTTTGGACGTATCACCGCGGCACCTCCGGATATTTATTTTATGAGTGGCCGGAAAATGTTCTCGGAATGGGATGAAACTTAGTGTGTGGTCTTATTATAGTATAGGTAGACATCCTGTCAAGTTTCGTCACATTCGGAGTTCGTTTGTTAGCCCAACGGTTAACCGCGTTAACCGCCGGAAGCCTTCTCTCTTTTGGCCCAGCACCCGTTTCACAACAGCCCAATAGCCCATCCCAACCACCTTCATGCTCTCGGTCGTTGGATTGTGATCGCGTGCCGAAAACCGCTCCTCATTTGGACACTCCTAGCTCCCTCTACCTACATATATATGTGTCTCCCCCGTATTTTTCTCGCAGATTAAACCCTAGCTCCGCTCCCCTCGCGCCGTCGGACATGTCCGTTCCGCCGCCGGACACGTCTAGCGCCCCAGCCACGTCGCCCGGCCAATCCGGGGCAGCCACGTCAGCGCCGCCGCCGCCCCGAGCCACTCCTGCGCCGCCACCTATCCACCTCTCCTTCCACCACCGCGCAGCCCGTCGGGGCCCGTGCGTGGCCCGCCCAGGCCCGAACGCTGCCGCCGCTCGCCTGCGGGGCTCGAGTGCCCGAGCCACCCGCTCCGCTCGCCGGTTGGAGCCGCCCCACCGCCGGGCGCCTCGGCCTCCCTGTCCCGTCGCCGTTTCCCTACCTCACTCGTCGCCGTAGCACCTCCCTCGCCGTGCCCCGCCGCCACGAGAGCTGCCGCCTCTGCTCCTCCTCGCCGCCGCTTCGCGCACAGCTCCATGCCGCCGCCGCTGCGCACAAGGCCTCGCCGCCCACCGAGCTCGCCCCGCCGGAGCTCCTCGCCGCCGGGAATCGTGTCCCCGCCGTCCGCCGCGCCCGGATCCGGTCTCCCCTGGCCCGTCCCCGCCGTCCGTTGGCGTCCCACCTCGCCGGAGTGGCGCCGCCGCCCCTGCCTCCCTCGAGCGCTAGGAGGAGGACGAGCCCCTCGCTCAGGCCTGGCTGCTCGCTTGGGCCAGCCGGAGCCGCGGGGCCCAGCTGAGCCGGCCATCTCCACCTGCCAGCCAGGCCCAGCTCCGGGCCTCTCCAAGGCCTACCAGCCTCGCCTCGCCCGGCCCAGCTGTGTGGGCCCAGGTCGGCCTGCCTCCTCTCATCATGGGCTCGGCCCGCTAGGGTGAGCCCACAAAACCCCGCCTGAGCGTCACTTAGCTTTTCAGCGCCCGTTATGTTTTTTTTCGGAGTTAAAAAAATGGCTAAGTCCTCAGAATCTGTTAACATGTATGCATCTTTGAGTGGCTGCAATTTTTTGCATGATGATTCGTTTTGAGCGTGTAATATGTCAAAATGATCGCCATGATATGCTCTTCATTTTGTTCCATTGTGGCATGCTTGTTTGAGTTCATCTTGATGCCCTAATCCTCGTTGCAAGAGTGCCATATGTTTAAAACTGCTGATAACTGTAATTTTGTTAGCATGTTTGAGATGTGATAACTTTGCGCATATTCGTCCAAATGAAGTGTATGATATGTCAAAATGTTCATTGTGAAGTGCTCTACATGATGGTTGCTGTAGCATTCATGTTAGGTGCCATATTGCCATGTTAATATCTGTTGAAAAAAATGCATGTGGCTGTTAAGTGCTGAAACTTGTTGTGAGATGCTGATTTGACTTGTTCATAGCTATTGATATGTTTGTCTTCGTGCCACATGTCAATATGTTTTAGAAGCACAATCATGCCCTCTTTGCTGTGGTGCAATCCACTTTCCATGATATGCCTTGAGGTGTTTGCAACAAGCGTGTAAAGTAGCCTTCTCGCTGTTGTTGTTTTCTAGGACTTATTAAAAACTGCTAAGTCTGGAACTGTTAAACCTGGTGCTATGTTTGCTTGATGCCCCACTCAGATCCATGCTTGTTTTAGTATGTATAATGACCATGTCTTGTTGTCCATGTTATGCTCTATCCATCCATGCATTAGTTTGCTCATATGACCTGCTGTAGCTTATTTATATCTTGCTCTCAAGTTGCTATAAATTTTACCTGTCAGGCTGTTATCAGCATGATCAATTTGGTGAAGCTCGTTGTTATTGATCCATGCCTCCTATGGAGTTGCTCCAATGGAGTTGTTTGATGTATGCTATGTCTATTACATGTCCATGATCTTTATATACTTAGTAGAGTTGATATGCTAGTTGTTTTGTGCCTCCGAAGATAGCATCGGGATGATGTTTTTGCCTTCCTAGATTTTGGCTAAGTCTGGATAAATTTATTGCAACTTGCCATGCTTGTTTAATTGTGTTCCAGCAAGTTTTTGGGTGTACTCTAAGTTCATGCTTGTTAAGTATCATGTCTATTTCACATCCATGCCTCTTTGTTATCATGTTTGGGTGTTGTAGCATATATATACCTTGCTCCAAAGTTGCTATGTTGCTGTATTTCTACAACTTGTTGTTATATCTTGTTTCATGTGTATGTGTTGAACCGTTGCTCCGTTTTGAGCGTGCTTTATATGGAACTTGCGTGATTTTGCATGTAGAAGCATAATATCATGTTGTTTACATGTTTGGAGTATGTTTTTATTGTTGCTTGGATGCATCTTGCATAATTGCCATGCTTGTCTTGTTTTGCTCATATCTTCTAGGCCGTAGCTCTGAATTAAATAAACTTTATATGAAACTTGACTAGAATTTCGAGTAGATCATCTTGGTGCATGTTAACTTGCTATTTAACAACTTGAACTTAAGGTTTGTTCAGATCTGGACCAATTTCGAAATGTGCATATGAGGACTTACCGGAATAGTTATATGTTGATTCCGGCCTCATTTAAACTTATTGGGTGATGTTGTTCTTGTGTGCTTCATCCCTTGCCATGTTTTGCATCATATAGACTTGTCTTGCATCATACTTGGTTGAGCATCTTGTCATGTTCTTGTGTTGTGTGTTTACCTTGTTGTATGCTTCTTCTCGCTAGTTCTTTTCCGTTGCGATCGTGAGGATTCGTTTGTCTACACGTGGTTCGTCTTCGAGGCTTCTTCTTCGTCTACTTCATGGACTCATTCTTCTTCCTTGCGGGATCTCAGGCAAGATGACCATCACCTTGGATACCTTTACTATCATTGCTATGCTAGATGTCTCGATGCTATCGTTATATGTCGCGCTACCCATCATTTATTGTCAGCCCCTCTCCTTGTTGCCAAGAAACCTCTAACCTTTGACACCTTCCCAGCAAACCGTTGTTTGGCTATGTTACCCGCTTGCTCAGCCCCTCTTATAGCGTTGTTAGTTGCAGGTGAAGATGAAGATCGTTCCATGTTGGAACTTGTTGATGGAATATCACAATATATCTTATATATAATAACACACCTATATACTTGGCAATGGGTGGAAGGCTTGGCCTTTTGCTTGGTGTTTTGTTCCACTCATGCCACCTTAGGAGCCGATAAACCGGCGTTATGTTCCTTGATTTTGCGTTCCTTACACGGTTGGGTATATGGGGACCCCTTGACAATTCGTCTTTGAATAAAACTCCTCCAGCAAGGCCCAACATTGGTTTTAATTTGCAATATAATATTAACTTAATTAATTAATTAAATTGCATAGGGGGTCGCGTCCCCGAGGTTTCTTCTACATAGCAGGGGGGCCAGTGCTGATGGTGTTGGTCCCAAACTAGAGCCACTTGCGGTGCCACCCAGTTATCTAGGGTCTTCGGTTGCTGTATGTAGTGCTCATCCGGACGTGGCCTGAGACGAGATACGCGCGGCTACTATCTGGGTGTCGGCACGCCGGGAGGTCTTGCTGGACTTGTTTTACCATTGTCGAAATGTCTTGTGCACCGGGATTCCGAGCCTGATCGGATTGTCCCTAAGATAAGGGATAATATTATTATTATCTCTGCTGATCGTGAGAGCTTGTGATGGGCTAAGTTGGGACACCCTTGCAGGGTTATGATCTTTCGAAAGCCGTGCCCGCGGTTATGTGGCAGATTGGAATTTGTTAATGTCCGGTTGTAGAAAACTTGTTAGAGGATCCGAGTTAAAACACGCAACTGTGTGAGTAACCGTGACTGTCTCTTTTCACTTTGAGAAGAGAACACGGTGCGGTTATGTTTGACTCGTAGGTATTTCAGGATCTTTAGCGATCATTACTAGTTTGCGACCGTTTGCGTAGATGCTCATCTTATTCTTGTACTCGTAAGGTAGCCACCATACATTTGCTTAGCCGCTGCTGCAACCTCACAACTTAACCTCTCCATACCTATTGAGCTTTGCTAGTCTTGATACCCATGGTTATGGGATTGTTGAGTCCTCGTGGCTCACAGATACTACAACAACAGTTGCAGGTGCAGGTTTCCGATGAATTGACGTGAGAGCGATGTTCTTTGTGTTGGAGTTCTTTCTTCTTCTTCTTCTTCGTCAGTCTTGGGATAGGTTCCTGGTCGGCAGCCTGGGATAGCAGATGGATGTCGTTGTGTTTTTCATGCTTGCATCCGTAGGCGGATGCTTTGTATTGATGCTGTTGTACTCATGTGACTTGTATGAATTGTTGTATCCCTCATGTATGTATGTAATGGTATGATGTAATGATATCCATCTTGCTAAGCGCCCGATATGCGGTTGTGCCCCAATCACAAGTGTGTCACGTGATTGAGATAGAATCGCATCTTGGGCCTGACAAGTTAGTATCAGAGCCTCGACCGACCATAGGAGCCCCCTTGATTAATCGTAGTTTGGCCGTTGTCAAGTCTAGCAGAAAAATATTTTGGAGTCTAGTTATATCGGAGAGTAGGAATTCTTTTTACTCCTCAGCCCCTTCGTCGCTCTGGTGAGGAATCTTGACGTAGGTGTTTTGAACTACCTCTCTTCCCCTTCAATTTTTTTAGGATCGCGTGTTTAGTTTTCATTCGTTGCGTTGTCTGCTCTTTTCATCTGGTGCATCTCTCGTCAAGTGGATTCGACCCTCTTCTTCTTTGCGAGTGCAACCCCCAATTCTTTTCAACCAACGGTGTTTTCCCCGTCCAAATTGTCTTTCTTTCCCACCTGCCCACCCTTTTTCTTCTTGGAGCCGGAGTCCGTAATCGAATATCCATCCTACTCGTGTGAAGTTTTGAATTCCTTCCTCAGCTATTTCAACCGATGGCTTCTCGTCTAGTTCGTCATCCTTCTTCTCTTTTCTTCTATGATGAATTCTCCTCTTGTTCAACATTCTTCATCTCTTTTCTTTTCCGGTGGTTCCAATTCAATTGCTATTCGGTGCTCATCATATTCTTTCATCGGCCCAAATGTTCCCAATTGCTCGTTCACCTCTCGCCATGTAATATTTCCGGAGTTCCGAAGATATCTCAAGAGAATTGTTCGTGTTCCAATTAATTCGAGGTTATCACCTCATTCGAGTCTTTCAAACGTTCCGGTGCATCGTCTCCTTTTAAATCCTTCCAACGGTGTTTTCTCGTCGGTGGGCTCATAACCCACAAGTCTTTTCCCTGGATCTTACCTGACTCTTCTAAATTTTTTCGGAGGGATTCTCAAATTCTTTTCAAAGTGTGACGTAAGAATGGATTCCATCAGTCACATGCCTTCCGAAAATCATTTTCAAATTCCTTTCAATGTTGGTTCAACCTTCCTCTGTTTCATTCGTCCGGAGTATCTCAACAATTTTGGTGATGTTTTTCGTCGACATTTGAAAACTAAAGAAGCGTTTTCCTCTGAGTCTTGTCCGTCCTCTCGAAGATTTGTGGTTCTAGCTTCATGCTATCCTCTTAATTATTCCGATTGTGTTAAATCTTTTCTTACCCATCCAAAGCTTTTCATGAGTTCTTTTTAATTTCTCGATTCTCCGAAGGCCATCATTTCAGAAGATTTCTTCGTTCTTAGTTTTCAACTTCATCCTCCAAATATTCTTCATTGATGCCTCTTCGTTCGTCTCACATTCGTCTGGTGCTTTGTTCAAGTATTCTTTAATCATTTCACGATCTCTTAGTTCTCTTGTATCTAAATTCCCCAAGTGCTTTATTCTTCCCGATGATTCATTGTATTCACTCAATTTCAATTCTTACGGTGGTTCGTTCTTTTCTTCACTCGGCTTCAATTCTTACGGTGGTTTGCTCAAGAGTTCTTTTCTGGTGTTATCATATCAATCCATTCTTTTTATTCAAATCCTACCGGTGTTTCATGGAGATTTTCGCAAGTTCGCGATATACCTCCCTTTAATCCTTGTCAACGAGAATAAGTATTTTGCAAATCCATTTCTTATCATCAATTTAATTGGTGGAGGATAAGCATAACATAATTATTATTCCTTTTTATCAAGTTGACTTAATCCCTTCCTTCGGAGTTTATTCTTGATGAATAAATCTAGTTCCAAGTGTTCTCATCTTTTTCTTTTCCAGAGTTCAAGTTTTCTCGGCTAGCTCGTCGGTACCCCCGTCCAAATCATCGCAAGGCTTTATTCTTATTCTTGCATCCCTCATGTCTTTTATCATTCCTTTCGTTACCGAAGTTCTTCATGGTGGTTCTCATGATTTAAATCATTCTTCAAGTATTTATCAAATTCTTTTGAATCAAGCGCAAGCATTCTTATTCTTGCCTCTCGAGTGCAATTAATTCTCCATATTCTTTGAAATGGAGTTTTGCATTTCTTCCTTCATCTCATCTCTTCTATCTTTGGTAGTGGCAGAGATTCACCTCAAGTTTCAGGATGATTTTCATAAGTCCACTTAGAGCTTATGCTTTTGTTGTTGATTTTGTCAACAACTCCGTTCGAGTCTTTCTTTGAAGATGCTCTTTCAAATTCTCTCATGATGGAAATTGTCATCTTCTTCTCCGTTCTTTTAATTACATTATTTCAATTCTTCCGGAGGCAATTGTGTTGTTCCTCTCGTCATGTGTTATTCCTGCTTCTCGAGTTGATGTCCTACCCCTTCCATAAGTAGCCGGAGTGCTGCCCAAATTCCTTCGTTCGAATTCCTTTTCTATCTCTTTTAACCGGAGTGGTTTAATTTCTCTCTTGTCACTTAACCTCCTCGATTCTCGCCGTATTCTTTGTTCCTCTTATTTAACGAAGTCTTTGCAACTTCGTTCATCTCCGTTGAATCCTTTCTTTCAAGTGGCTCAACCTCTCAAAGTTCTTTGGTTTCATTCTTTTGTCCTCGAAGAACTTTGTTCTTCCTTTTCCTCTCCCGTCTCGTTCCTAAGATCTCGGGGCGAGATCTCTTGTTAGTAGGGGAGTGTTGTGACACCCCGAGACCGATGCGCCAGGTGTCAGCCAGCTATTCATCATCGTTGCCATGTCATCTGCTTGCGTTTTGCATGTTGTCATGTCTTCGTATGCATTGCATCAGCATGTTTTCAAAACTTGCATCCGTCCGAGCCCCCTCATCCTTTCCGTTGTCCGTTCTGAGCTCAGACACACTTGCACGTGCCCGCGGCACCTCCGGATATTTATTTTATGAGTGGCCGGAAAATGTTCTCGGAATGGGATGAAACTTGGCGTGTGGTCTTATTATACCATAGGTAGACCGCCTGTCAAGTTTCGTCACGTTCGGAGTTCGATTGATAGCCCAACGGTTAACCGCGTTAACCACCGGAAGCCTTCTCTCTTTTGGCCCAGCACCCCTTTCACAACAGCCCACTAGCCCATCCCAGCCACCTCCATGCTCTCGGTCGTTGGATCGTGACCGTGTGGCCGAAAACCGCTCCTCATTTGGACACGCCTAGCTCCCTCTACCTATATATATGTCTCCCCCCCGTATTTTTCTCGCAGATGAAACTCTAGCCACGCTCCCCTCGCGCCGCCGGACATGTCCGTTCTACCACCGGACACGTCCAGCGCCCTAGCCACGTCGCCCGGCCAATCCGGGGCCGCTACATCAGCGCCGCCGCCGCCCCGAGCCACTCCTGTGCCGCCACCTGTCCACCTCTCCTTCCACCACCGCGCAGCCCGCCGGGGCCCGTGCGTGGCCCGCCCGGGCCCGAACGCTGCCGCCGTTCACCAGCGGGGCCCGAGTGCCCGAGCAACCCGCCCCGCTCGCCGGCCGGAGCCGCCGGGCGCCTCGGCCTCCCTGCCCCGCCGCCATTGCCCTACCTCGTCCCTCGCCGCAGCACCTCCCTCGTCGCGCCCCGCCGCCACGAGCGTCGCCGCCTCTGCTCCTCCTCGCCGCAGCCTCGCGCATAGCTCCACGTCGCCGCCACTGCGCACAAGGCCTCGCCGCCCGCCGAGCTCGCCCCGCCGGAGCTCCTCGCCCTCGGGAATCGCGTCCCCGCCGTCCGCCGCGCCCGGATCCGGTCTCCCCTCGCCCGTCCCCGCCGTCCGTCGGCGTCCCACCTCGCCGGAGTGGCGCCGCCGCCCCTGCCTCCCTTGAGCGCCAGGAGGAGGACGAGCCCCTCGCTCGGGCCTGGCTGCTCGCTTGGGCCAGCCGGAGCCGCGGGGCCCAACTGAGCCGGCCCATCTCCACCTGCCAGCCAGGCCCAGCTCCGGGCCTCTCCACGGCCTGCCAACCTCGCCTCGCCCTGCCCAGCTGCGTGGGCCCAGGCCGGCCTGCCTCCTCTCGTCATGGGCTCGGCCCGCTAGGGCGAGCCCATAAAACCCAGCCTGAGCGTCACTTAGCTTTTCACCGCCCGTTCTGTTTTTTTTGGAGTTAAAAAATGGCTAAGTCCTCAGAATCTATTAACATGTATGCATCTTTGAGTGGCTGTAACTTTTTGCATGATGATCGTTTTGAGCATGTAATATGTCAAAATGATCATTGTGATACGCTCTTCATGTTATTCCATTATGGCATGCTTGTTTGAGTTCATCTTGATGCCCTAATCCTCGTTGCAAGAGTGCTATATGTTTAAAACTGCTGATAACTGTAATTTTGTTAGCATGTTTGAGATGTGATAACTTTGTGCATGTTGGTCCAAATGAAGTGTATGATATGCCAAAATGTTCATTGTGAAGTGCTCTACATGATGTTTGATGTAGCATTCATGTTAGGTGCCATATTGCCATGTTAATCTCTGTTGCAAAAGTGCATGTGGATGTTAAGTGTTGAAACTTGTTGTGAGATGCTGATTTGACTTGTTCATAGCTATTGGTATGTTTGTCTTCATGCGACATGTCAATATGTTTTAAAAGCACAATAATGCCCTCTTTGCTGTGGTGCAATCCACTTTCCATGATATGCCTTGAGGTGTTTGCAACAAGCTTGTAAAGTAGCATTCTCGCTGTTGTTGTTTTCTAGGATTTGTTAAATCACTACTAGGAAAAGGGCTATAGATGGAATTGATACTAATGGCGCACCATACAGGCAGTGCGCCATTAGTATATAATAATGGCGCACCAACATCTGATACGTCATTAGAGATCAAACTACTAATGGCGCACCTGGCCCAGGGTGCGCCATTAGTATCAAAAAGATTTTTTTTGAACTTGTGCGCCTGTCCAAACATACTAATGGCGCATCCAGACAAAGTGCGCCATTACTAGTTGTAACTAGTAATGGCGCACCAGCAGTAAAGTGCACCATTAATGTTCTTTTTTTTATTAAAATTTTTATTCTTTTTGTTGCAAAACTACTAATGGCGCACCAGCCAGCAATGCGCCATTAGTAACGTCGATTACTAATGGCGCATGGATGGCCGGTGCGCCATTTGTAAAGTAGGACAGCTAGATATTTTGGACAGCCACACCTACCCACTCACTTTCCCTTCATTCTCTCCACCTCGATCCTCCTCCAAGCTTGTGTCGGCTGTAAACTGGGTGAGTACGCATACCGGAGGTGATGTTCCAGTTGTGCCCGCTGGCTCATGCCCACTGTGCCCGCTGTGCCGCCGAATCGCCGATGGTCCAGTTTGAAGCCGACTAGATCGGAGCTCATGGAGTGCTAAGATCCGCGCTGTAGTGTGTTCGTCACGGCCTCCCATCTCAGGCTCCGGCAGCGGCTGGTTCGTCACCGCCTCTCCAGCATCACCTCGCGTCCTCCTCGACCTCGTTGGCTGCAAGTCGTTGGTGAGCTCCATCTCAATTTTATTAGCTAGTACATGTATGATGCATATAGTTTTATTTTCTTGTGCTTGTTCATGTCAAATCTGCTCGTGCCTGAATGATGCACTTTTGCAACTTCGATTTGATGCTCATACTTGTTCAAGTCTTGGTGGTTTGGCAGTCTAATTTGGACATTATGTTTAACTGTTAAGTACTCTAGAGAACCAAGTTAGTAGGTTAAGGACGGGTAGATAATCCTCGTTTTGAAATTTAGGACATTGCACTGAAAATAATAATATCTACGGTTGTTCCATTTATCGTCACAATACACATTCATTCAGTGAAAAGTTGATGGACAGTGTTGCTGGAATGTTGATTAACTTCCGTTTCGGCAAATTCGGGTAATCCATATGTCCTATTTTCAGCAAAGGTCATGCTGAAATTTTCCGTGAATTTTAGCATGACTTTTCTAAAAATAGGCCATATGGGGTACTTAAGAGTCAGCCGACATCTAGACAGTTGATATACTTCAGAGACATACTAGGAAAATTAAACATATGGATGACATACTGATGGTTTCTCGCCCCTCGTTGGTTACCCCAAGTGGAAGGTTTGAGATGCAGTGTAGCGGTAGTTTTCCCTTGGCAAAGATACCAAGGATCGAATTCCCCTGAGACTCCAAGGTTCAACAAGAAGGTGTCAACTGCTAATGGCCCCAGATACTTAGCAATTAACTTGACCTGCACACAGATACAAATAACTTTGCTCCCAACGAGTACAGAGAGGTTGTCAATCCCTCCGGCCTTGTCGTTTACAAAGGATCTAACGCAAGAGATAATAGTGATAGGTGTAATTGCAACTAGTAAGTAAAAGCAGAAAGTAAATAGCGGATGTGATCAATGATGGTAATATGGACCGGGGTTCCATGATGTTCACTAGTGATGTCTCTCTCCCAAAAGACGATAAAACAGCTATGTGAGGTAAACGAATTACAGCTAGGCAATTGACAGAATTATGTGCGCAAACCAATGCTAACTATGCTGCAAGAAAGGTTGAGGCTCAAAAGCATGGGCGGTACGCCAAGGTAAGTAGACCGAAATCCATCTGCATCTACTACTAATCATCCACCTTGAGATATCTATCCAGAACAACTCACTGGTATTAAGTTGCGAGTCCCACCCATAGTGTAAACTCAAAGCAACAGACAACTGCATTAAAAGAACTTTGCGTAAAGTAAACAATCCTTGCACCCGCGAGTACAAGCACCGTTGTTTTCCCCCTTGTGGCAACAGCACATCCCCTAGACTCATGTTTCTGTCACTCAAACTAGTCATCGAGGGGCATGAACCCACAATCAAGCATAACGTTCCCTCTTGGAGTTACTACCTACTACTTGGCCAAAGCAATAAACAGCAACGGAGAACATGCAAGAATTACTCAAGAACATAAATATAAAAGAGGTAAATCAAATATATTACTCACACACAATCTGAACATAATCTCACAATCCATCGGATCCCAGCAAACTCAACATAGCAACAGCATAAGGATTATATATGTGCCTCGATCATGCAGGGCAGCTCACGAGGTCTAATTAGTGAAGAACAAAGAGGGGAGGAGAACATCACATAGCTACTGGTCATGGACCCATGGTCCACGAGAGACTACTCACAACTCATCCGGGAGGCGTCCATGGTGGTGGAGAGGCTCCCGGTGGTGATTCTCCCCTCCGGCAGGGTGCCGGGAAGAGTTCTCCTGGTGCTCCCGATCTTGGAAGCGCGGCGGCGGCAGAACAGAGATGAGATCGCGAAAAAGGGTTCCGTCCTCGAGGGTTTCGGGACGCTGTGCAAATATATGCCAAAGGGGGGCATCAGCGGAGACCTGGGGGGCCTAGGCGCCCCCCCGGCGCGGCCTGGAGAGGGGCCGCGCCACCAGGGCGCCTGGAGCCCTGGTGGCCCCCCTCCGGCCCTACTTTGGCCGCAAGGAAGCTTCCGGAACGCTGATTTTTTATATAATTTTTCCGGGATTTTTCTGGCAGTTTACGTAATGGGAAAACCTGAAATACAAAAACAACAGAAAACAGAAACTGGCACTGGGGTGCACTGAGTTAATAGGCTAGTCCAAATATGATCAAAAGTGTATGGAAGTGTATAAATATCATAGCAATATCACACAAAAGAGGCATGGAGCAAGCAGAAATTATAGTTACGTTTTGGACGTATCAACATCCCCAAGCTTAATTCCTGCTCGTCCTCGAGTAGGTAAATGATAACAAGCATAATTTCTGTGGTGACATGCTATTAACCATATAAGAACTTTTCATAGTCACATGACAAGTGCTTACTGAGACAATGAATCTGTAGTAATTAAGTTGCCTCATGAGAAAATCACAAAGAACTGAAAGTTTTACAATATGATACTGAAATACTCAAAAGATTTGTAATGAGCATGGTGTGCAAATATGATAAAGTGGTACCTCGCTTGCCCCCTTTAGTGAAGCAAAACATAAATGCAGGGGCACCTCCAAGGTTTAAGTGACGACTAGATACAATGATTTCAGAATAAACGA
This sequence comes from Secale cereale, assembly GCA_902687465.1. NCBI lineage: Eukaryota > Viridiplantae > Streptophyta > Magnoliopsida > Poales > Poaceae > Secale > Secale cereale. The sequence goes on from LR738711.1 coordinate 940,120,553, forward strand.
TATCATAATCATGCAAAAGACAATGCTACTTTGGGACAATGCACATTACACTCAGAATGACAATCATGCTCTCAGTAGTTGGTGCTTTAAAGAAGGTGGAGACTCTCGAACTGTGGCTTTTGATGGCAAGGTTGAAAACCCGTGGTCGGAAACAAAAACTAAACATGTACCAGAGCTCTTGGTTTTAAAAACAGAGGTAATAATTATTTTTTTGAATATGCATGTTTCGTCAACGAATGCTAGCAGATAACTCAATCACTTCTTGAGCTGGACAAGTTTCGAGGAACGGCTCCCGAATGAGGACGATCACATCCTCTTAATCTCCTTTGTTTATCACTGCCAAAGTTTTCTGATTTCTCATGAACAAAGCGTGAAGGAGGGTTTGTTTGTTGTATAATTTTTTAATGAGCCGGGCGCACTCTATGCCAGTTCCTTCTCGTATTATGGGTTTGCACATTAGACATGCAATCCCGGGGTGAAGCTTGTCCAACTTAAAAAGATCATGAATTAACTACTACTTCCTTATGAACTAAAACAGAGGCACAAAAGAGAAATGCTTTTTTGAATAATTTCGAGATGGTACATGAAAGTCTTTGTTAGGAATGACAGGTAAATACCATGTATAGGAAGGTATGGTGGACTCATATGGCATAACTGGTTTAAAAGATTTTGGATGCACAAGCAGTCAGTCCGCTTAGTACAGGCGAAGGTTAGAAAAAGACTGGGAGCGACCAACTAAAAGAGCAATGACGGTCATAATCATGCAGAGCGACAAAGGAACATTGAATCAGGCATGGAAGTTATATCGCTACTCAGAAATTAAAGATCATCAAGGCTTGATAGACTTTCTTTACAGTCTTAAATATGCGTGAGCATACGCCAAGTCAATCAAAATAAATTCTTGAAGGAAGATATCACTAAACCATACCACATCATAGGCAAACAAATCATGTTGGTACTCCTATAACACATTGAGAACCGCCCAGCTATTTGAGACTAACCATAAGAAAACATGAACTACTAAGCACCATTATGCACATAGCATTTTATCATAGACATATCAACCAATGCAACAGAAGCCAACTCTCTTAATAAGATAAGCATGATAACTAAAGACAGTTCCAGCGACCAACTAAACAAAAGCTCTTTAAAAATATAAGCATGAAAACTAAGAGCTGAACATGATAGTAGCTATTGAAAGACCAAGAACACACACAGCAAAGATAGACATGAAAATTCTATGTTATGTTCTAGATTGAAGTGGAGCGTGTTTCTCTCCCACACAAAGAAAGCTGAGTTCCAGCTCGTTATGAACAGCAAGCAAAGCTAAAGAAAACTAAAAAGGAAACTAAAAGCAAGACGCTCCAAGCATAGCACATAACACATGAAGTGGTAACAATACAGTGGAACGAAAGACGAACTGATAATTGTTGATGGAGAAGGGGATGCACGGGGGCATCCCCAAGCTTAGACGCTTGAGTCTTCTTGATCATTTCTTGGGGGTGCATGGGGGCATCCCCAAGCTTGAGTGTTTGACACTCCTGAATCTTTTTATCATCTTCCCTCGCACACTTGAAAACTCCCTTCATACATAACTCATCATAATCTGATTAGCAAGGTTAGTACCCATAATAAAATAATTGTTCCTTGCTGGAAATAAGGATATTCTTGAAGGTCTACTGTTTCTCAAGATTGCCAAAAGGTTTTTGCAAAGAAAAAGCAAGCTCAAGGTTTGCAAACTGAAGGAAAGGCAAAACAGGACAGAATCTGTGAAAAACAGACCAGCAGGTAGTAAATGATTTTTTCGGGGCACTTCTGCAACTCAAATCAAAAAACTCAGAACAGACGCCCGAAAGCCAATTGTATAGAGCACGTTGTCAAAAATATTCAGATCAAAAAGATGATCTGGTGATTTTATACGAATTTTTCTGTCCAAGGACAGAATCTGTTTTCTGGACTGCACGTCACAACTTTTGAACTTTCTTGCAATCAGAGGCTAAATTTGGCACAAAGCTGAAAAGAAAAGATACAATGATGTTGCTACAGTAGTAACAAACATCAAGACCACTAAAAACTGAAAGAACAAACTGAAAGCAAAGATAACAAGGGTTGTCTCCCTAGAGCTCTTTCTTTATTGCCATAAAGATAAGCTTAAGACTTTAATGATGCTCTCGTAGGAATAAGAGTTGAAGAACAAAAGAGAGCATCAAGGAGCAAATACCAAACACATTTAAGCCTAACATGCTTCCTATGCATAGGAATATTGCAATAGAATAATTCATTGAAGCACAAAGCAACTAGCATAGGAAGGCAAAACAAGCATAACTTCAAAATATTCACCATAAAGAGAGGAAACTTCTTATTATTAAGATATTTAGAACCAAGTCTCCCTCTCTCATTATAAATTTCAGTGGCATCGTGGATGAACTCAACAATATAACTATCACATAAGGCATTATTTCCATGATCCAAAAGCATAAAAGTGTCATTACTCTTCATATAAGCAAATTCTTTCTTATTAGGAATAGTGAGAGTAAGACTATCATAACCATCATGGTAATCATCGTATTTAGGAGGCATAGTATCATCAAAGTAAATTTTCTCCTCAAAAGTTGGGGGACTAAAAGTATCATGTTCATCAAACGTGTCATCCCCAAGCTTAGAGCTTTCCATGTCATTAGCAGTATTGATATTCAAAGAAAGCATACTAATAACATCACCACCATCATGATTGTTATGCAAATAATAAAGTTCCAAAGGTTTTTTAATTTTCTCTTCAAACACATCATGTCCCAAAGCAAGGTAGAGCTTATAAAGCTCTCTCATATTTTTGTTGTTTTTCATTAAGCAAAACTAGTGAAAAGACATAAAGAAAACTGAAAGGTAAACTAACAAGACTAAAAAGCAAAGATAAAAGATAGCGTGCAACTCCCCTTTCTTGAAGAGTGGAGTCCCCGGCAACGGCGCCAGAAAACTTTGCTTGATGGCTTCTCGCCCCTCGTTGGTTACCCCAAGTGGAAGGGTTGAGATGCGGTGTAGCGGTAGTTTTCCCTTGGCAAAGATACCAAGGATCGAATTCCCCTGAGACTCCAAGGTTCAACAAGAAGGTGTCAACTGCTAATGGCGCCAGATACTTAGCAATTAACTGGACCTGCACACAGATACAAATAACTTTGTTCCCAACGAGTACAGAGAGGTTGTCAATCCCTCCGGCCTTGTCGTTTACAAATGATCAAACGCAAGAGATAATAGTGATAGGTGTAATTGCAATTAGTAAGTAAAAGAAGAAAGTAAATAGCGGATGTGATCAATGATGGTAATATGGACCGGGGTCCCATGATGTTCACTAGTGATGTCTCTCTCCCAAAAGACGATAAAACAGCTATGTGAGGTAAACGAATTACAGCTGGGCAATTGACAGAATTATGTGCGCAAACCAATGCTAACTATGCTGCAAGAAAGGTTGAGGCTCAAAAGCATGGGCGGTACGCCAAGGTAAGTAGACCGAAATCCATCTGCATCTACTACTAATCATCCACCTTGAGATATCTATCCAGAACATCTCGCTGGTATTAAGTTGCGAGTCCCACCCATAGTGTAAACTCAAAGCAACAGACAACTGCATTAAAAGAACTTTGCGTAAAGTAAACAATCCTTGCACCCGCGAGTACAAGCACCGTTGTTTTCCCCCTTGTGGCAACAGCACATCCCCTAGACTCATGTTTCTGTCACTCAAACTAGTCATCGAGGGGCATGAACCCACAATCAAGCATAACGTTCCCTTTTGGAGTTACTACCTACTACTTGGCCAAAGCAATAAACAGCAACGGAGAACATGCAAGAATTACTCAAGAACATAAATATAAAAGAGGTAAATCAAATATATTACTCACACACAATCTGAACATAATCTCACAATCCATCGGATCCCAGCAAACTCAACATAGCAACAGCATAAGGATTACATATGTGCCTCGATCATGTAGGGCAGCTCACGAGGTCTAATTAGTGAAGAACAAAGAGGGGAGGAGAACATCACATAGCTACTGGTCATGGACCCATGGTCCAAGGGAGACTACTCACAACTCATCCGGGAGGCGTCCATGGTGGTGGAGAGGCTCCCGGTGGTGATTCTCCCCTCCGGCAGGGTGCCGAGAAGAGTTCTCCTGGTGCTCCCGATCTTGGAAGCGCGGCGGCGGCGGAACAGAGATGAGATCGCGAAAAAGGGTTCCGTCCTCGAGGGTTTCGGGACGTGGTGTAAATATATGCCAAAGGAGGGCATCAGCGGAGACCTGGGGGGCCCAGGCGCCCCCCGGCGCGGCCAGGAGGGGGGCCGCGCCACCAGGGCGCCTGGAGCCCTGGTGGCCCCCCTCCGGCCCTACTTTGGCTGCAAGGAAGCTTCCGGAACGCTGATTTTTTATATAATTTTTATGGGATTTTTCTGGCAGTTTACGTAATGGGAAGACCTGAAATACAAAAACAGCAGAAAACAGAAACTGGCACTGGGGTGCACTGAGTTAATAGGTTAGTCCAAATATGATCAAAAGTGTATGGAAGTGTATAAATATCATATCAATATCACACAAAAGAGGCATGGAGCAAGCAGAAATTATAGATACGTTTTGAACGTATCACATACTAGATGGGGTTTAATTAAGTCTGCCATAGTACTTAACCTGCCATTCTACTTAACAGTTCGATCACAAACACTTCGCAGTTCACAACCATACTAGCTAGTAGCGCAAAAGTTAAACATCATCAACTTCACAGAGGGTGACTACATGGGACTCATAGCCTTCAGGAAGGCTGCATGCTCTGCCCTGATCTTCAGGTCCCTCCCACTCGTCTGTAAACCGCGTGCATGCGACATAAGGCGCTCATACATCCCATCCTTGGGAATTGGCTTAGTGGTGCAGTATGGGCACCTGAACTTGCCCCACTTGTAGTACGCCGCCTTCCCCTTCTCCCTAATCTTGTTGGCTTCCTTATCAATGAAGGACTTGTGGTTCCACTCTTCCACCTCATCTCCAGAGTTGTACTGCACATACAAATGATTTGCATAAATACATACTTCCCATTTAGAGTAATGTAATTAACAAACATCAGATAAGTGCCATTTACTGGAATTTAATGAACAAACAAACATCAGATAATTGCCATCTACTAGAATTTTAATTAACAAACATCAAATAGCTAGCCACGAACGTCCAGGAATTAATTAAACAGAAATAGACCACAGGTAAATCTAGCCAAACTGAACTCAAATCACAGGCAGAAGTTCACATAATAACATAATAATATCAAGCAAATTGTGCCTGGTCGATGCTCCCAGTCCTAGATAAATGGGAACACAGAACATGATTATTACCAAAACACATAGTAGCAGCTACGACATTGAACTGGTACGCTAGATGTAGTAGACCTTGAAGAGATCCATGGCGAGCACCCCAAACTAGCTCTAACCTATGCATCCAAACAGGGCCAAAAAACAGCTTGGGGTTACCTCCTCGTCGTCGTCAGAATCAGACGTGTCATTGAACCCAGCAATGTCCAGCTTCCTCTTGTTGCCAACAGCTTCCTCATTCTGCAATATAAGTAATTAATTCAATTATACTACTAACTACATATAACACAGCACATAACATAATCTAACAATTAATTGAGGGAATATGCACAACAAATCTAACAACATATACACCACATAACATAATTTGAGCACATGCGGCAATCCAGATTCTAATATAAATAACCTAACTAAACATCTAATTAGAAAACCCTAACCACTACATCCACTGGATGATTCAATCACAGATTCTACATATAACTGCCTATAAATTAATCCAATACAAAAAAACCCTAACCACACTACATCCACTGGATGATTAATTCAATCATAGATTCCACATATCAGTGGCTATAATTGAATCCAATACCAAAAACCCCCAACTAAACATCTAACTCAAAAACCCTAACTAGTAGATCAATCACACCAAACTTAACCTTTCACTATAAATCAATCAATCAAACATCTAAATCTACTGCTTAATGGGGGTAACTAGAAACGGAGGGGACTGCTGGCAAGGATTACCTGCAGGTCCACGTGCTCGCCGCCGGCCTCCGTAGGTCCATGAGATGGGCCGCTGGACGTCGTCACGCCAAGCTCCGCCACGGCGGAGGCCGCCACGGCCACCTTCTTCTCCTCCACGGCGCGTGGGGATGTAGCACCTCCTTCTATAATGGCAGCTTCGCCACGGCCTTGCTCCATCCGAGCAGCAAGCAGGAGGAGAAAGGGAGGCGGTGGTGGTGAGCGAGCAGGTGGCCGGTGAGGGAGACGACGAGGCAGAGGAGAGAGGAGGGGGAGGGAGGCGATTTGGGGGAAATGGGGTGGGCGATGCGGCTGGTGCCCGTTCCCCTCCTCTTACACACGTGCACGCGCACGACCACGGGGAAATGGAACCGCCAGCAATGGTTGTGGTTAGTGCGCGATGGTCGTAACGGCATCTACAATGCAGATATGCTTAGATGATTAAAAAACAAACAAAGGCCCACCTAGCGTACAGATGATTAAAAAACAAACAAAGGCCCATCTAGCATGTGAAAATGAGAAGTTTTTTATGTGAGTTGTATGTAGGATGAAGCACAAACAACCTTATACTGTACGTGTTGGTAATATGTATTATACTTTTGTTGTTGTTTTCTTCCATGCTTGGCAAACAACCTTAGCACATCATAATTACCGTCTTGTGTTTTCTTCTTTGGCTAGTGCATAGCGATGCCGTCGTATGTCGTGTACAAGGGTATGGTTCCCGGAGTCTACGACGGCTGGGAGGAGTGTCGGAGACAGGTTCACCGATTCAGACATTTACAAAGGGTACACCACTAGGGCCGAGGCGGAATCTTGATACGTCCGCTATCTAGCGGGAGAGGGGAGGGAGCGTTGGAGGAACCAGATGAAGACGAGTTTCATCGTGATGATGCTCATCGTGATGACCGCAGCTCTCTTCTATGTGATGGTAGTTTAGATGATCGATATCGACTTGTAATGTGAAGACAAACTCGCTACTCGCGGTCTCGAGACTTGTAATATAATGTTCTATCTTTGTTCGGTCTTTTCAATTCGGAGACTAATATGATGAATTGTATTCGGAGACTAATATGATGAATTGTATTCAGAGACTAATCTTCTATTGTATTTGATGAATCTGTTGTTGATGTGTGCTGTCTATATTCCAATTATACATTTTGTAACCTGTGCAAAAAACAGAAAATAAAAAAATAAAAAAACCCTAAAATTCATACTAATGGCGCATCACATCACAATGCGCCATTAGTATGCCAAAGGATACTAATGGCGCATTAGTAGGCAGTGCGCCATTACTATACCGAAGTACTAATGGCGCATCTTACTGGCATGCGCCATTAGTATGCCAAAGCACCTGGATATACATGGCCCCCTGGGAGGCATCCTAATGGCGCACTACTGTGCACACTAATGGCATACTAATGCCGAAGTACTAATGCCGAAGTACTAATGGCGCACTACTATGCCGAAGTACTAATGGCGCATCTTACTGGCATGCGCCATTAGTATGCCAAAGCACCTGGATATACATGGCCCCCTGGGAGGCATCCTAATGGCGCACTACTGTGCACACTAATGGCGTACATGCGATGCGCCATTAGTATACCAGATACTAATGGCGCACAAGAGGTGCGCCATTAGTAAAATGTACTAATGACGTGGCACTAATGGCGCACCACTAATGCGTCATTAATGGCCAAATTAGGTGCGCCATTAGTAGGCCTTTTCCTATTAGTGAATACTGCTATGTCTGGAAATGTTAAACCTGGTGCTACGTTTGCTTGATGCCCCACTCAAATCCATGCTTGTTTTACTATGTATAATGACCATGTCTTGTTGTCCATGTTATGCTCTATCCATCCATGCCTTAGTTTGCTCATATTTCCTGCTGTAGCTTATTTATATCTTGCTCTCAAGTTGCTATAAATTTTACCTGTCAGGCTGTTATCAACATGATCAATTTGGTGAAGCTCGTTGTTATTGATCCATGCCTCCTATGGAGATGCTCCAATGGAGTTGTTTGATGTATGCTATGTCTATTACATGTCCATGATATTTATATACTTAGTAGAGTTGATATGCTAGTTGTTTTGTGCCTCCGAAGACAGCATCGTGATGATGTTTTTGCCTTCCCAGATTTTGGCTAAGTCTGGATAAATTTATTGCAAATTGCCATGCTTGTTTAATTGTGTTTCAGCAAGTTTTTGGGTGTACTCTAAGTTCATGCTTGTTAAGTATCATGTCTATTTCACATCCATGCCTCTTGTTATCATGTTTGGGTGTTGTAGCATATATATATCTTGCTCCAAAGTTGCTATCTTGCTATATTTGGACAACTTGTTGTTATATCTTGTTTCATGTGTATGTGTTGAACCGTTGCTCCGTTTTGAGCGTGCTTTATATGGAACTTGTGTGATTTTGCATGTAGAAGCATAATATCATGTTGTTTACATGTTTGGAGTGTGTTTTTCTTGTTACTTGGATGCATCTTGCATAATTGCCATGCTTGTCTTGTTTTGCTCATATCTTCTAGGCCGTAGCTCTGAATTAAATAAACTTTATATGAAACTTGACTAGAATTTCGAGTAGATCCTCTAGGTGCATGTTAACTTGCTGTTTAAGAACTTGAACTTAAGGTTTGTTCAGATCTGGACCAATTTCGAAATGTGCATACGAGGACATACCAGAATAGTTATATGTTGATTCCGGCCTCATTTAAACTTGTTGGGTGAAGTTGTTCTTGTGTGCTTCATCCCTTGCCATGTTTTGCATCATATAGACTTGTCTTGCATCATACTTGGTTGAGCATCTTGTCATGTTCTTGTGTTGTGTGTTTACCTTGTTGTATGCTTTTTCTCGCTAGTTCTTTTCCGTTGCGATCGTGAGGATTCGTTCGTCTACACGTGGTTCGTCTTCGAGGCTTCTTCTCCGTCTACTTCATGGACTCATTCTTCTTCCTTGCGGGATCTCAGGCAAGATGACCATCACCTTGGATACCTTTACTATCATTGCTATGCTAGATGTCTCGATGCTATCGTTATATGTCGTGCTACCCATCATTTATTGTCAGCCCCTCTCCTTGTTGCCATGAAACCTCTAACCTTTGACACCTTCCCAGCAAACCGTTGTTTGGCTATGTTACCCGCTTGCTCAGCCCCTCTTATAGCGTTGTTAGTTGCAGGTAAAGATGAAGATCGTTCCATGTTGGAACTTGTTGTTGGAATATCACAATATATCTTATATATAATAACACACCTATATACTTGGCAATGGGTGGAAGGTTTGTCCTTTTGATCGGTGTTTTGTTCCACTCATGCCACCTTAGGAGCCGATAAACCGGCGTTATGTTCCTTGATTTTGTGTTCCTTAAACGGTTGGGTATATGGGGACCCCTTGACAGTTCGTCTTTGAATAAAACTCCTCCAGCAAGGCCCAACATTGGTTTTAATTCGCAACATAACAATAACTTAATTAATTAATTAAATTGCATAGGGGGTCGCGTCCCCGAGGTTTCTTCTACATAGCAGGGGGGCCAGTGCTGATGGTGTTGGTCCCAAACTAGAGCCACTTGCGGTGCCACCCAGTTATCTGGGGTCTTCGGTTGTTGTACGTGGTGCTCATCCAGACGTGGCATGAGACGAGATACGCGCGGCTACTATCTGGGTGTCGGCACGCCGGGAGGTCTTGCTGGACTTGTTTTACCATTGTCGAAATGTCTTGTGCACCGGGATTCCGAGCCTGATCGGATTGTCCCTAAGATAAGGGGTAATATTATTATTATCTCTGCTGATCGTGAAAGCTTGTGATGGGCTAAGTTGGGACACCCCTGCAGGGTTATGTTCTTTCGAAAGTCGTGCCCGCGGTTATGTGGCAGATTGGAATTTGTTAATGTCCGGTTGTAGAAAACTTGTCAGAGGATCCGAGTTAAAACACGCAACCGTGTGAGTAACCGTGACTGTCTCTTTTCACTTTGAGAAGAGAACACGGTGCGGTTATGTTTGACTCGTAGGTAGTTCAGGATCTTTAGCGATCATTACTAGTTTGCGACCGTTTGTGTAGATGCTCATCTTATTCTTGTACTCGTAAGGTAGCCACCATAAATTTGCTTAGCCGCTGCTGCAACCTCACCACTTAACCTCTCCATACCTATTGAGGTTTGCTAGTCTTGATACCCATGGTTATGGGATTGCTGAGTCCTCGTGGCTAACAGATACTACAACAACAGTTGCAGGTGCAGGTTTCCGATGACTTGACGTGAAAGCGATGTTCTTTGTTTTGGAGTTCTTTCTTCTTCTTCTTCTTCGTTAGTCTTGGGTTAGGTTCCTGGTCGGCAGCCTGGGATAGCAGATGGATGTCATTGTGTTTTTCATGTTTGCATCCGTAGTCGGATGCTTTGTATTGATGTTGTTGTACTCATGTGACTTGTATGAATTGTTGTATCCCTCATGTATGTATGTAATGGTACGATGTAATGATATCCATCTTGCTAAGCGCTCGATATGCGTTTGTGCCCCAATCACGAGTGTGTCACGTGATCGGGATAGAATCGCATCTTGGGCCTGACAATAGCCATCCACTCCCTCTCTAATAAGGTTGAAAACACGCATACTCATACGGAAACGGCGGCGGAATTTTTGATGTTTGAACAACGGGTTTGTTGTATCAAAGTAGTCCTTCCAGAGAAGGAAATGCCCGCTCTCTTAGTTGTGATTCAATGCCGAAAGGTGGCTCGGAATGGAGCCACGGAACAGCTTGCGGGCGTTGAAGAAGGAGACGGCCGGCGAGGGGAGTCGCGGCGCCCACAGACCAGCTAGCTGCCCTGCAGGCGTCCGATGAGTGGAGGCCAAGGTGGCAGGGCGGTGAGGCGGCTTGTTGGTCGCGGGCGGCTGTGCGGTGGGGGAAGCGGCGGTTGGAAGCAGTTTGCTCCCCGGCGACAAAACGGCGACGGCGGGCGGCCAAGGGAGGGGGGGAGGGGCGGCGTTGCTGGGCGGATGTGGAGGCGGCAGCTGGAAGAGTCGCCGGCAAAAATGGGCGGCGGCGTCGGCGACTGAGGAGGCGGGCGAGGGTTGCTTGGT
>LR738711.1:940134772-940160506 GCA_902687465.1 Secale cereale
AGTTCTAATCTAGGGCAAGGCCCCTGCTGCCCGCTGGCAAATGGTGAAGAGCTGGCAACTATTTCTTACAGCCTATACCCACATCCTATATCCATTTTCTTGATTTATGTTTGTATACCAAGTTTGTTCTGTTCTTCAAATATTCAATCATAAATTAAAGGTTTGAGATTAAATTCCTCATCTTATACATTTGATTTTTTGTTGTAAAGCAGTGTATTTGCTTTAAAATCATGACCATACCCCCAGAGGCAGGGCAGAGCATATAACAGTGAGGGAAGCCCTTGGGGGGGCGGGGGCGGAGGGCACATACAGTACTAGTGAGACCTACTATAACAAGCGTGAATTAAACATGTTCCCTGTGTAATCCAACCATTTTCATCTCCGGGTGTAAGAGAATCTTCAGCCGCGCCCCCAATAGGCCCCCCAGGGCACTTTTTTAGCGTCGGCGCCGAAATTTCGGCCCAGTCGCGCCCCCAAGACGCCGAAATCCGCCGGCTCGGCCCTTTTTTGAGCCCGGCGATCCCAGGCCGAACCCAGCGCACTGGGGGCGCTCAGGGGCTCCGGCGGAAGGAAATGCCGCGTCTGGGCGAAAAGTTGACATAATAGCCCCTTCCCCATGCCCCCACCACCTTGCCGATCCCGGCGCCGCCCCACCGCCCACCGCCGCTAAATAGGTCGTTCCCCGCTGGAGAAGAGAGGAGATTTTGCCCCGACAACGTCCCCACCACCTTCCCTGCGCCTTTTTTCGGCGCTCCGACCGCGCAGGGCGGGATAGCGGCGGCTGTGCGCCTGCCCAGCCCGCCAGGTGTTCGGCGATTTGCCCCATGGACTCAGACGACGAGGAGGAGCCGCCGCCGACGTCCAAGACCAAGAGCATCTCATGGTACTCGCCGCCCTGGCCGGCCTGCTCGCAAGCAATGCAAAGCCGCGGCGATGTGGCTCGGCGTCGGGGCGGCTGAAAGCAAAGAACCGGCATCGACTATAAGGCTATTGCATGCTCTACTTCGACTACTTCGCCGACGCTCCATTGCACGGCGACAAAGTATTTCGGCGTCGTTATCGGATGAGCCAAAAGCTTTTCCTCAGAATTGTGTATTCCATCCGGGAGTTCGATAGCTACTTCAAGTGCAAGAAGGATTGCACCGGCACACTTGGATTCACCTCAATCCAGAAGTGCACGACAGCTATGAGGATGCTTGCATACGGAGCTCCTGGTGATTCACTCGATGACTATGGACGCATGGCCGAGTCCACGACCATTGAGTGTTTCTACAAGTTTTGCATGGCAGTGGTAGCAGTGTTTGGACCGCAATACTTGTGATCACCCAATGCTGAAGACACTGCTCGGATCCTAGCACAGAGTGAAGCAAGAGGATTTCCTGGGATACTTGGAAGTATCGACTGCATGCATTGGAAATGGAAGAACTGTCCATTTGCTTGGCAGGGGATGTACAAAGGCGTCAAAGACGGTTGCAGTGTGGTACTTGAGGTAGTGGCCACACAGGACCTCTGGATTTAGCACTCCTTCTTTGGTATGCCAGGAACTCAGAATGATATCAACGTGCTGCAGTGCTCCCCTGTCTTTGCCAAGCTTGTTGAAGGTCCTGCTCCTCCGGTGAACTTCGAGGTCAATGGGCGGCACTACAACAAGGGATACTATCTAGCAGATGGCATCTGATACGTCCAAAACGTATCTATAATTTCTGCTTGCTCCATGCCCTTTTTGTGTGATATTGCTATGATATTTATGCACTTCCATACACTTTTTGATCATATTTGGACTAACCTACTAATGGTTGCAAAAGTGCACAATGTTCTTGTTTTACACTTTATTGTGTAGGAATTACTTGGAAATTGACAAAAACGCAAAAGGAGTCGTATTGGAGTAGGACTCTGACTTTCCTGAAATCTGTGTGAGAACATTTTTTAAAGATGGTCACGTTCCGGCCCGAAGACGACGTCAAACGGAAAAAGTCTAGTTGCGAAAGTTGTGGGGAATTTCGAGGCGATGCTTCTGGATATAAAATTCGTCCAAATCGAAGTCCGGACGGCCGAGTAAAGCCCGTTTTACTGAGGCCCAAAATCTGAAGACGGGAATCCGAGAGTCTATATAAAGAGAGGAAACCTAGGTCACCAAGGGCAGCACCATCCACAAGGAAGAAGGGGGGCCAAGGAGCCGCTGCCCCCTAGGGCCGCCGCCGCCGCCGCGCCCCCAAGGGCCGCCGCCGCCGCCTCCGTGGCTGCCGCCGGCCATCTCCTCCTCGCGGGGCTGCACCTCTCCATCAACACCATCATCAACCTCCTCCTCACCATGTCCATGCGTGAGTAGTTTCCTCCGGGGCCGAGGGCTCGTACGTGTAACTATGTGGTTATCTCTCTCTCCCATGATGTGATCTTCGTTGTGATCATAGGCTATGTTAATCTAGGGTGATCCCATGATGTTTCCCCTACCTCTATGTATTGGATTGATGTACTCACTTGTCTTTATCTAGTATAATCCCCGAGACCAAGGTGACAGCGGTCTATTGGACATGGATTAGAAAAATATTTTCATGAGTGATTTCCTCTCTTGTGTGTTGATTGAAGATTGAGAGTCTCTTGGTGCTTGTCTTTGACTATCCTTTAGATATGTTGTGGTGATTGTGGGACTCTCTTTGGATGGCCACGGTGACATTGGGAAATCCTTAGATTGAGAACTACGAACTTTGAGGTGTGCTTTTGTAGCCCTACATAATTCTCGTCCTCTCTTGACCATGAAGGAATGACCTCCGGGTGCGTCTCCATTGCATGTTTTATGGGAAATATCATGTGATTCGATTATGTTAATGTTGTTGGGAGTTGCCACTAGTGAAAGTATGATCCCTAGGCCTTGTTTCCACCATTGCAATACCATTTGTGCTCACGTTTACCGCTTGTTTGCTTGCTGCACTTTTTATTACAGATTTATATTACTTTGTTTTGCCATCCATATCACTTGCCATTTAACATCTCTTCGCCGAACTAGTGCACCTATACATCTGACAAGTGTATTAGGTATGTTGGGGACACAAGAGACTTCTTGTATTTTAGTTGCAGGGTTGCTTGAGAGAGACCATCTTCAACCTCTACTGCCCTGAGTTCGATAAACTTTAGGTCATCCACTTGAGGGAAATTGCTGCTGTCCTATAAACCTCTGCGCTTGGAGGCCCAACATAGTCTACAAGAGTAGAAGCGTGTGTAGACATCAAGCTATTTCTGGCGCCGTTGCCGGGGAGGTGAGTGCTTGAAGGTATATCTTTAGATCTTGCAATTAAATCTTTTTGTTTCTTGTTTTTATTTTCACTAGTTTTGCTTAATGGAAAACTACAAAAATATGAGAGAGCTTTATAAGCTCTACCTTGAACTTGGACATGATGTGTTCGAAGAGAAAATTAAAAAACTTTTGGAACTTTATTATTTGCATAACAATCATGATGGTGGTGATGTTATTAGTATGTTTTTATTTAATATCAATATTGCTAATGACATGGAAAGCTCTAAGTTTGAGGATGACACGTTTGATGAACATGATATTTTTAGTCCCCCAACTTTTGAGGAGAAAATTTACTTTGATGATACTATGCCTCCTATATATGATGATTACAATGATGAATATGATATTTTCAGTCCACCTACTATTGAGGATAAAATTTATTATGATTATGATATGCCTCCTAAATACGATGATTACCATGATGGTTATGATAGTCTTACTCTCACTATTCCTAATAAGAAAGATTTTGCTTATATGAAGAGTAATGACACTTTTATGCTTTTGGATCATGGAAATAATGCCTTATGTGATAGTTATATTGTTGAGTTCATCCATGATGCCACTGAAATTTATAATGAGAGAGGGAGACATGGTTCTAAATATCTTAATAATAAGAAGTTTCCTCTTTTTATGGTGAATATTTTGAAGTTATGCTTGTTTTGCGTTCCTATGCTTATTGCTTTGTGCTTCAATGAATTATTCTATTGCAATATTCCAATGCATAGGAAGCATGTTAGGCTTAAATGTGTTTGGTATTTGCTTCTTGATGCTCTCTTTTGTTCTTCAACTCTTATTCCTACGAGAGCATTATTAAAGTCTTATGCCTAGCTTAAAGGCATAAAAGAAAGCGCTTTTGGGAGGCAGCCCACAATGAATAAAATTTTATTTTGCTTTTGTTGTGTCTTGATGTTGTTACTACAGTAGCATCATCATTGTATCTTTATTTTTCAGCTTTGTGCCAAGTGTAGCCTCTGATTGCAAGAATGTTCAAAAGTTGTGACGTGCTGTCCAGGAAACAGATTCTGTCCTTGGATAGAAAAATTCGTATAAAATCACCAGCTCATCTTTTTGGTCTGAATTTTTTCGACAGCGTGCTCTATACAATTGGCTTTCGGGCGTCTGTTCTGAGTTTTTTGATTAGAGTTGCAAAAGTGCCCCGAAAAAATCATTTACTACCTGCTGGTCTGTTTTTCACAGATTCTGTCCTGTTTTGCCTTTCCTTCATTTTGCAAACCTTGAGCTTGCTTTTTTCTTTGCAAAAACCTTTTGGCAATCTTGAGAAACAGTAGACCTTCAAGAATATCCTTATTTCCAGCAAGGAACAATGATTTTATTAAGGTTACTAACCTCGCTAATCAGATTATGATGAGTTATGTATGAAGGGAGTTTTCAAGTGTGCGAGGGAAGATGATAAAAAGATTCAGGAGTGTCAAACGCTCAAGCTTGGGGATGCCCCCGTGCACCCCCAAGACATATTCAAGAAGACTCAAGCGTCTAAGCTTGGGGATGCCCCCGTGCATCCCCTTCTCCATCAACAATTATCAGTTCGTCTTTCGTTCCACTATATTTTTATCACTTCATGTGTTATGTGCTATGCTTGGAGCGTCTTGCTTTAGTTTCCTTTTTAGTTTTCTTTAGCTTTGCTTGCTGTTCATAACGAGTTGGAACTCAGCTTTCTTTGTGTGGGAGAGAAACACGCTCCACTTCAACCTAGAGCACAACATAGAATTTTCATGTCTATCCTTGCTGTGTGTGTTCTTTGTCTTTCAATAGCTACTATCATGTTCAGCTCTTAGTTTCCATGCTTATCTTTTTAAAGAGCTTTTGTTTAGTTGGTCGCTGGAACTCTCTTTAGTATCATGCTTATCTTGTTAAGAGAGTTGGCTTCTGTTGCACTGGTCGATATGTCTATGATAAAAATGCTATGTGCATAATGGTGCTTAGTAGTTCATATTTTCTTATGGTTAGTCTCAAAAAGCTGGGGGGTTCCCAATGTGTTATTGGAGTACCAACATGATTTGTTTGCCTATGATGTGGTATGGTTTAGTGATATCTTCCTCCGATAATTTATTTTGATTGACTTGGTGTATGCTCACGCATATTTAAGACTGTAAAGAAAGTCTGTCAAGACTTAATGATCTTTAATTTCTGAGTAGCGATATAACTTCCATGCCCGATTCAATGTTGCTTTGTCGCTCTGCATGATTATGACTGTCATTGCTCTTTTAGTTGGTCGCTCCCAGTCTTTTGCTAACCTCCACCTGTACTAAGCGGACTGACTGCTTGTGCATCCAAAATCCTTTAAACCAGTTATGCCATATGAGTCCACCATACCTTCCTATACATGGTATTTACCTGCCATTCCTAACGAAGACTTTCATGTACCATCTCGAAATTATTCAAAAAAAAGCATTCCTATTTTGTGCCTCTGTTTTAGCTCATGAGGAAGTAGTAGTTAATTCATGATCTTTTTAAGTTGGACAAGCTTCACCCCGGGATTGCATGTCTAATGTGCAAATCCATAATACGAGAAGGAACTGGCATAGAGTGCGCCCGGTTCATTAAAAATAATACAACAAACAAACCCTCCTTCACGCTTTGTTCATGAGAAATCAGAAAACTTTGGCAGTGATAAACAAAGGAGATTAAGAGGATGTGATCGTCCTCATTCGGGAGCCGTTCCTCGAAACTTGTCCAGCTCAAGAAGTAATTGAATTATCTGCTAGCATTCGTTGACGAAACATGCATATCTAAAAAAAATTATTACCTCTGTTTTTAAAACCAAGAGCTCTGGTACATGTTTAGTTTTTGTTTCCGACCACGGGTTTTCAACCTTGCCAATAAAAGCCACGGTTCGAGAGTCTCCACCTTCTTTAAAGCACCAACTATTGAGAGCATGATTGTCATTCTGAGTGTAATGTGCATTGTCCCAAAGTACCATTGTCTTTTGCATGATTATGATATCGTTTATTCTGAAATCATTGTATCTAGTCGTCACTTAAACTTTGGAGGTGCCCCTGTATTTATGTTTTGCTTCACTAAAGGGGGCAAACGAGATATCACTTTGTCATATTTGCACACCATGCTCACTACAAATCTATTGAGTGTTTCAGTATCATATTGTAAAACTTTCAGTTCTTTGTGATTTTCTCATGAGGCAACTTAATTACTACAGATTCATTGTCTCAGTAAGCACTTGTCATGTGACTGTGAAAAGTTCTTATATGGTTAATAGCATGTCACCACATAAATTATGCTTGTTATCATTTACCTACTCGAGGACGAGCAGGAATTAAGCTTGGGGATGTTGATACGTCCAAAACGTATCAATAATTTCTGCTTGCTCCATGCCCTTTTTGTGTGATATTGCTATGATATTTATGCACTTCCATACACTTTTTGATCATATTTGGACTAACCTACTAATGGTTGCAAAAGTGCACAATGTTCTTGTTTTACACTTTATTGTGTAGGAATTACTTGGAAATTGACAAAAATGCAAAAGGAGTCGTATTGGAGTAGGACTCTGACTTTCCTGAAATCTGTGTGAGAACGTTTTTTGAAGATGGTCACGTTCCAGCCCGAAGACGACGTCAAACGGAAAAAGTCTAGTTGCGAAAGTTGTGGGGAATTTCGAGGCGATGCTTCTGGATATAAAATTCGTCCAAATCGGAGTCCGGACGGCCGAGTAAAGCCCGTTTTACTGAGACCCAAAATCTGATGACGGGAATCCGAGAGTCTATATAAAGAGAGGAAACCTAGGTCACCAAGGGCCACGAATTTTCCTCCTCCCAAGCCGCCGTCTTGGAGGGGAGGACCAGCACCATTGCAGCACCATCCACAAGGAAGAAGGGGGGCCAAGGAGCCGCTGCCCCCTGGGGCCGCCGCCGCCGCCGCCTCCGTGGCTGCCGCCGGCCATCTCCTCCTCGCGGGGCTGCACCTCTCCATCAACACCATCATCAACCTCCTCCTCACCATGTCCATGCGTGAGTAGTTTCCTCCGGGGCCGAGGGCTCGTACGTGTAGCTATGTGGTTATCTCTCTCTCCCATGATGTGATCTTCGTTGTGATCATAGGCTATGTTAATCTAGGGTGATCCCATGATGTTTCCCCTACCTCTATGTATTGGATTGATGTACTCACTTGTCTTTATCTAGTATAATCCCCGAGACCAAGGTGACAGCGGTCTATTGGACATGGATTAGAAAAATATTTTCATGAGTGATTTCCTCTCTTGTGTGTTGATTGAAGATTGAGAGTCTCTTGGTGCTTGTCTTTGACTATCCTTTAGATATCTTGTGGTGATTGTGGGACTCTCTTTGGATGGCCGCGATGACATTGGGAAATCCTTAGATTGAGAACTACGAACTTTGAGGTGTGCTTTTGTAGCCCTACATAATTCTCGTCCTCTCTTGACCACGAAGGAATGACCTCCGGGTGCGTCTCCATTGCATGTTTTATGGGAAATATCATGTGATTCGATTATGTTAATGTTGTTGGGAGTTGCCACTAGTGAAAGTATGATCCCTAGGCCTTGTTTCCACCATTGCAATACCATTTGTGCTCACGTTTACCGCTTGTTTGCTTGCTGCACTTTTTATTACAGATTTATATTACTTTGTTTTGCCATCCATATCACTTGCCATTTAACATCTCGTCGCCGAACTAGTGCACCTATACATCTGACAAGTGTATTAGGTGTGTTGGGGACACAAGAGACTTCTTGTATTTTAGTTGCAGGGTTGCTTGAGAGAGACCATCTTCAACCTCTACTTCCCTGAGTTCGATAAACCTTAGGTCATCCACTTGAGGGAAATTGATGCTGTCCTACAAACCTCTGCGCTTGGAGGCCCAACATAGTCTACAAGAATAGAAGCGTGTGTAGACATCAGCATCTATCCAAGATGGTCTACATTTGTGAAGACTATCTCAAACCCTGTTCGAGAAGGCAAGAAGTCTCACTTTGCGAAGGTCCAGCAGGCTTGCAGGAAGGATGTCGAGCGGGCATTTGGTGTGCTCCAATCTCGATTTGCTGTTGTCCCCCGCTCAGACGTGGTCGAAAGATCAAATGTGACAGATCATACTTGATGTGTCATCTTGCACAACATGATCATTGAGAGCAAGCAGGAAGAGCCATTGAGAGTGAGCAGGAAGAGCCAGTGCTCGACACTGAACCATATTACCGGCAGTGTCCTCTTGCACAAGTTGATCACCAGCTACTGGCAACCTGGACTGCCTTCCTCAATATGCATCAGGAGATCCGAGACCCACAGGTGCATCAACAACCGCAGCAGGATTTAGTGGAGCACCTATGAAGGCTCAAGGGCAACGCCTAGCTCGACGTGTGATGAAATATAAGTTTTTATTTGCTGAACTATATAATTTATATTGAACTACTTGTTGTTGAACTATTTAATTTCTATTGGTTTTCTGCGATGAACTATGTGATATTTTTTTTTTACTTTAGTTGAATTTGCGCCGAACCATGGCGAACATGGGCCGATTTACGCCAATATCAGGACGATTTTTGCCGAATCTGGGCCGAAAAGTGGTGCCATTTGGGCTAGAAATTGGCTGATATCGACGCGTGGGGGCGGCGGCTGGGAACTCAATCGCCCCAGCGCCGATTTTAGCACCGACTCGCCTCCAGGCGGCGATTTTGTAGCCTCCTCGGGGGGCGGCTGGAGATGCTCTAACCTAGTATAGTAACTAAGAGCATCTCCAGCCGCTCCCCCAACAGGCCCCCCAAGGCCCTTTTTTAGCGCCGGCGCCGAAAAATCGGCCCAGTCGCGCCCCCACGAGCCTGTTTTTCGCCGGATTGGGCCAAAACTGGCGCCGACGGACCCAGGTCGAACCCGACGCGCTAGGGGGCGCCCCGGGGCGCCGTCGCGAATGTTTTGGCGCGAAAGAGTGGCGGGACCGGCGAGTCAGCGAGACGACGCCTCATCGTCCACATCGTCTCGGTTTTCCCGCGGGTAATCAATGCCAAGGCTGCCGTCGGTCAGCCTGCCATTGATTCACGGGCGGCGCAGTGCGACGATGCCGCCCCGCCTCCCCCCACGCGTTCGCACAAGGACGCCCCCGAGCTGTTATAAAAGGCTCCCCTGGCCGCGCCGATGAGGCACCCATCCATCGGCAGTCATCCCCCTCCTCGCCGCCGCACTTCCTCCCCTCTCTCCGCCGTTCGAGCCCCTCTCTTTCCCCCCGGGCAAACATGAGCGCGAGGTTCCCCGGCGACGCGGCGTCGGCCAACGGTTTCGGTCGCCGCTCGCTGCATGAGTGGGAAGCCTAGCTCCTCCACGAGGCCAACTACCCCGCGCCGCCCGACGTACGCGCTCCCTCGCGGTTGAGGCTCAGCGCCGGCGGGGTCCCAGTCCCCCCTCTGTCCGTCCCCGAGACGCCCATCTATCACATCGAGATCGAGCGTGCGTGGGCGTCCCTGACGGCCGCGGAGCGGGCGCTCCCGGAGTACGCCGCCGACAACCACGCGGCGTGGGCGGCGTACTTCGAACGCCGGCAGGAGGAGCGGCTCGCCTCCACCAACAACGCGCCGATGCCGCGCGGCCGCAACAACAGCGAGGGTCGCCGCCTGTGATGGGGCGTCCCAAGCCGCACGCTCAGCGGCGTCCTCGCGCACCTCGAGGGCGGCAATGACCCGCCGTTCGAGTAGCCGGGATGAGGGGTCGAGCAGCGGCGCCGGCCGTGTCAATGAGGAGAAGTAGGAGGACGACGCCGGCGACGACTACGCCCTGCTCAGCGCCTACTTCGGCCCGTAGTTTATAGGTTTTTTTTTCGTCCCTTTTTTCTTGTAAAAAACGCCTAAATTTCGCCGAAATATGCCGTGTTTATTGAAATTTGGCCGTGTTTGCTGAAATTTGGCCGAACTATGGGGGCGTCTAGGGGTGACCTGGGGCGGCGGCTGGGGGCGTGCTCGCCCCCGTGCCGGAAAAAAACGCCGGCTCGCCCTCAAGCGGCGCCTTTTCGTGCCCTTGGGGGCCGAACGGCTGAAAATGCTCTAAGAGTTGCTCCCTCTAAATAAAATGAAGTAAAATAAGTAGCACTTATTACTAGATTCAGGTTTTTCCTGTCATGTTAGCTTCTGGGTAGATTTTTTCGCAATAAATACATATACATAAAAGAAAGGGAAATAATGCCACCTGTTCTTTAGCCAAGAATCAGTCAGACGTGCGACAATTAAATTCCACACGTTTTTTTAGCATCAGTACAAACGCAAGCGCTTATATACACGCGCATACACTCACCCCTATGAACGCACACACGCATACCCTACCCCTATTGGTCATCACTGTCCACCTGACCATCTCAACCACAGGTTGGTTCGCAAATTCCACACGTCTTATAGCGTGTTGATTCATCCAGCATTGTGCTCCACTAATTGCAGTCATCAGTCAAGCAGTCACCTTCTATCCAGAAGCCTCTGCGAGTCTTTAGTCAAGTTCAAACACCTTCCCCAAACTTGACACCACCCAGCTAGCACTCGTTGTTGTTGTTTTTTTTTTTCGAGAAAACTTTCAATCAAAAGCAGTACAACGAACATCAGAAATAAAAATTATATCCAGATCCGTAGACCACCTAGCGACGACTACAACCATCGAAGTACCACCTGGTGCCGGAGTCAAGGAGGTTCACATAGCTATGGATATCCTCGTCTCTGCAATCATAGGTGACCTCGTCAGCAGGTCGGCATCGTTCGTGATCGGCAAGTACTTCCGGCAGCAGCCTGGACTCGACATGATTCTCTAGAGGCTGCAACGAGTCGTTCAGAGAATCAACACCGTCGTCGAGGAGGCTGATGGGCCGCGCATCACTAACCAGGGGATGCTCCGTCAGCTCAAGACAATGCAGCAAGGAATGCACACAGGCCACTATATTCTTGACTCCTTGAGATTCCAAGACGCCCATGAAGACGAGAAGGAGGTGAGCCACTCACTGACTGCTGCTCTGCTGTCTGTATCCAATTGTCTGGCCAAACGGCTTCGTTTATCTGGTGGTGCCGGTGGCGGTGGTAGCAGCAGCAACAGAGAAGCATCAGGAGTGTTAATGTTTGGTGCAAACAACAACATACGAGAAGAGCTGCAACGGGTGGTTTCTTGTCTTGAAGACACCATGGATGCAGGTATGAAGGAGTTCCTTCTCTTCTTGGAGTCGTATCCTCGGGTACTCCGCCAACCATACGCCGCATATTTGCTCTTGGAGAACTGCATGTTTGGTCGCCAAACTGAACAGGAACAGGTCCTGGATTTCTTTCTCCGCCCCAGTGCTACTCCGATCTTGGCCGTACTTCCGATCGTCGGTCCATTAGGGGTAGGAAAAAGCACTCTTGTGGAGAATGTCTGTAGGGATGACAGTGTGCGTGGTATGTTCTCGGCGATCCTCTTCTTTGCAGAAGGCAGCCTTGAGGACGAAGGAGTGGTCGACCTTAGAGGGAACGGCAACTTCAAAGTCAGACATCGGAATTGTGCCACTCAATCTCACAACAGGTTGCTGATCATTGTGGAAACTGGCGAGTATATCAACGAGAGAGCATGGAGAAGTCTGAAATCTTCCGTTACCCGCATGGCAGCATGCGGTGGGAGTAAAATCATAGTCACCGACTCACCGGTCGGTCCGACAGAATTGTGGATCTGGGAACGACGGAAGCGCTTCGACTGGGCCGTGTCCCTCGAGAAGCATATTGGTATTTCTTCAAGTCGCTCGCGTTTGGAGGCACAGACCCTGATGATCATCCGAACATGGCAGTGATGGCCATGGAGATCGCTTCAGAGCATAAACAGTGTTTGATGAGCGCGCATATGGTTGCTGGGTTACTGCGAGATAACTTCAGTCCCAGATTCTGGCGCGATATCCTTGGGTGCATGAGAGCACTTTTTTTTTTTTGGAAAAGGAGGTTATCCCCCGGCCTCTGCATTGGAAGTAGGTGAGTTTGTCATCCACTAATGCATGCATGCTAGTAATTAAGCCGTGGGTTACTAATACGAGAAAACATCATTACTCCTTGCCTCGATTATTGTTGGTTGCCTTGTATAGATGCAAAATGTGTTTTTCATAATGGCCTTGTATATAAAAATAGAGGGAGTAAGACATTTAAGCCTGTCCAGTCAATGCACTAAACGGTTCAAAACCAGCTGTCTAAAACGCCTTATAAAACGAACGGAGGGAGTATTAGAAATCTGAGTATGTATTCTGTTGATTGATGTGGACACTAGATCCCAGGCTCCATGGAGCCCCCTTTTTTGCAATGACCGAACAATATTCAAAACCTCAAACTTTTCTGAAGAAAAACATATACATATAGATGTATATAGATTTGAAGTATATATAGTATATCAGGGGAGTATGATTTTTTCAGGGGAGTATGATTTTTTTTCAGTATGATTTTTTTCATTAAAATATATTTTTCACTTTTTGAGTGAAGGCCGTCATGGCCAAAAATATATTTTCAGTTATGTGGACACAAATAAGACAAATATATGGATGAAATATAGATTGACTATTTGCTATTATATTGATATTCAAAATTGCCATTTTGTGTAGCTTACAAATTAACGTTGTAATTCTTTAAAAATTGTACAAATACACATAACACACATTCACATATTTTCTGTCATGTCGGCGCAAACTTGTTCTCTGGGACTGGGGTTGCATAGGGTTCTAAGGGCACATATTTTCTGTCTTGTCGGCGCAAACAGGAATACTATGAATGTGTGTACTTCCCCTAAATAAAAAATGAATGTGTGTACTTCAAACAGCAATTTCCTGATCCTGCTATACTTTCTTGCAGAAACGCAATAACAAGGTCAGATCCACGGTGCTCATTGCGCTCTTATGGAACAATTGGAAGCGAAGGAATGCAATGCCATTGTTGCGAGGGACTGCATGTCTCCCTGATGACTTGATTATTTGGTCTGTACAAGTTATTCTTCTCCGAGATTGGGGGTCAATGTTGTTTCATTTATCTGAGAGAATTTAGCCTTTCTTCTGCTGGGGTGCGTTTCGACACCCCTGTAATTAGCGGATAACTATTGTATCACTATTCTAGAGGTTTCTCCTCTGATCTTCAATACAAGTTCACGACCGGCGCAAGCCCGCCGCAGTCACCATCAAAGGAAAAATCTTTATTGCACAAGTAGCCAAATTAATCAAAGAGCTCGAAATGCTGAAGGTGGTGGCGTAAGAAGCATATGCAAAGGAAGCATGGATGAGCGGCTGCAATTCGGATACTTGGAATGTGATGATGTATTGTGTTTAACTGTAATAAATACTTTAGCTCTACTGCTTACTCTACTTTTTGTCTCTACATTTTGATGTGCCGAAGTCTGTTACTGGCTGGTTTTTTCTAAGGTAATCGCTTGCCTACTACACGTCGGCCGAATCGTTCGGCCGGTCGCACTGGAGTCGTGCGATGCACGTGGATCTCACACGCGTCACTCGTCACGTGCGCCCGTGGCCCACAAGCCACCCTACTGCTTCACCTTATCTCCTTCGAGGTTCTTCCACCTAGCGTCTCCGATCCTCTTTTTTCTCTCCCAACCATGCCGCACCTAGCCTCTCACCTCTCAAGCTGCCGAGTTTTTCCTGCGACAGCCTCCAGTCGTCGCCGTGCTACTGCAAGGGCTGGAGGAGGGGGTGGGAGGGGGGCACTGGAGTGCTGCAAGCCTCATCGCCCTCATTTTTTTTCTCTGTCGCCATGGCCACGGTTGCTTGCAACCTGGGCGGCCACGGCCGTCCCTATGTTCGTCTTCCCCCCGCACGGTCGCAAGCTACGACCGACGTCTTCCTGGCTCACCGGCGGTGTTGCATCCGGCCATCACGTTTGCTGGAACCGCACGTAGAGATGCTGGAACCGGCAACCTCTAGTGCTGGAACCAACGTTGCTCGTGCTTATGACAATACTCCGGCGATGCGAAGCTGCAACCTCGCTACAAATAGTTGCAACCATCCATGGCGAAGCTGCAACTAGCGGGAGGCCATCGTGGCGGTGGTGACCATGCCCCGCCGGTGGTGACCACGACGGATGGCGATGCTACAATTGCGACGCGCACAGCTGGAGCCAGTGTTTTTTTTTTGTTGCAATCAGCCTCAATTTTTGCTACTACCGTCTACAGATTTTGCTGGAATCAGACCAATTTTCTGCCACCACGTCTTTATTTTGCAGGAACTGTCTTCTCATTTTGCTTCCACCGTGTTATTTTTTTGCTAGAACCGGCATCTCATCTCTTTTCCTTCCACCATGTCGCGGTGGAACACTAGATGTTGGAACCGGCTGCCATGGCCGCCATTAGCTCTGTTTTTTTGCTGCAACTGATGTCAAAATTTGCTACAACCGGCTTCAATTTTTGCTACAACCGGCTTCAATTTTTGCTACAACCGGTGTATTTTTGCATTTTCGCTACATCGCACAAGCCGGCGACTAGCTCTGGCATCAGGCGTGAGCGGCGACGAGCACGCCTGCGAGCTATGGCCCTCGCCATCGGAGCTGCAATCGTCGCGACCGGAGCTACATCCACATGTGCTGATGGTACATGTGTGGAGCTAGCGACCGGCGGTGACAGTCGGCGCGACCATCGGCGGGGGGTGGCGACCGGCGGTGCTTTGAGGGTTGGTTGCGCTCGCTCATCCATGGCAGTGCCCGTTGCTCCTTTTTTCCTGCTGCGCACGCAAGATTCGGTTTTTTTGGAAGAAAAGGATTCACGAGAGCCTGATCTGACGGCTCTATACAGCTGGATGTGACGGCTGCGGCGCGACCGGCCCAAATTTGGGCCGACGCGCCGGCGCAGATCATCGCCCTTTTTCTAATGCCAACTGGAGAGCCGTCTCGTTTTTACTTATAAAAAGGAATATTGCAAAAAAGGATATATTATTTTTTAAACTTTTAAATATTAATCATACTGTAGAAACTAATCGTGCTTTACATGTAGATTCAGGATGAGTATCACATCACTTAATCAATCACGCGGGTTTAGCCATAGCTAGTTTCGTCGTCAGTTGAAGGACAGCCGGATCATGATGACGCTCCATGCACCGGTGGTAGAACACAGCGGCCGCCACCGTGGAGAAGAGCTGCACGCCGACGGACGGGAGAAGATATCCATGGAGGACACCGATGATACCGGCATCGGGTGCCCTCTGAGAACAATACATGGCCAACGCGTACGCCGGGGAGATGGCAACCGGAAGGAGGCTCGCCACGAGCACCATCACGGCGGCCTCCTTCCTCCTCGCCCTCACGGCCATGAGCCGCCACGCCCGCCGGAAAGCAGCGCGCGTTCTGCCTTCGCCGTGACCTTCATCTGCCGCAGACGCGGCGATCGCCACTTGGAACACCGCGGCGAGGATGATGTGGAAGAGTAGAAGGAGGAGGAGGAGGAACAGCACGTAGCCCGTCACAAAAGACGCTGCGGCGTCCGACCGGGCAGCGGCGCCGCTCGTCCACCAGCGCCAGGACGCGAGGGCGAGGCACGCCGCGAGGAGAGCCGCGAACGACGCGTGCTCGAGGACGGCGACGACGGCGGCGGTGGCCAAGGTGCCGCGGACCCTCCCCGCGGCCGCCTTCCCGCGGACGAGCTCGGCCAGCGAGCGCGGGCGACGGTCACCCCGGCACGTCGCTGAGGCGGCGAGCGCGACGGCGACCCGCGTGGCGAGCTGGCTGGCGAGGTATGCGAGGTAGAGGAGGAGCAGCTTCTTGGCGTGTCCCCGGATCTCGTCGTCGCTTTCCGACGCGTAGACGACGTGCTGGCTCCTGCCGGGGCCACCGTCGTTGTCCCTGACCAGCGAGTACACGCGGAGGAGGACGGCGGTGGCGAGGGGGTGGGCGTAGAGGACGGCGACGGAGAGGGAGACGAAGGTGTGCGCGTAGACGAGCGCGAAGGCCGACGCGAAGAGCCTGCCGTTGCGCGTGGGGAGGATCAGGGAGTCCACCACGAAGCTGGTGCGCGGCGACGACGAACCGGCGGTGCTTGCTTCCGTGGCGGCCATGGTGGATGGATGCATTGGCTATGCGCGATGAGGAATCGGCGGAGAGGCCGGCCAGAGCTTGATCGCTAACGTGTCGTATCTTAATGCCGTTGTCACGCCCAGGGGTGGTCACCGGAAGAAAATTCTCGGGAGACGACTTTGACCTTTCGAAGTCGCCGGTCAGTTACTGTCATATATTACATCAGATTTGCCACTCCATGGTTGAATGAGGACAACGATGAAGCAGACATTGCGGATCCTAACTCATTTGGTTAATTATTAAATTAGAGTCCAAGACAAAGTATTTGTCCTACATTGAGTCCAAGACAAGCTGTATTTGAAAGTTTCAGTTTGCTGGAGCTAGATCCGCCTAACAGGAGATACACACATGGTCTAACGACCATGAAAATCCTTTATATTTGAAATTCGATAGGCTTTTAGTTAATACTTATTGGACTATACAATTCCCTATGACCACTATCGGGGCTATTGAGAGAAATGGCTCTGATCATACTGCTGAAATTTGAGATGGGTTTTAGGCCTATATAGTAATTTCTGGAAAATTTCTAAGGGCCCATGTGGGTTTATTGGCATTGGGTGTAGTGTGAAGTTTAGTCCCACCCCGGAAGTGGAAAAGGAGTTGGACCTCCTTATAAGGGATTCTCTTCCACATTCTATTTGAGCTGGAGAAGAGAAGAGGCCTTCGCGCACTCCGCCGCCGCCCGCCTCGTCACGACGCGTCGCGGGTTGCGGGATTGAGCCGAGCCAAGCTCACAGATCGTGGGCTGTCACGGACTCGGACGTGGGTCGAGCCCACGTCTCTCCACGCGGCTGCACCTATATAAGTGCGAGGTGTCTCCTAACCCAAGCCGCCACAACAGAACACATTTGCCTCCACGCCCACCGTCGTTCCTTTGCTGCTGCTACCGCCGGTGACTCCATCCCGACGGGAGAGGGGCAAATAGGTTTTTGGGAAGCGACTGCTCGCTGTTCGTCTATTTCCTCTATGTCCGCGTCGCCCTCATCATCACCATGTCCACCGACGCCGAAGGTACTGCCGCGGAGAAGCTCGAAGCCAACAAGAAGGCAGCCGAGGACGCTGCTGCCGTTAGCGCCACCGCGGCCTCTACATGGCCTACTGGAGGGTATAACTCGTTTATCCCGCTCCTACTGTTTTCTGTTTTAGGCATGCTAGCGTTATACGTAGATCTGTATACAATTAGCGTAGCTATTTGTGTCAATGCCATGCTAGTGGTTTATTCCTGGATTAAATTAATCAAAAAATTACCTATTTACTCAGCAATCCAAAAACATATTATGTGTAGGAATATGTCGACAAGTGGCTTTGCCGCTGCACTGAAACCGGATAAGTTTACCGGTACATACTTTAAGCATTGGCAGACTAAGACCACTTTATGGATCACGGCTATGAACGTATTCTGGGTCACCGGTGTGCCCACGGGAGTGATTGCTCCTGAACAGGAGAAGGCGTTCAGGGAGGTCACCGTCGTATTTCTTGGAGCACTTCTTAGCGTGATCAGAGGTAAACTGGTCGACGCATATTTACCTGTGCGTGTCGCCAAGGACTTGTGGGAGGCGCTCGAATCTAAATTCGGGGCCACCGATGCTGGGAGTGAGATGTATATTATATAGCAGTTCCACGATTACAAGATGGTTGAAAACCGTCCTATGCTGGAGGAGGCTCATGAGATAATATGCATCGTTAAGGAGCTTGAGCTTCTAAAGTGCGAGTTACCGGGCAAGTTTGTCGCGGGCTGCATAATCGCTAAGCTCCCTAATTCCTGAAGGAACTTTGCCACTACTCTGAAACATCAGAGGCGTGAATTCTCAGTGGAGGATGTCATTGGCCATTTAAGTGTTGAGCTGAACTCAAGGGCAAAGGACTCGAACGGGAAAGCGGTCGAAGGGACTTCTATCGCCAACATGGTGAACCATAGTAACTTCAACTCCTACAGGCCCAAGGGAAAGAACGGTGTCCAACACAATACCGACTTTAAGAAGAAGGGTAAGAAGACCTTCAAGAAGAACAAGAAGGATGAGGGATGCTTTACTTGTGGTTCGGTTGAACATTGGGCCAACAAGTGCCCAAACAAGTACAAGAAGCCAGGACAGGACTCCAAGTCTGTCAACATGATTGTGGGCAACAATGAGAATGGTGCATCTAGGTACGGTAATTTATTTACTGTTTTTTCAGTGTTTCAGCCAAGGATTGGTGGGTGGACACAGGTGCAGGTGTTCATGTGTGTGCTGACATCTCATTGTTCACTTCTTACCAGGTCACAGGCGACGGGTCCGTATTGATGGGGAATGGCGCGAGTGCTTCTGTTCATGGTGTTGGCACGGTCGATCTGAAGTTTACTTCGGGAAGGATCGTGCAGCTGAAGAGCGTGCATCATGTCCCCGCCATCAAGAAGAACCTCGTTAGTGGCTCCCTTTTATGTAGAGAAGGGTTTAAATTGGTTTTCGAGTCTAATAAATTAGTTGTTACGAAATATGGACTCTTTGTTGGAAAAGGTTATGAGAGCGGAGGAATGTTCCGCCTTTCCCTCGCAGATTTTTGTAATAAAGTCGTGAACCATATTCATTCGAATGTTAATGAATCCGAAGTTTGGCATTCACTTCTTTGTCACATTAGTTTCGGTGTTATGACACGGCTAGCTAAATTAGATTTAATCCTGAGTTTCACTTTAGCCAAAGGTTCTAAGTGCCTTTCATGTGTGCAAGCTAAGCAACCTCGCAAGCCTCACAAGGCCGCGGAGGAGAGACACTTGGCACCATTAGAACTCATACATTCTGATCTTTGTGAGATGAATGGTGTGTTGACTAAAGGTGGAAAGAAATAGTTCATGACATTGATAGATGATTCCACTAGATATTGCTATGTGTATCTGTTAAATACTAAAGATAAGGCTCTACACTACTTTAAAATCTATAAGGCAGAAGTTGAGAAACAACTTGAAAAACAAATTAAACGAGTCTGGTCAGATCGTGGTGGAGAGTACTTCTCGAGTGAGTTTGATTCCTTTTGTGCAGAACACGTCATTATTCATGAGAGGACGCCTCCCTATTCACCCCAGTCAAACGGGGTTACCGAGCGGAAAAATTTACTTTAACTGATTTGGTTAACGCCATGTTAGATACGTCGGTTTTATCCAAGGCATGGTGGGGGAGGTGCTACTTCTCGATCTTGCGTTGTATTCCCTCGAAGAGGAAAGGGTGATGCAGCACAGTAGTGTAAGTATTTCCCTCAGTTTTTGAGAACCAAGGTATCAATCCAGTAGGAGACCACGTGCAAGTCCCTCGCACCTGCACAAACAAATAAGAACCTCGTAGCCAACGCGATAAGGGGTTGTCAATCCCTTTACGGTCACTTACGAAAGTGAGATCTGATAGATAGGATTGTATAATATTTTTGGTATTTTTGGATATAAGAACAGAAATTAAATAAAGCAAAGTAAAGTAGAATGGAGATTAATATGTTGAGAATAGACCCGGGGGCCATAGGTTTCACTAGTGGCTTCTCTCATGATAGCAGAATTCTACGATGGGTGAGCAAATTACTGTCGAGCAATTGATAGAAAAGCGCATAGTTATGAGAATATCTAGGCATGATCATTATATGAAGGCATCACATTCGTGACAAGTAGACCGAAGCAATTCTGCATCTACTACTATTACTCCACACATCGACCGCTATCCAGCATGCATCTAGAGTATTAAGTTCATAAAAACAGAGTAATGCTTTAAGCAAGATGACATGATGTAGAGGGATAAACTCAAGCAATATGATCTAAACCCCATATTTTTATCCTCGATGGCAACAATACAATACGTGCCTTGCTGCCCCTGCTGTCACTGGGAAATGACACCGCAAGATTGAACCCATAGCCAAGAACTTCTCCCATTGCAAGAACTATAGATTTAGTAGGCCAACCCAAATCAATAATTCAAAGAAACTTGCAAGGATATTATAATCATACATAAAAGATTTCAGAAAAAAATCAAATATTTCTCGTAAATAATCTTGATCATAAACCCACAATTCATTGGATCTCGACAAACACACCGCAAAAAGATTATATCGAATAGATCTGCTCAAAGACCGAGGAGAACTTGGTATTGAGATCCAAAAAGAGAGAAGAAGCCATCTATCTAATAACTATGGACCCGAAGGTCTATGGTAAACTACTCACAACTCATTGGTGAGGCTATGGTGTTGATGTAGAAGCACTCTGTGATGGATCCCCCCTCCGGCGGAGCTCCAGAACAGGCCCCAAGATGGGATCTCGCGGGAACAGAAGGTTGCGGCGGTGGAATTAGGGTTTTCTCTGTTGCCTCGAAGTTTTCAGGGTACGTGGATATATATAGGAGGAAGGAGGGCATCGGGGGAGCCAGAGGGGGCCCACGAGGGTGGGGGCGCGCCTTGTAGGAGGGGGCGTGCCCTAGACCCTCGTGGCCGCCTCCTTCGTTCCCTCGCGTGTACTCCAAGTCTTCCGTGAAGATATTGTTCCAAAAATAACTCTCCCAAAGGTTTCATTCCGTTTGGACTCCGTTTGATATTCCTTTTCTGCGAAACCCTGAAATGGGCAAAAAAGAAGCAATCTGCACTGGGCCTTGGTTTAGTAGGTTAGTCCCAAAAATAATATAAAAGTGTATAATAAAGCCCATTAAACATCCAAAACATATACTCCCTCCGTCCGAAAATACTTGTCATCAAAATGGATAAAAATGAATGTATCTAGAATTAAAATACATCTAGATACATCTCCTTTTATTCATTTTGATGACAAGTATTTCCGGACGGAGGGAGTAATATAATAGCATGGAACGATCAAAAATTGTAGATACGTTAGAGACGTATCAATCATCCCCAAGCTTAATTCCTACTCGTCCTCGAGTAGGTAAATGATAAAAATAGAATTTTTGATGTGGAATGCTTACTAACATAATTCTCAATGTAATTCTCTTTGTTGTGGCATGAATGTTCAGATCCGAACGATTCAAGATAAAAGTTCATATTGACATAAGAATAATAATACTTCAAGCATACTAACAAATCAATCATGTCTTCTCAAAATAACATGACCAAAGAAAGTTCATCCCTACAAAATCATATAGTTAGGCTATGCTCCATCTTCGTCCCACGAAATATTCCAATCATGCACAACCCCAATTTCAGCCAAGCACTTGTTTCATACTTTAATTTTTTCAAATTCTTTCAACTTTCACGCAATATATGAGCGTGAGCCATGGACATAGCACTATGGGTGGAATAGAGTGGTGGTTGTGGAGAAGACAAATGAGAAAGATGGTCTCACATCAACTAGGCGTATCAATGGGCTATGGATATGCCCATCAATAGATATCAATGTGAGTGAGTAGGGATTGCCATGCAACGGATGCACTAGAGCTAAAAATGTATGAAAGCTCAACAAAAGGAACTAAGTGGGTGTGTATCCAACTTGCTTGCTCAAGAAGACCTAGGGCATTTGAGGAAGCCCATCGTTGGAATATACAAGCCAAGTTCTATAATGAAAATTCCCACTAGTATATGAAAGTGACTAAACAAGAGACTCTCTATCATGAAGATCATGGTGCTACTTTGAAGCACAAGTGTGGAAAAAGATAGTAGCATTGTCCCTTTTCTTTTATTTTTATTTTTATTTTTATTTTTTGCCTTTCTTTTTTCTTTGGCCTTTCCTTCTTTTCTTTTTTTCTTTTTTTTTTCTTTGGGACAATGCTCTAATAATGATGATCATCACACTTATATTGATTTACAACTCGATATTACAACTCGATACTAGAACAAAGTATGACTCTATATGAATGCCTCCATTGGTGTACCGGGATGTGCAATGAATCAAGAGTGACATGTATGAAAAATTATGCATGGTGGCCTAGCCACAAATATGATGTCAACTACATGATCATGCATGAAAATATGACAATGATGAAGCATGTCATAGCAAACAGAACGGTGGAAAGTTCCATGGCAATATATCTCGGAATGGCTATGGAAATGCCATGATAGGTATGTGACACCCCCGATTTGACCGTACACTAATCATGCACGTATATGTGTACGACCAAGATCAGGGACTCACTGGAAGATATCACAACACAACTCTAGACACAAATTAAAATAATACAAGCTTTATATTACAAGCCAGGGGCCTCGAGGGCTCGAATACATAGCTTGAAAACACAAGAGTCAGCGGAAGCAATAATATCTGAGTACATACATAAGTTAAACATGTTTGCCTTAAGAAGGCTAGCACAAAAGTAGCAACGATCGAAAAGGCAAGGCCTCCTGCCTGGGACCTCCTAACTACTCCTCGAAGCCGAACTCCACGTAGAAACATCCTCGGGATCATCTGGCTCCTGGACTCCATCAATCTGGTTGCATCATCCGAGAAGAAGGGACAAAAGGGGAAAAGGAGGAGAAAAGCAACCGTGAGTACTCATCCAAAGTACTCACATGCAAGGATCTACACTACATAAGCAATTGTATCTATATAAAGGGGGTAATATCTATGGACTGACCTGCAGAATGCCAGAATAAGAGGGGGATAGCTAATCCTATCGTAGACTACGCTTCAAGCAGCCTCCATCTTGCAGCAGTAGAAGAGAGTAGATGGAATAGTAACAAGTATCAATGCTTCTGGCAGCCTCCGTCTTGAGTAGCTGAAGAGTTCACCGAGTAACATCGTATAGCATAATCCTACCCGGCGATCCTCCCCTCGTCGCCCTGTGGGAAGGCGATCACCGGATTGTATCTGGAACTTGTCTAGGTGTGTTTTATTAAGTATCCAGTGCTAGTTGTCATGAGGTGAGAGTACAACTCCGGGTCGTCCTTTTACCGAGGGACACGGCTATTCGAATAGATTAACTTCCCTGCAGGGGTGCACCACATAACCCAGCACGCTCGATCCCATTTGGCCGGACACACTTTCCTAGGTCATGCCCGGCCTCGGAAGATCAACACGTCGCATCCCTACCTAAGCACAACAGAGAGGTCAGCACACCAGTCTAAGTCCTAAGCGCACAGGGGTCTGGGCCCATCGCCCAATGCACACCTGCACGTTGTGAGGGCGGCCGGTGAGCAGACCTAGCAACCTCCATCACTAAGGAATTTACGTTACGCGGTCCAACCCGGCGCGCGCCGCTAAGTCGCCGACGTCAAGAAGGCTTTGGCTGATACCACGACGTCGAGTGCCCATAACTATTCCCACGTAGCTGGTTAGTGCGTATAGGCCAATGGCCAGACTCAGATCAAATACCAAGATCTCGTTGAGCGTGTTATTATGAAATAACCGCGGACAACGACCAGGGCCAGGCCCACCTGTCTCCTAGGTGGTCGCAACCTGCCCTGTCACTGCGCCACAAAGTAACCATCAAGGAGCTGTCGGGAACCCATGCCCACCACTTCCTGTGTGGAACAACCTGCCCCTTCAGCCCCCATCTTCGAATCATCATCATGTGTATGTAATAGTATAGTATATACCCGTGATCACCACCCGAGTGATCACGACCCGATAGTATAGCATGGCAGACGGACAAGAATGTAGGGCCACTGATGGAATACTAGCATCCTATACTAAGCATTAGGATAGCAGGTAAAGGTATCAACAGTTGTAGCAACAATGACAGGCTATGCAACAGAATATGAGCTATCGAATCAACAACAGTAGCAAACCTAATGCAAGAATAAGAGAGGGGAGAATGGGCGATATCTGGTGATCAAGGGGGGGGGCTTGCCTGGTTGCTCTAGAAAGAAGGCGGGATCGTCGTCGACGCAGTAGTTGAACACGGGGTTACCCGCAGCGGTCTCGGGGCCTACCGGAAAGAAGTAACGGAGGGGGAACACAATAAATAACAGAGCAATCAAATCATCACAAAGCATAATAAGGCAATACGCGGTGCTACGTGTGACCTAACGCAGTGCTCGGTGATACAGGCGAAGAGGAATAACATCCGAGAAGTATTCCCGGTGTGAGGCACTTTCGGTTATATGGAACGGAGGGGGAAAGTTGCACGTTCGCTATGCTAGGGACGTGTGGTTGACGAACGGTCTGCGTATTCGGATTCGTCTCGAAATTCTGAGCAACTTTCATATATAAATTATTTTCATTCGAGTTACGGATTATTTTATATTAATTTTTAAAGTTTTAAATCATTTTATAATTTATTAGTTATTAAATAAATTCTAAAATAGTTTTATTGCATCAACATGATGTCACAGTGATGTCAGTAGTCAACCAGTCAATTGACTCGTCAAACTGACGGGTGGGTCCCGATTGTCATTTGCACAGTTTAACTAACAGAGTTAATTATATTAATATGTGATTAGGTTAACCTAAAGAGGATTAATTAAGTTAATTAAGTTAATTAATTAATTAATTAAAACTTTTATTATTTATTATTATTTTATTTATTTATTTATTTATCTTTTTTTAATCGTTCTGGGGCTGGCCCCCCTTTGCCATAGGCCCATCGGGGCCTTAATGGGCGCAGGGCGCAACGGGCAAAGGGTGCCCGCACACCTGATCCACCAGGGGCGGTGCGGGCGAGGCCGCAGCGGCGGGGCGACCGCCTGAGCGTGGCCGCGGCGAGCAATGCGGCCGCGCCGTGGGGGCAGGGGCGCGAGCTGGGGCGGCGCGGAGGTGGCTGGGCGCGCGTGCCGGGCGGTGCTGCGGGAGGAGGAGAAGGAGCGGAGGTAGCGGCTGCGGGACGCAGTGTGGCAGCGGTGGAAATCGGGAGCGGCCGGCGGCAACTGCCGAGGCGGGGCTCGGGCTACGCGGCACTAGCGGCCAGAGGGAGCGGTGGACGGGCGAGGCACGACGGGGCCAGACGAGGCCGGCCGGAGCGAATAGAGGCGCGTTGGCGCGCGCACTATGCGCTGGAGGTCCGGGCGTTGGCGGGCGTGGCCGCGGGCTTGCACGGCAGGGGAGGCCATCGAGCTGCAGAGGCATGGCAGGTGCGGGGCTACGGCGGCAGTTGCAGCTCGCAGCGGCGAGCAGCAAATGGGAGGAGGAGTGGCGGCGCGCGGGATGGCGTGCAGCGTGCGGTGGAGCTCGTGGTGCAGCGGTGAGACTAGCTTGGAGGGAACGAAGCACAGGGAGAGAGGGGGCATGAGGCTCACCGGGAGGGCACAAGGAGGCCCGGCGAGAGGTTTAGTAGTTGCAGAGCGCTCGGGTTGACGGAGAAGGTGCCGTGCCGACGAGGAAGAAGGTGACGAAGTGACGCTGGGATGCCTCCCCAGCTCGTGCGCGTGGTCGGGGCAGAAGGGCGGTTGATGGCGGGGCTTCTGGTGAGCTCTCAAGCGGCGGTGGCGACGGTGAGTACGAGGATGAAGACGACCATGGCGGCGGGTCGTTCGGGCGAGGTGGAAGAAATGGATCTGGCGAAGGGGGAGAGCGCAGGGAGGGAGAGAGGGAGAGTGTGAG
>LR738711.1:940160547-940204182 GCA_902687465.1 Secale cereale
GGCGAGGGGGTCAAGTAGGACACCGGGAGGGGGCTGGATGCCCGACGCGTGGAGATCCGCGGCGTCGACGGGGGCTCGGCGGCCACCGCTCCCCTGGTGAACAGGGAGGACGATGATGGTGTTGGTGGGTTGGGCCTGGTGCTGTGCACTTGGGCTCAAGTGCACAGTGCCAGGCTTTTCCCCTTGTTATAATTCTTCTTCCTTGGCCTTTTCTATTTTATCTTTTATTTTTATATTCGTTTCATTTTCATTTTATATATTTTTATTTTATAGACCATATTCCTTTTACCTAATCTAGTATTTCAGTTTAGGTCGCTGCCACAAAAAGGTGGGCTCCCCAAATGTTAGTTTATATTTTTATAACTTTATAAAAGGCGTTTAATTAATTGTTTTTGCTGCTGTTTTATATATTTATTTGTCATTTAGGCATTTTATAAAAATGTGGTTTCTTCACTATATTTACTTATGATTTATTTGTCACATCCAAAACATTTTAGTTTTAAGGTTTGAAAACTTTTATTGTTTTGACTTGATTTTGAATTTCGAATTTCGAATGGGATTGAATCATCGCGAGATTAACACCAGTAACAGTGGTGACGTGGCACCGTTAGCAGGGATTACTGTAGCTTAATTATCCGGGCGTCACAAGGTAGGTATGGTAGCTGTTTTGAGGAAGATATGTGGAGGGTGTATGGTACCGGCGAAAATTGCGCGGTACAAGAGAGGCTAGCAATGGTGGAAGGGTGAGAGTGCGTACAATCCATGGAATCAACATTAGTCATAAAGAACTCACATACTTATTGCAAAAATCACAAGTCATCAAAACAAAGTACTACACGCATGCTCCTAGGGGAAGGGTTGGTAGGAGTTAACCATCGCGCGATCCCGACCTCCACAGAAAGGATGACACTCAATGAAATACCTCATGTTTCAAATTTGTCACACAACGGTTACCATACGTGCATGCTACGGGACTTGCAAACCTTAACACAAGTATTTCTCAAATTCACAACTACTCTACTAGCATGACTCTAATATCACCATCATTGCTACTTCTTGAGCTTGTGTTGTATTCCCTCGAAGAGGAAAGGGTGATGCAGCACAGTAGCGTAAATATTTCCCTCAGTTTTTGAGAACCAAGGTATCAATCCAGTAGGAGACCACGCGCGAGTCCCTCGCACATGCACAAACAAATAAGAACTTCGCAGCCAACACGATAAGGGGTTGTCAATCCCTTTACGAGTCATCAAAACAAAGCAATCAACGCATGCTCCTAGGGGGGAGATTGGTAGGAGTTAACCATCGCGCGCCCCCGACCTCCACACAAAGGAGGACACTCTACAAATACCTCATGCTCTAACTTCGTCACATAGCGGTTCACCATACGTGCATGCTACGGGAATCACTAACTTTAACACAAGCATTTCTCAATTTCATAATAACTCCACTAGCATGACTCTAATATCACTATCCTCATATCTCAAAACAATTATCAAGCATCCAACTTCTCATCATATTCAATACACTTAGTGTGAAAGTTTTTACTACATTGATATTGGATGTCTATCATGTGGAGGCTAGTTTTATAGCCAAAGCACATTACCATGTTGTTTTAATAGACTCTCAAATGGATATAAGTGAATCATGAGAGATCAACAATTTCTACAAAATATAATCACCACCATGCTCTAAAAGATATAAGTGAAGCACTAGAGCAAAAACTATTCAACTCAAAAGATATAAGTGAAGCACATAGAGTGTTCTGTCAATTCCTAGGCCATATTTAACTCTCTCAAATAGGTGTGTACAGCAAGGATAATTGTGGCAAACTAACAAGAAAAGACTCAAATTATACAAGACGCTCCAAGTAAAACACATATCATGTGGTGAATAAAAATATAGCTCCGAGTATAGTTACCGATGGATGAAGACGAAAGAGGAGATGCCTTCCCGGGGCATCCCCAAGCTTAGGCTTTTGGTTGTCCTCGGATTTTACCTTGGGGTGCCATGGGC
This sequence comes from Secale cereale, assembly GCA_902687465.1. Taxonomy (NCBI): domain Eukaryota; kingdom Viridiplantae; phylum Streptophyta; class Magnoliopsida; order Poales; family Poaceae; genus Secale; species Secale cereale. Next base: position 940,162,561 of record LR738711.1, read on the forward strand.
ATCCCCAAGCTTAGGCTCTTTCCACTCTTTGTTCCATAGTCCATCAAAGCAGTACTCAAAACTTGAAAACTTCACAACACAAAACTTAGACAAAAATCTCGTGAGCTCCGTTAGTATAAGAAAGCAAACCACTACTCAAAGGTACTGCAATGAATTCATTCTTTGTTTATATTGGTGTTAAACCTACTATTCCAACTTATCTATGGTTCATATTTCCCAATACTACTCATAGATGCATCGAAACAAGCAAAAAACACACGAAAAACAGAATCTGTCAAAAAACGGAACAGTCTGTAGTAATCTGTAACTTTCGCATACTTCTGTAACTCCAAAAAATTGAAATAAATTGGTAAACGTGAGGAATTTGTCTACTAATCATCTGCAAAGAGAATCAACTAAATAGCACACTCCAGTAAAATCTGGTGACCATTCTAGCGAGCGCTAAGGATTCTGTTTTTCACAGCAAGATCATATAAACTTCGCACAAGTCTTCCCAAAGGTTCTACTTGGCACAAACAACACTAATTAAAACACAAAACCACATCTAAACAGAAGTTACATGCAATATTTATTTCTAAACATAAGAAAAAACAAAAAATATAAAATTGGGTTGCCTCCCAAAAAGTGCTATCGTTTTACGCTCCTAGCTAGGCACGATGCATGGATAGATCTAGGTATTGCCATCTTTGATCTTCACCCTTTTAATGGGGTCAAGCTCGAATCCGGGAGGTTCTTTATGTTTCCCTTCATATTCAGAAATCTTTAGATCTAACGAATCCAACCGCTTATTACAAAGGGTAATCAACATATTCATGCGGTGGAGATTCCCACTAACACTCTTAAGAGGTTCAAGAGACTTTTTGTTGGAAATATGCCCTAGAGGCAATAATAAATTGGTTATTATTATATTTCCTTGTTCATGATAATTGTTTATTATCCATGCTAGAATTGTATTGATAGGAAACTCATATACATGTGTGGATGCATAGACAAACACCATGTCCCTAGTAAGCCTCTAGTTGACTAGCTCGTTGATCAACAGATGGTCACGGTTTCCTGACCATGGACATTGGATGTCGTTGATAACGGGATCAAATCATTAGGAGAATGATGTGATGGACAAGACCCAATCCTAAGCCTAGCACAGATCGTGTAGTTCGTATGCTAAAGCTTTTCTAAATGTCAAGTATCTTTTCCTTAGACCCTGAGATTGTGCAACTCCCGGATACCGTAGGAATGCTTTGGGTGTGCCAAACGTCACAAGGTAACTGGGTGGCTATAAAGGTGCACTACGGGTATCTCTGAAAGTGTCTGTTGGGTTGGCACGAATCGAGACTGGGATTTGTCACTCCGTGTGACGGAGAGGTATCTCTGGGTCCACTCGGTAGGACATCATCATAATGTGCACAATGTGATCAAGGAGTTGATCACGGGATGATGTGTTACGGACCGAGTAAAGAGACTTGCCGTAACGAGATTGAGCAAGGTATCGGCATACCGACGATCGAATCTAGGGCAAGTGCTATACCGATAGACAAGGGAATCGTATACGGGATTGATTGAATCCTTGACATCGTGGTTCATCCGATGAGATCATCGTGGAACATGTGGGAGCCAACATGGGTATCCAGATCCCGCTGTTGGTTATTGGCCGGAGAGTTGTCTCGGTCATGTCTGCATGGTTCCCGAACCCGTAGGGCCTACACACATAAGGTTCGATGACGGTAGGGTTATAGGGAAAGTATGTACGCGGTTACCGAATGTTGTTCGGAGTCCTGGATGAGATCCCGGACGTCACGAGTAGTTCTAGAATGGTCCGGAGGTAAAGATTCATATATGGAAGTCCCGTTTTGGTCACCGGAAAAGTTTCGGGCGCTATCGGTAGCGTACCGGGACCACCGGGAGGGTCCCGGGGGTCCACCGGGTGGGGCCACCGGCCCCAGAGGGTTGAGTGGGCCAAGTGTGGGAGGGGACCAGCCCCAGGTGGGCTGGTGCGCCCCCCACCAGGGCCCAAGGCGAAGAGAGAAGGAAGGGGGGGGGAACCCTAGGCTCAGATGGGCCTAAGGCCCACCTACGGTGCGCCCCCCCTCTCTCCCCCTTGGCCGCCCCCCTAGATGGGATCTAGGGCTGGCCGCCGCCCCTAGGGGTGGAAACCTAGGTGGGGGCGCAGCCCCTCCCTTCCCCCTATATATACTTGAGGTTTGGGGCTGCCCAACACACGGTTTGACCTCTCTCTCTTGGCGCAGCCCTACCTCTCTCCCTCCTCGTCTCTCGTAGTGCTTGGCGAAGCCCTGCTGGAGTCCCGCGCTCCTCCACCACCACCACGCCGTCGTGCTGCTGCTGGACGGAGTCTTCCCCAACCTCTCCCTCTCTCCTTGCTGGATCAAGGTGTGGGAGACGTCACCGGGCTGCACGTGTGTTGAACGCGGAGGCGCCATTGTTCGGCGCTTAGATCGGAATCAACCGCGATCTGAATCGCTACGAGTATGACTCCTTCATCCGCGTTCTTGCAACGCTTCCGCATCGCGATTTACATGGGTATGTAGATGCACTCCCCTCTCCCTCGTTGCTAGATTACTCCATAGATTGATCTTGGTGATGCGTAGAATTTTTTTGATTTCTGCTACGATTCCCAACAGTGGCATCATGAGCTTGGTCTATGCGTAGTATCTTGCACGAGTAGAACACAAAGAAGTTGTGGGCATAGATTTGTTCAATTATCTTGCCGTTACTAGTCTTATCTTGATTCGGCGGCATCGTGGGATGAAACGGTCCGGACCGACTTTACACGTACTCTTATGTGAGACTGGTTCCACCGACTGACATGCACTAGTTGCATAAGGTGGCTAGCGGGTGTCTGTCTCTCCCACTTTAGTCGGATCGGATTCGATGAAAAGGTTCCTTATGACGGGTAAATAGAAATTGGCATATCACATTGTGGTTTTGGCGTAGGTACGAAACGTTCTTGCTAGAAACCTATAGCAGCCACGTAAAAACTTGCAACAACAATTAGAGGACGTCTAACTTGTTCTTGCAGCATGTGCCGTGTGATGTGATATGGCCAAAAGGATGTGATGAATGATATATATGTGATGTATGAGATTGATCATGTTCATGTAATAGGAATCACGACTTGCATGTCGATGAGTATGACAACGGGCAGGAGCCATAGGAGTTGTGTCGTGGATTTAGCACGACAGATGTCCGGTTTAGCGTACTTAGGTGTGAGGCCATCGCTCGGGTTAGCTTGAAGGGGTTAAAGCGGATGAAGGACACATGGAGTTTTATACTAGTTCGGCCCCTTCGATGAAGGTAAAAGCCTACGTCTAGTTTGGTGTGGTATTGCTTGGGCTTCGATGACCAGGGAGCGAATCCGCTTGCCTGTGTCTCGAGCTGTTCTTTCTCGTCCTTGAACCGTCGCCGGGTCGTCCCTTTATATAGGAGGCGACGCCCGGTCCGGTTTACAGAGTCCCGAGGCCGACTCATAAACGTGTCCACCTCGGTCTCTACTCTTTCTATCTTACATCCCAAGTTACATGGTACGACGGTTTACAGACCGTGGGCCTTATACATGGGCCCTAAACCTCTATGGGCTATGACCTCTTGTTATATATTCTACTGGGCTTGTAATAATACAACCTTGTCAATGTAATCCGGACCCTCCTAGCCGGTTCATACCTGCCAGTAATATCCCTGACATTAGGCCCCAGATTGATTTGAACTTGTTCATGTCAGTCTTCCAAGTCTTGTACAAATTTCCTTTCTGCAACTTGTTTGCTTCATAAACCGGCCATGACGTCATCTCCTGCAATCGTTTTAATCCATCGTGACATCACCTGCGCATTTAATGCCCGCGTCTGTTTGTTACCTTTCTTTATTACTGCACCGAAGATCGAGGCGACAGCTCAATCTTTATCCGATTTCTGGCCTCCTCGATTCCCGCACTTACCGTTTTTATCTCTTCGGCCTATAAATACCGCTGAGGCCCATCTCTTTTCCCCTTCTGCTTCTTCTTCCTCCGTCTCCAGCGCCCGAGCTTCCGTCGTCGTCCGTCGAGCTCGCCGTCGCCAGCAAGTCTGGCCGCTGCATCAACCTGAACGCGACCAGAGAACTCGCCACCATCCTCTGTTTCCTCGGGTACACTATCTTCTCCCCATAGATCTCATCTTTAGGTTGTCTTCTGTAGCTCGCCATGAACCCTCGTTCTTGTAGTTCATCGCTGTAGATTGATCTTAGCTGTCGATATAAACTCGTTAGGCTTGATCCTCATCCGTGCGCTTCCGCTCCACCATTATACTTTAGCTTCTCCAGCACTGTTAGTTTAGATTGAACCTGTAGAGAACTCCCGCAGCCTTCGCTGAATATAACTTGTATTACTCTGTCTTTTCCTTGCATCTTAGATCCATATTTACCTCAGCTTCGTGTGAAAACTGTTTCTCATACTTCTAGATCTGCAACTCACTTATATTGCCGGTTTAGCCATACCCTGCGCGTCATATGCTTGTCTTGACGGTTTTAGATTTAAACCCGTATTCCACAATTGACGGTTTAACTTTCTCTATCTATCGTCGTGAACCGGTAGCTGTCTCACTCATACCTGCTTCCGGATTAGTAGATACCATTAGCCCCTTGTTTAAACCGCCAATTAAGTCCATAACTTCATAGAATGCACCGGTTTATATCTAGCAGTTGGTGAACCGGGTCTTGCACTGTATTTTTCAGCATTCCCTCATCAAAAACGATGGCCAAACAATTTGTTGCTTGCAATTGGGTTCCTTCCCAGATCACGGAAAACGATTTAGTTGAAGCGGCCTCAATTGGTGTTCTGGGCCCTAAGGAAGTTCTGCACTGGCGGGCCCGTGGAAAGGAGTGCCCTCTTGAGCCTAAGGAGGGAGAAGTCATAGTTTTTTATGATCATCTGGCCCGGGGTTTCAGTCATCCCGGTTCAAAATTCTTCCGGGATGTGTTAGCCGCTTTTCAACTCCACCCACAAGATGTAGGCCCGAATTATGTATCGAACATCTGTAACTTCCAAGTTTTCTCCGAGGCATACCTTCAAGAAGAACCGTCAGTGGATTTGTTCCGGGATTTTTTCCATCTGAACCGGCGGACCGAGTTTACTGATGGGCCTCATCAGGAGCTGGGTCGTGTCAGCATCCAGAAAAGAAAGGATGTAAGTTTCCCTCACGCTGCTCTTCACAGCCACCCCAAAGAATGGAACCAGACTTGGTTCTATTGTAAGGATACTTCACTTGAAGGAGAGATTCCGCTGCCGGGTTACCGCGCTTATCGTCTAGCGACAACCCATCCTTTGCCACAGCATCTAAGCGCCCAAGACCGGGCTCGATATGCCCCTCAACTTTCCAAGCTTAGTGCTTTCGTGGCGAATGGTTTAACCGGAGTGGATTTCGTCCGCTGCTGGCTCTCTTGGAGCATTCTTCCACTAAGCCGGCGCTCAAGCCTGATGTGCAAATATTCTGGCAAGCCAGAAGATCCTCAACGCCACACCAAAATAGTACTTCCTGACAATGAAGTTACTGAGTCTACGAAGAAAATGCTGAACATCCCTCTGGAGGATTGCAGCCGGACCGGTTTAGCTCCATTCTGTTTAACCAACAAACCGCCAACGGTAAGACTATGACGTTCTTTTCTTTTCATCTTAATCCGTTCATATCAGTTGCCTTCAACTTGTTATTATTCCTTTGCCCAGGCCAACGATCCTTTCTGGAAGAGGAAATCTCAAGATTAACCGGCAAAGCAATCACGCAAGAAAACCTTTGCTGTGAAGAAGAAGAAAGCTGTTGCTGCTTCCGGTTCAAACCCTGAAGAGGATTACCCGGATTTTGAGGTACTAATTAACCCTTATGTCTTTTGATCTCCCTTTGTGTGAATTTATGTTAACAATGCCTTTTTGCAGGATCTGGCGGAAGGAAGTAAAGCGGTGGGAGTTGAGGTAATTTCTCTCTCATCTGATTCAGAACCATTGCCACCCAAGATCCGCCGGGTATCCCGGAAATATCCATTTTCTCACCCTTATGCTCAATTGGATCCCAACTTTCTTTTGAAGAAACAGTAGCACGAAGCTTGCCGGACCACGCGCCCTAGCGGCCATGTGGTTGAGTCGTCTGGAATACCCCTTACGCCGGCTCGCAGATGCCGCTCAGAGGTTTTGCTCACTCCAACCCTTCTTCATCCGAAAGCAGGGCTTATACGTAAACCACTTAAACCGTCCGATCCCAACTATCAGGAGGCTCCTCTGTCTTCTTCCGGCGAGTCGACCGCAACGCAAGTCCCAGTGCTCAAAACCGTTCCTGGGTAAGTCCTTCTTTCAAACGTCCGGTTTACCTTCCTGTTTTCAACTTTGTGATTCTCATTGTTCTTTTGATCTTTATCAGAATGGCCAAGCCTAGAAAAAAGGCCAAAGCAAATAAGCCAGCTGCTGAAACCACTACCGCTGAACCGGCCGAGGATCCTGAGGCGGCCATCCCTCCAGAGGACAACGTTGAAATTCAGTTTGATGATCCTGCTCCTATGGACCATGAAGATGTTGCTGCACCGGGAGGTGATGATATGGAGAACACGGCTGAACCGGCGAGCCCTGTCCTGGTTAGTCCTCCCCGGGCTAGCCCGGCTCCTGTCAGTCCGGTGCACACTGCTGATCCTCTCTAGCCAACTGCTGCCTCGACAGCAGATGTTGAGATAACCGGGTTAGGCTTCACTGCTCCCACATAACTTGTCACCTTGGCTAGGCATACTGCCAAGGAAGAGAAACTCCAACAAGATAAAGGCAAATATAGCACAGACCTATCAAGCTATGCCCAGCTGAGTGCCCAGGAACTTCATTCTGGGTATCTGAACCGGCTCTTCACTAGACGTGACTATGAAGCCGGCTTAATTAACATGATGAAGGACAAATATGAGGTGATTTTCTTTCCTTTTGCTTTCTGTTTCTGCTTTGCACTTTGTAATCCGACCTTTAGGCCATAGTAGCCCCCAAGTGCCGGTATAGCTTCATCATAGGTGAACCGGGACTTTACTTATGTCCGAGAATGAATGTACATTAGCCCCCAAGTGCCAAGGGCATAACTTGTTTATGTGCTTGGGACTTGTCTAAAAACTTTGCTTTTCTTACTTCAATTGTACATTAGCCCCCAAGTGTCAAGTGCATAACTTGTTATGTGCTTGAGACTTGATTGATCTGTCCTTCTAATCCGTTTGATTTCCTTGCAGGATGACTTGACCCGGAGGGCTTCGGAGGCAACTGAGCTCCGGAATAGCTTGGCCTTCCATGAGACTGCTTCAGCCAAAGCTAAGGAAGAACTTGTCCTTGCTTTGACCAATATGAAAAAATTGAAAAAAGATTTTGAAGCGGAACGGTCCACATGGGATGTGCAGAGGGACGCTCTAGAAAAGAGAGCAAAGGATGCCGAAGCTGCTCTTAATCCGGTTACGCAGGAGCTATCCGGATTGAAACAACAAATAGAGAACATGACTTCTGCTATCTTCGATGAGTACTTGTCTTTGTATGTTTATATCCTTGCAATCTTTATCCTGCTCTGTTTTGACTTGCCAATTGTATATAGGGAGGCGCATCACTCATCTTGGAGACGATGTCTGGAAGAAGCTCAAGGCAGCTTATACCCTGGCGGAGCAGCTTTACTCAGGCGCTCAAAGGGCTATCAGTGCCATGTCACACAATAAACCGGCACCGACTACCATCCAAGCCACCCTGGAAAAGTTGTCTGTCCTACCTGTGCGTCTTGTTGAGGTGAAGAAGTCTGCTGCGCGAGCTGGTTCACTCATGGCGCTGACCCGGGCCAAAGCATGGGTCCTAGATTTTGATCCGGCTGAAGCCATGAACGGCTATCCCAGCATGAAAGAGGACGGGTCAGCCTTCTCTGCTGAAGATCTCCGCTCTTTGACCAAGGATATGCGCCCTCTTGCCAGTAAGCTTGTCGATGAAGCAGATTTGACAAGGTATCATCCGGCTTATGATATAGAAAATTCGTGGGTGGAGCGGCCGGTTTACGACACTGAAAATCTGATCCCACCAGTTCGTAACCACACTTTCGCTCTAGATATTGACCCTTCAGATCTTATCAATGAGGAAGTGTATTTCTGTGCCCTCTCCAAAATTGACTGGAGCGCTCCTGGTTTCCAGCAATTGCCTGAAGTCGATGAAGACCCGGAACAAGTTGACGCTCGGCCTTCGCAGTGTGAAGAGGAGTCGTAAACTGTCCGGTTTAACTTGTAGTTGCTGAGTACTTTGCCGGGAACTTTTGATCCATTCAGGCCTGCAAGTGCCTTGTAATAGGATAATTGAAATACTGCCTTTGTCCCACTGTTTATGGCACTATGTGAATTGGCATCTCTTAATTTAATCTTCTGTTTGCAATGTGTGATCAGCTTATATTTCATGTGCCTGCATGAACGAAGCTAAAAGATGTCCTGGCGGTTTACCACAGGACGGATTACACTGCTCCGATATATATATATCAAAGGAATAGATGTTGATCACAAACATATACCATAGCTTTGATTAAGTGTGCTTGTAGACCTTAACCCGGTAGGAATAAGTAAAAACATAGGCACTGATGAGGCTCTTGGCTCTCTTGTTTGGCTTAGCCTGATGGCCGATCCGGGTTATGATGAATGCCGGTTTAACTCTCGCTCGTGTTCATGACCCAGACTTGTGTAGAAAAGACACGGCTGATTCCCTGATGCTATCAGGGGCGCCGGTTTGAGAGGCCATGGTAAGCTTCTTTCGAAGCCCCCATGTGATACTCTTGTATAGAAAAGACACGGCTGATTCCCTGATGCTATCAGGGGCGCTGGTTTAAGAGGCCATGGTAAGCTTCTTTTGAGGCCCCCATGTGATACTCTTTTTGCGAAGAAGATGGCTGATCCCCGGTGTTCCGGGGGCGCCAGTTTATTGTATTAATTATAATATATACATTGTACATAAAGCGGAGCCAATGGCTCAAGTGTAGTAAGGCCACAGAAGAGCGATGTTCCACGGCCGCTTCGTCTCCTCCTCCGCTGTACGTGAATCCTTATGTTCTCGAATGTCGACAAGGTAGTATGATCCGTTGTGCATATTTTTGCTGACCACAAAGGGTCCTTCCCAAGGTGGGGATAGCTTGTGCATATCTGTCTGGTCTTGGATGAGCCGGAGCACCAGATCTCCCTCCTGGAATGTTCTGGTCTTAACCCGACGGCTGTGGTACCGGCGCAGGTCTTGTTGATAAATTGCCGATCGCGCTGCTGCTGTGTCCCGTTCCTCGTCTAGCCGGTCCAAGCTGTCTTGCCTTGCTTGTTCATTATCCGCTTCAACATAGGCCGCCACACGTGGTGAATCATGCCGGATATCACTAGGAAGGACCGCTTCAGTGCCGTACACCATGAAAAAAGGCGTGTACCATGTAGACCTGTTAGGTGTAGTGTTGATGCTCCAGAGGACAGAGGGCAACTCCTCTACCCAGCAACCCGGCGTTCTTTGCAAAGGAACCATAAGCCGGGGCTTGATGCCTCTCAAGATCTCTTGGTTGGCCCTCTCAGCTTGGCCATTGGACTGAGGGTGAGCTACTGATGACACATCAAGGCGAATATGTTCTCTTTGACAGAACTCTTCCATCTCTCCTTTAGATAGGTTGGTGCCATTATCAGTAATGATGCTGTGCGGAAAGTCAAACCGGAAAAATTACCTTTTTGATGAACTTAACCGTTGTTGCCGCATCACACTTACTGACAGGCTCTGCTTCAACCCACTTTGTAAATTTGTCCACTGCTACTAACAAGTGAGTTTTCTGATCTTGGGATCTTTTAAAGGGTCCAACCATATCAAGCCCCCAAGTCGCAAACGGCCAAGTGATTGGAATCATCCGCAGCTCCTGCGCCGGTACATGAGCATGCCGCGAAAATTTCTGGCAAGCGTCACATTTTCTGACCAAGTCCTCTGTGTTGGCGTGAGCCGTCAGCCAGTAGAACCCATGACGAAAAGCTTTAGCTACCAGGGACTTTGAACCGGCATGATGACCACAATCTCCTTCGTGAATCTCTCGAAGAATATCACAGCCTTCCTCTGATGATACACACCGTTGAAACGCCCCAGAAACGCTGCGGTGATGAAGTTCTCCATTGACGATAGTCATAGACTTAGACCGCCGGATTATCTGCCGGGCCTCAACTTCGTCCTCTGGCAACTCACCTCGGCCTAGGTACGCCAAATAAGGGAGTGTCCAATCCGGAATGACGTGAAGTGCTGCAACTAACTATGCTTCCGGATCAGGAACAGCCAAATCCTCCTCTGAAGGTATCTGTACCGATGGATTGTGCAATTCATCCAAGAAGGTATTAGGTGGAACCGGTTTATGCTGAGAGCCCAGCCGGCTCAATGCATCCGCCGCTCCATTTTTACGCCGGCCTATGTGGTCCACCTGATATCCCTTGAAGTATCCTGCTAGTGCATCCACTTCTCGCCGATAAGCCGCCATGAGCGGATCTTTAGAGTCCCACTTACCAGATACCTATTGTGCCACTAGATCTGAGTCACCAAAGCACTTGACCCGGCTCAAGTTCATCTCCTTGGCCATCCGTAAACCATGGAGGAGAGCTTCATACTCAGCAGCATTGTTAGTGCAAGGGAACATTAATCGAAGGACATAACAGAACTTATCACCTCGTGGGGAAGTTAACACGACTCCAGCCCCCGAGCCCTCCAATTGCCTTGAACCGTCAAAGTGAATAGTCCAGTATGTATGATCCGGCTTCTCCTCAGGTGCTTGCAACTCTGTCCAATTATTGATGAAATCCACCAGTGCTTGGGACTTTATAGCAGTACGGGGCACATATTTTAATCCGTGTGGGCTAAGCTCAATGGCCCACTTCGCCACTCTGCCAGTGGCTTCTCTGTTCTGGATTATATCCCCCAACGGAGCTGAACTGACAACAGTGATTGGGTGGCCCTGGAAATAGTGCTTCAACTTCCGGTTTGCCATGAACACACCATATACTAACTTCTGCCAGTGTGGATATCTTTGCTTCAACTCAATGAGGACCTCACTGATGTAGTAAACCGGACGTTGAACCGGATATTCCTTGCCTGCTTCCTTGTGCTCCACCACAATGGCAATGCTAACTGCACAGGCATTGGCGGCCACGTATAATAACAATGGCTCCTTGTCAACCGAGGCAGCAAGGACTGGTGGTTCTGCCAATTGCCGCTTCAGATCCTCGAACGCAACGTTTGCAGCATCGCTCCAGACAAACCGGTCCGTCTTCTTCATCATCTGGTAAAGCGGGATTGCCTTTTCTCCTAAACGGCTGATGAACCGACTCAATGCTGCAATACGGCCCGCCATACGCTGGACATCATTGATACACACCGGTTTAGCCAAGCATGTAATTGCCTTGATCTTCTCCGGATTAGCTTCAATCCCTCTGTTTGACACTAAGAATCCAAGGAGCTTGCCTGCTGGAACACCGAAAACACACTTCTCCGGATTGAGCATCATCTTGTAAATCCGGAGGTTGTCAAAGGTTTCTTTTAAATCCTCTATCATTGTCTCCTCCTTTCTGGATTTCACCATAATGTCATCAACATAAGCATGGACATTTTTTCCAATTTGCCCTTCGAAGCAGTTCTGCACACAAAGTTGATAAGTTGCTTGGGCACTCTTGAGCCCAAAAGGCATGGATACATAGCAGAAGGCTCCAAAGGGAGTTCTGAAAGCTGTCTTCTCCTAGTCCTTAACTACCATCTTGATCTGATGATAACCTGAATATGCATCCAAAAAACTTAGCCACTCACATCCCACCGTAGCATCGATAATCTGATCAATACGGGGGAGAGCAAACGGATCAGTTGGACAAGCCTTGTTCAAGTATGTGTAATCAACACACCTTCTCCAGGTTCCATTTTTCTTGAGCACCAGTACCGGATTAGCCAACCACTCTGGATGAAACACCTCAACTATGAAACCTGCGGCCAAGACCCTAGCCACTTCTTCACCTATAGCCTTGCGCCTCTCCTCATTAAAGCGGCGCAGATGCTGCTTGACCGGTTTAAACTTCGGATCAATATTAAGACTATGCTCAACGAGTTCCCTCGGTATACCTGGCATGTCAGAAGGTTTCCATGCAAAGATATCCCGGTTCTCACGGATGAACTCGATGAGCGCGCTTTCCTATTTGGGGTCTAGGTTAGCGCTGATAGTGAACTGCTTAGACGAATCGCCCGGAACAAAGTCAACTTGCTTGGTCTCCTCTGCCGATTTGAATTTCAACGCCGGATCATGCTCTGTAGTTGGCTTCTTCAACGGGGACATATCTGCCGGATCAACATTGTCCTTGTAGAACTTCAGCTCCTCCTTAGCACAAACTGCCTCAGCATATGCTGCGTCTCCTTCCTCGCATTCCAATGCGATCTTGCGGCTCCCGTGAACCGTGATGGTTCCCTTGTGACCCGGCATCTTGAGCTGTAGATAAACATAACACGGTCTAGCCATGAACTTGGCATAAACCGGCCTCGCAAACAGAGCATGATATGGGCTCCTGATCTTTACAACCTCAAAGGTCACCGTCTCCGATCTAGAGTCTTGCTCATCCCCAAAAGTAACTTCCAGATCGATTTTTCCAACTGGGTAAGCCGATTTACCTAGCACCACTCCATGGAACACTGTGTTGGACTGCCGGAGCTTCTTATCTGTCAACCCCATACGTCGAAAAGTCTCATAGTATAGGATATTAATGCTGCTGCCTCCATCCATAAGCACCTTTGTGAACTTATAGCCACCCACCTGTGGATCCACCACCAAGGCTAGCTGACCCGGATTATCAACCCGCGGCGGGTGATCCTCTCTGCTCCATACAATGAGTTGCTCAGACCAACGTAAAAAACGTGGTATCACCGGTTCAACTGCGTGCACTGCATGCTTCAGAACCTTTTGATCCCGTTTGCACAAACTTGTGGTGAAAACATGATATTGCCCACTGCTTAGCTCCTTCGGATTATTCTGATATCCGGATTGCTGTTGCTGCTGACGTTGTTGATTGCCTTGGTTGTTGTATCCACCCTGACCATGCTGCTGGTTATGTTGATGCTGATTGTTGCCATTGTGGTTATTGTTACCGCCATGATATACTGATCCGGATCCACTACCCTGGTAACCCGGACCCTGAAAACCGGGACCTGATCCGCCGCCGGGGGGGCCGTGGTTATACTTGTCCTGTTTCATAAACTACTGCATGATATGGCAGTCCTTCCAGAGATGCGTAGCCGGGTTTTCCTCTGTACCGTGTCTTGGGCAAGGCACATTCAGCTGGCGATCTAGATTGATGGGTGGCCTCCCATTGCGTGGGGGCGGTCTACCCTTGCGGTGCTGCCCGTTGTCTTGAACGTTGGTATTGGCCACAAAGTCTGAGCTGCCTTCCGCTTTACGCTTGCCATTGTACCCTATTCCTGCCGGATTAGTCTGTGCCGGTTTGCCAGCTTTACTCGCCTTCCCAGATTTGTCTCCGTCTGCGTCTGGGTATTTGGTGTTATCAGAGTCTCCGTACTTTACCAAAGCGCTCATGAGAGTTCCCATGTCGTTGCAATCGTGCTTGAGCCGTCCGAGCTTCAGCCTCAAAGACTCGAACCGGCAATTGTTTTCCAAGGTCACTATTGCCGTACCTGGGTTGATGCTATTGGAAGAGTGCATAATTTCGGATACTCGCCGCACCCAACTGCTTGTGGACTCTTGCTCCCCTTGAACACATGCTGCTAAGTCAACCACGGACATCGGCTGTTTGCACGTGTCTTTGAAATTACTGATAAACCGGCAACACAACTCACCCCATGATCCGATGGAGTTAGGTGGTAAACTCTTTAACCATGTCCGGGCCGTGTCCTCAAGCATCATAGTGAAGTATTTAGCACACGCAGCTTCGTCCACATCAAGCATCTCCATAGCCATCTCATAACTTTCAACCCATGCCTTCGGAGCCAGATCCGCCGTGTAGTTGGGTACCTTGCGCGAGCCTTTGAAGTCTTTGGGTAATTTCACGCTCCGTAAAGCGGGGATGAGACACTGCACCCCAAAGGAACTGGACATGATTCCTGTTTCCGTGGTAGTGGGGTGAACCGGCGTCGCTTGACGGGTGTCGTTGCGGGCAGTATGTCTGGCCTGGTCCATCACCTTTGGGGCATGTGCTCCTGCTCCTGCCGGATTATCCTGCCTCTATCAGTGCCGTCTCCGCGCGCCCCTAGACACAGCCGGTTCATCCAGGTGCCTCGTGTAACTCCGGCTTGGGCGGGGGGTTGAATGAATCCTCTCCTGGCTATAAGAATACGCCTGCTGCTATGTTAACGCCGTATCCAGCAACTCCTTAGCCCGTCGTGCCTCCATTGCTATGGGGGATGTCCCCTCAATGGGAAGGGCAGCCAGCCGTGAATCGGCGGCGACAATGTTGTCCAACGGGTTAGAATAATGACCGGGAGGGGTGGGTATGTGCGGCGCCGGCATAACTTGGCGATTTGGCTCCCCGGCCGGTGGTTGAACCGACGCACCTGTCCCTGGGGCTCCTCCTCGGTTTACCTCCAGGCGATTACTGGTTCCTGCTCCTGGCGTGCTGAAGAGATTCCTTGCCTCATAAACCGGCGGTAACCGAGATTGTTGCCTTCTGTACATTACCTCCTGTGAAGCGTTCTGATCCATCCCGAGCCTGAAGGCTTGGGAATCTAGCTCTCCCTGCCTTGTAGCCATCCTGGCTTTCTCTGCATCCAGATCCAGCTTAGCCTGCTCAATCCGGCTCTTCAGTTGAGCGATCTCCGCATCATGCTACGCCTTGTCGGCCTGGGCTACTTCTGCTGTTGCGAGCGCCGTCAAGGTGCCGACCAAGGTGGATAGGACGTCAGAGGGCGACGGGGGAAGGTCTCCAACTCTGGCTCCCGCTGCCTGTGAGGTTATCGCCCCAGTCGTCGAAGGCTGCTGCGTAGATTGTGATCCGGCCATGAAAACAGCAACCCTGTTTGGCGGATCAAAGGGGTCCGAAATACTATCGCCATCGGACATACCCTCAGACCGGCCGTCCTGCAACAGATACAAATATTCGGTCTCTCCAGATGAAGATTCATCATCGGAATAGACAACCGTCTCGCCACCAGAATCCGATCCGTCCTTGGCTTGTACTCCATGCATTGCTCCAATGAAAACATGCTTCATGGCGGGCTGAATCCGGGCCGATCTCGCACGCTGAGCTGGCTCGACGATGTTGGGGAAGATGTCCGGCTCAGGCCCCGGTTTGCCGATCTTGCCGATGAAGACATGGATGCCGCCGAAGGGGACCTAGTACCCGTATCCGATTGAATCGGCCTCGGGGCCCCAGCCGGCGTAGTCGATGTAGATCCGGCCGCGACGACTCTTGGTCATCCGGCCCACTGCGTAACCCTTGAGCCCTTCAAAGCTGCCCTTCAAGAACTCGAAACCATCGTGCGATAGCCCCACGGTGGGCGCCAACTGTCGTGGATTTAGCACGGCAGATGTCCGGTTTAGCGGACTTAGGTGTGAGGCCATCGCTCGGGTTAGCTTGAAGGGGTTAAAGCGGACGAAGGACACAGGGAGTTTTATACTAGTTCGGCCCCTTCGATGAAGGTAAAAGCCTACGTCTAGTTTGGTGTGGTATTGCTTGGGCTTCGATGACCAGGGAGCGAATCCGCTTGCCTGTGTCTCGAGCTGTTCTTTATCGTCCTTGAACTGTCGCCCGGTTGTCCCTTTATATAGGAGGCGACGCCCAGTCCGGTTTACAGAGTCCCGAGGCCGACTCATAAACGTGTCCGCCTCGGTCTCTACTCTTTCTATCTTACATCCCAAGTTACATGGTACGACGGTTTACAGACCGTGGGCCTTATACATGGGCCCTAAACCTCTATGGGCTATGACCTCTTGTTATATATTCTACTGGGCTTGTAATAATACAACCTTGTCAGTGTAATCCGGACCCTCCTGGCCGGTTCATACCTGCCAGTAATATCCCTGACAAGTTGTCTTTATTTTATTGTATGACCTACGTGTCATTGAAAACGACATGTAATTACTTTACTTTATTGCTAACCATTAGCCATAGTAGTAGAAGTAATGTTTGGCGAGACGACTTCATGAAGACACGATGATGGAGATCATGATGATGGAGATCATGGTGTCATGCTGGTGACGATAATGATCATGGAGCCCCGAAGATGAAGATCAAAAGGAGCAAAATGATATTGGCCATATCATGTCACTATTTGATTGCATGTGATGTTTATCTTGTTTTACATCTTATTTGCTTAGAACGATGGTAGTAAATAAGATGATCTCTCACTAATATTTCAAGAATTGTGTTCCCCCTAACTGTGCACCGTTGCTAAGGTTCGTTGTTCCGAAGCACCACGTGATGATCGGGTGTGATAGGCTCTAACGTTCGCATACAACGGGTGTAAGCCAGATTTACACACGCAATACACTTAGGGTTCACTTGACGAGCCTAGCATGTACAGACATGGCCTCGGAACACGGAAGACCGAAAGGTCGAAGATGAGTCATATAGAAGATACGATCAACATAAAGATGTTCACCGTTGATGGCTAGTCCGTCTCACGTGATGATCGGACATGGCCTAGTCGATTCGGATCATGTATCACTTAGATGACTAGAGAGATGTCTATCTGAGTGGGAGTTCATTAGATGAACTTAGTTGTCATGAACAATAGTCTAAGTTGTCTTCGCAAATTATGTTGTAGACCAATAGCTTGCGTTGTAGCTCCCTGTTTAATACGATCCTAGAGAAAGATTAAGTTGAAACATATTGTAAGCAATGATGCGGATTGGGTCCGTAGTCTGAGGAGTGTCCTCACTGCTACACAGAAGGCTTACGTCTTTGATGCACCGCTCGATGTGCAAACCCCTACAACGTCGTCTGTGGATGTTGTGAACACCTGACAGACACGTCCTGATGACTACTTGATAGTTTAGCGCACCATACTTTACGACTTAGAATCGGGATTCCAATGACGTTTTGAACGCCATAAGACATATGAGCTGAAATTGGGATTTCAGGCTCATGCCCGTGTTGAGAGGTATGAGACCTCTGACAAGTTCTTTTCCCAACAAGATGGAGGAGAATATCTCAACTAGTGAGCATGTGCTCAAAATGTCTGGGTGCTAAAATCACTTGAACCAAGTGGGAGTTAATCTTCCAGATGAGATAGTGGTTGACGAAATTCTCTAGACACTATCACCAAGCTACTAGAACTTCGTGATGAACTATGATATGCAAAGGATGGAGATGATCCCGGAGCTATTAGCGGTGCTTAAGACCGCAAAAGTAGAAATCAAGAAGGAGCATCAAGTGTTGATGGTTTAACAAGACCACTGGTTTCAAAAGGGGCAAGGGCTTGAAGGGAAACTTCATGAATGGCAAACGAGTTGTCGCTCTAATGAAGGAAACCCAAGGTTGAACCCAAACCTCGAGACTAAGTGCTTCCATTGTAAGGGAAATGGTCACATAGTTGCGGAACTACCCCAAATACATGGTAGATAAGAAAGCTGGCAACTTCAACAAAGTATACGTGTTATTGATGTGTACCTTACTAGTACTCCTAGTAGTACCTGGGTATTGGATACCGGTTCAGTTGCTATTATTAGTGACTTGAAGCAAAAGCTACAGACTGAACGGAGACTAGCTAAGGGCGAGGTGACGATGTGTGTTGGAAGTGTTTCCAAGGTTGATAAGATCACCATCGCACGCTCCCTCTAACTTCGGGATTAGTGTTGAACCTAGATAAATGTTATCATGTGTCTACGTTGAGCATGAATATGATTGGATCATGTTCATTGCAATACGGTTATTCATTTAAGTTAGAGAATAATGGTTATTCTGTTTACATGAATAATACCTTTATGGTCATGCACCCAATGATTTACTGAATCTCGATCATAGTAATACACATGATAATAATATTAACGCCAAAATATGTAGAGTTAATAATGATAGTACCACTTTCTTGTGGCACTGCCGCTTAGGTCATTTTGGCATAAAATGCATGAAGAAACTCCATGTTGATGGATGTTTGGAGTCACTTGATTTTGAATCGCTTGACACATGCAAGCCATGCCTCATGGGCAGAATGACTAAGATCCCGTTTTCAGGTACAATGGAACGGGCAAGTGACTTGTTGGAAATCATACATGCTGATGTATGTGATCCAATGAGAATTAAGGCGCGTGGTGGATATCGTTATTTTCTCATCTTCACTGACGATTTGAGTAGATATGCGTATATTTACTTAATGAAGCAAAAGTCTGAAACGTTTGAAAAGTTCAAGCAATTTCAGAGTGAATTAAGAATCATCATAACAAGAAGATCATGTTCCTACGATCTGATCAAGGGGAGATTTTCTGAGTTATGAGTTTGGCAATCACTTAAGACATTGCGGAATTGTTTCGCAGTTGAAGCCACCTGGAACACCACATCGTAATGGTGTGTCCGGACGTCGTAATCGAACCTTATGAGATATGGTGCGATCTATGATGTCTCTTACCGATCTATTGCTATTATTTTGAGGTATGCATTAGAGACAACTGCATTCACATTAGATAGAGCACCATCTAAAGTCCATTGAGATGACGCCGTATGAACTATGGTTTGGCAAGAAACCAAAGTTGTCGTTTCTTGATGTTTGGGGCAGCGATGCTTATGGCTTCAGCCAAAAAAGCTCGAACCCAAAGCGGACAAATACATCTTCATAGAATACCCAAAGGTAACAGTTGGGTATACCTTGTATCTCAGATCCAAGGGAAAAAATATTTGTCGCTAAGAACGGATCCTTTCTCGAGAAGGAGTTTCTCTCGAAAGAATTGAGTGGGAGGAAGATAGAACTTGATGAGGTTGTCGAACCCTCACTTCAACCGGAGAGTCGTGCAACACAGAAAGATGTTTCTGTGGAACCTACAACTGTTGAAGAGGAAACTAATGATAGTGATCATGAAGCTTCTGATCAAGTTGCTATCGAACCTCGTAGGTCGACAAGGATATGTATTACTCCTGAGTGGTACGGTGATCCTGTCTTAGATGTCATGTTGTTGGACAACAATGAACCTACGAACTATGGAGAAGCGATGGTAGGCCCGTATTCCAACAAATGGTTAGAAGCCGAGAAATCCGAGATAGGATCCATGTATCAAAACAAAGTATGGACTTTGGTGAACTTGCCCGATGATCGGCAAACCATTGAGATAAATGGATCTTTAAGAAGAAGACGGACGTGGACGGTAATGTCACCGTCTATGAAGCTCGACTTGTGGCAAAGAGTTTTTCACAAGTTCAAGAAGTTGACTACGATGAGATTTTCTCACCCGTAGCGATGCTTAAGTCCGCCGGAATCAAGTTAGCATTAGCTGCATTTATGAAATCTGGCAGATGGATGTCAAAACAAGTTTCCTTACCAGTTTTCGTAAGGAAAGGTTGTATGTGATAGAATCAGAAAGATTTTGTCGATCCTAAGGATGCTAAAAGATATGCTAGCTCCAGCGATCCTTCTATGAACTAGAGCAAGCATCTTAGAGTCAGAATATACGCTTTGATGGAGTGATCAAACTTTTTGGGTTTATACACAGTTTGTTAGAAACTTGTATTTACAATAAAGTGAGTGCGAGCACTACAACATTTCTGATAAGTATATGTGAATGACATATTGTTGATCCGAAATGATGTAGAATTTCTGGAAAGCATACATGGTTGTTTGAAAGGAGTTTTTCAAAGGAAGACCTGGATAAAGCTGCTTACATAATTGGGCATTAAGATCTAAAGAGATAGATCAAGACGCCTAATGATACTTTCAAAAAGAACACACACCTTTGACATGATTTTGAAGGAGTTCAAAATAGATCAGTCAAAGAAGGAGTTCTTGCCTAATTTTAAGGTGTGAAGTTGAGTAAGACTCAAAGCTTGACCGCGGCAGAAGGAAGAGGAAGGACGAAGGTCGTCCCCTGTGCTTTTGTCATAGGCTCTATACGGTATGCCATGCTAAGTATCGCACCTGATGTGTGCCTTGCCACATGTCTAGCAAGAGGGTACAAAGGTGATCCAGGAGTGGATCACTAGATAGTAGTCAAAATTATCCTTAGAGGAATAAGGAAATGTTTCTCGGTTATGGAGGTGATAAAGAGTTCGACGTAAAGAGTTACGTCGATGCAAGCTTAACACCTATCCGGATAACTCTGAGTAGAGATACCGGATACGTATAATGGAGCAACAGTTTGGAATAGCTCCAAGTGGAACGTGGTAGCAGCATCTACGATATGACATACAGTGTTGCGAAGTACATAGGGATCTGCATGTTGCAGACCCGTTGAATACAGCCTCTCTCACAAGCATAACATGATCAAACCCAGAACTCATTGAGTGTTAATCACATACTGATGTGAACTAGATTATTGACTATTCGGATGTTGGTCACATGGCGATGTGACCTGTGAGTGTTAATCACATGGCGATGTGAACTAGATTATTGACTCTAGTGCAAGTGGGAGACTGTTCGAAATATTCCCTAGAGGCAATAATAAATTGGTTATTATTATATTTCCTTGTTCATGATAATTGTTTATTATCCATGCTAAAATTGTATTGATAGGAAACTCAGATACATGTGTGGATACATAGACAAACACCATGTCCCTAGTAAGCCTCTAGTTGACTAGCTCGTTGATCAACAGATGGTCACGGTTTCCTGACCATGGACATTGGATGTCGTTGATAACGGGATCACATCATTAGGAGAATGATGTGATGGACAAGACCCAATCCTAAGACTAGAACAGATCGTGTAGTTCGGTTGCTAAAGATTTTCTAAATGTCAACTATCTTTTCCTTAGACCATGAGATTGTGCAACTCCCGGATACCGTAGGAATGCTTTGGGTGTGCCAAACGTCACAACGTAACTGGGTGGCTATAAAGGTGCACTACGGGTATCTCCGAAAGTGTCTGTTGGGTTGGCACGAATCGAGACTGGGATTTGTCACTCCGTGTGACGGAGAGGTATCTCCGGGCCCACTCGGTAGGACATCATCATAATATGCACAATGTGATCAAGGAGTTGATCACGGGATGATGTGTACGGAACGAGTAAAGAGACTTGCCATAACGAGATAGAGCAAGGTATCGGCATACCGACGATCGAATCTCGGGCAAGTGCTATACCGATAGACAAAGGGAATCGTATACGGGATTGATTGAATCCTTGACATCGTGGTTCATTCGATGAGATCATCGTGGAACATGTGGGAGCCAACATATGTTTCCAGATCCCGCTGTTGGTTATTGGCCGGAGAGTTGTCTCGGTCATGTCTGCATGGTTCCCAAACCCGTAGAGTCTACACACATAAGGTTCGATGACGCTAGGGTTATAGGGAAAGTATGTACGCGGTTACCGAATGTTGTTCAGAGTCCCGGATGAGATCCTGGACGTCACAAGGAGTTCCGGAATGGTCCGGAGGTAAAGATTCATATATAGGAAGTCCCGTTTTGGTCAACGGAAAAGTTTGGGGCGCTATCGGTAGCGTACCGGGACCACCGGGAGGGTCTCGGGGGTCCACCGGGTGGGGCCACCCGCCCCAGAGGGTTGCGTGGGCCATGTGTGAGAGGGGTCCAGCCCCAGGTGGGCTGGTGCGCCCCCCCCCACCAGGGCCCAAGGCGAAGAGAGAAGGAAAGGGGGGAAACCCTAGGCTCATATGGGCCTAAGGCCCACCTAGTGGTGCGCACCCCCTCTCTCCCCCTTGGCCGCCCCCCTAGATGGGATCTAGGACTGGCCGCCGCCCCTAGGGGTGGAAACCTAGGTGGGGGCGCAGCCCCTCCCTTCCCCCTATGTATACTTGAGGTTTGGGGCTGCCCAACACACGGTTTGACCTCTCTCTCTCTTGGCGCAGCCCTACCTCTCTCCCTCCTCGTCTCTCGTAGTGCTGGGCGAAGCCCTGCTGGAGTCCCGCGCTCCTCCACCACCACCACGCCGTCGTGCTGCTTGTGGACGGAGTCTTCCCCAACCTCTCCCTCTCTCCTTGCTGGATCAAGGTGTGGGAGACGTCACCGGGCTGCACGTGTGTTGAACGCGGAGGCGCCGTTGTTCGACGCTTAGATCGGAATCAACCGCGATCTGAATCTCTACGAGTACGACTCCTTCATCCGCATTCTTGCAACGCTTCCGCATCACGATCTACAAGGGTATGTAGATGCACTCCCCTCTCCCTCGTTGCTAGATTACTCCATAGATTGATCTTGGTGATGCGTAGAATTTTTTTATTTCTGCTACGACCCCCAACACTTTTGTAGTATTTTTGTTACTTCGCAAATTTTTTCAAAAACTTGCGTCCCTTCCTGGGTTGGATGTGACCCTTTTTGGGGAGGTAGTGTTCCCACTATTCCCTCTATAATTTCATGCGCAATACTAGGATCAACTTCGATAAAATTCCCTTTGGCAACGCAATCCAAGAGTTGTCTATGAGATATATTCAATCCAACATAAAAATTGGGAAGCAAGATTCTAAAATTCACCTCAAAGGTGCACTTACGATAAGATTCCATAATCCTAAACCAAGCATCTTTTAAATTTTCTCCTTGCTTTTTCTTAAAGTGAAGAACTTCAAACTCGGGAGACAAAGGAGTGGATAAGGGGCTAGCCATGACGACAGGGCAAAGCGAACGATAAACACACGGCAGAAGAAGGGCGAATAAAATGGCAAGGGTGAAGTGGGGGAGAGGAAAACGAGAGGCAAAAATGTAATGCGAAGGATAAGGGTTTGTGATAGGTACTTGGTATATGACTTTTGCGTAAGCCTCCCCAGGAACGGCGCTAGAAATTCTTCTTGCTACTTCTCGAGCTTGTGTTGTATTCCCTCGAAGAGGACAGGGTGATGCAACACAGTAGCGTAAGTATTTCCCTCAGTTTTTGAGAACCAAGGTATCAATCCAGTAGGAGACCACACGCGAGTCCCTCGCACCTGCACAAACAAATAAGAACTTCGCAGCCAACGCGATAAGGGGTTGTCAATCCCTTTACGGTCACTTACGAAAGTGAGATATGATAGAGATGATAGTTTGATATTTTTTGTATTTTTGGATATAAGAACAGAAAGTAAAAGTGGAAAAGTAAAGTAGATTGTAGATTTATATGTTGAGAATAGACCCGGGGACCATAGTGTTCTCTAGTGGCTTCTCTCATGATAGCGATATTCTACGACGGGTAAACAAATTACTGTCGAGCAATTGATAGAAAAGCGAATAATTATGAGACT
This sequence comes from Secale cereale, assembly GCA_902687465.1. Classification (NCBI taxonomy): domain Eukaryota; kingdom Viridiplantae; phylum Streptophyta; class Magnoliopsida; order Poales; family Poaceae; genus Secale; species Secale cereale. The sequence continues at coordinate 940,185,865 of LR738711.1, forward strand.
ATCTAGGCATGATCATTATATATAGGCATCACATCCAAGACAAGTAGATCGAAACGATTCTGCATCCACTACTATTACTCTACACATCGACCGCTATCCAGCATGCATCTAGAGTATTAAGTTCATAAGAACGGAGTAACGCCTTAAGCAAGATGACATGATGTAGAGGGATAAACTCAAACATAGTGATATAAATCCCATATCTTTATCCTCGATGGCAACAATACAATATGTGCCTTGCTGCCCCTACTGTCACTGGGAAAGGACACCGCAAGATTGAACTAAAAGCCAAGCACTTCTCCCAATGCAAGAACTATAGATCTAGTAGGCCAAACCAAACCAATAATTGATAGAAACTTGCAAGGATATTATAATCATACATAAAGAGTTCAGAAAAGGACCAAATATTTATCATAGATAATCTTGATCATAAACCCACAATTCATTGGATCTCGAAAAACACACCGCAAAAAGAGATTACGTCGAATAGATCTCCTCGAAGACCGAGGAGAACTTGGTATTGAGATCCAAAGAGAGAGAAGAAGCCATCTAGATACTAGCTATGGACCCGAAGGTCTGTGGTAAACTACTCACAACTCATGGTGAGGCGATGATGATGATGTAGAAGCACTCCGTGGAAGGTCCCCCCTCCGGCAGAGCTCCGGAACAGGCCCCAAGATGGGATCTAACGGGAACAGAAGGTTGCGGCGGTAGAACTAGGGTTTTTTCTGTTGTTCTGATAGTTTTGGGCTACGTAGGTATATATAGGAGGAAGGAGGGCATCGGGGGCCAGACGGGGTGCCCACGAGGCAGGGGGCGCGCCCTATAGGGGGGGCGCCCCCACCCTCGTGGACGCCATGTCAGCCCTACTATGTGGTTCTCTAGTCTCTCGTGCTGTAAAACCCTAAAATAGGCAAAAAAACAGCAATCTGGATTGGGCCTTTGGGTTAGTAGGTTAGTCCCAAAAATAATATAGAAGTGTATAACAAAGCCCATTAAACATCCAAAACATCATAAATAATAGCATGGAACAATCAAAAATTATAGATACGTTGGAGACGTATCAATCCTCATATCTCAAACAATCATCATGTATCAAACTTCTCATCATGTGAAAGTTTTTACTATACCCATCTTGGATGCCTATCATATTAGTACTAGTTTCATAACCCAAGCACATTACCATGCTGTTCTAAAAGACTCTCAAAAGGATATAAGTGAAGCATGAGAGATCAACAATTTCTAAAAAATAAAACCAACACCGTGCTCTAAAAGATATAAGTGAAGCACTAGAGTATTCTAATAAATTCTAGTTCATATTTATCTCTCTTAAAAGGTGTGTCCAGCAAGGATGATTGTGGCAAACTAAAAAGCAAAGACTCAATTCATACATGACTCTCCAAGAAAAACACATATCATGTGGTGAATAAAAATATAGTCCCGAGTATAGTTACCGATAGATGAAGACGAAAGAGGGGATGCCTTCCCGGGGCATCCCCAAGCTTAGGCTTTTGGTTGTCCTTGAATTTTACCTTGGGGTGCCTTGGGAATCCCCAAGCTTAGGCTCTTGCCACTCTTTGTTCCATAGTCCATCAAAGCCATACTCAAAACTTGAAAGCTTCACAACACAAAACTTAGCCAAAAATCTCGTGAGCTCCGTTAGTATAAGAAAACAAACCACCACTCAAAGGTACTGAAATGAACTCATTCTTTCTTTATATTGGCGTTAAACCTACTGTATTCCAACTTCTCTATGATTCATACCCCCCGATACTACTCATAGATTCATCAAAATAAGCAAACAACACACGAAAAACAAAATCTGTCAAAAACAGAACAGTCTGTAGTAATCTGTAACTTTCGAATACTTCTGTAACTCCAAAAAAATTGAAATAAATTGTTAAACGTGAGGATTTTGTCTATTAATCATCTGCAAAAAGAATCAACTAAAATGCACTCTCCAGTAAAAAATGACAGCCGATCTCGTGAGCGCTAAAGTTTCTGTTTTTTAAAGCATGATCATATAAACTTCACACAAGTCTTCCCAAAGGTTCTACTTGGCACAAACAGTAATTAAAACACAAAACCACATCTAAACAGAAGCTAGATGCAATATTTATTCCTAAACAGAAGCAAAAACAAAGAAAATAAAATTTGGTTGCCTCCCAACAAGCACTATCGTTTAACGCCCCTAGCTAGGCTTGAGAATTCAATGATGCTCACATGAAAGATAAGAATTGAAGCACAAAGAGAGAATCATAAATAATGTGAAAGTCACACCTAAGTCTAACATACTTCCTATGCATAGGCATTTTACAGGAAAACAAATCAAGACAAGCAAAATCTAGCAAATGCAAGGAAGAAAAAGAAAATAAGAGCAATCTCAACATGAAGAGAGGTTATTTAGTAACATGAAGATTTCTACAACCATATTTTCCTCTCTCATAATAATTGCATGTAGGATCATAAGCAAATTCAACAATATATCTATCACATAACATATTCTCAACACGATCCAGATGCATGCGAAGTTGACACTCTTCCAAAATGGTGGGATCAACATTAACTAAAGTCATGACCTCTGCAAACCCACTTTTATCAAAAAATTCATAAGATTGAACATTCTCCAAATATGTGGGATCTAAAGTTGACACTCTTCCAAACCCACTTTCAATATTATTGCAAACATTATTATCAATCTCATATTCATCATGGGGCTTAAATAAATTTCCAAGATCATAAGAAGAATCACCCCAATCATGATCATTGCAACAAGTAGTGGGCATAGAAATACTAGCATCCCCAAGCTTAGGGTTTTGCATATTATTAACACAATTGACATTAATAGAATTTATAATAACATCATTGCAATCATGCTTTTTATTTAAGGAGCTATCGTGAATCACTCCATAAATTTAGTCTTTCAACACTTCATCACAAATTTTAGATTCACGAATTTCAAGCAAGACCTCACAAAGATAATCTAGTGCACTAAACTCACTACCAATTGGTTCATCATAGTTGGATATCTTAAAAAGATTAGCAAGTGGATGAGGATCCATAATTTAGCAAGCGAAGATGCAAGCTGATAGAGGGCACATAGCCACACAAGAAAACAGAAAGGCGAACGGAAAAAGGGCAAATAAAACGGCAAGGGTGAAGTGGGAGAGAGGAAAATGAGAGGCAAATAATGTAGTGCGAAGGATAAGGGTTTGTGATAGGTACTTGGTATATGAATTTTGCGTAAGCCTCCCCGGCAACGGCGCCAGAAATTATTCTTGCTACTTCTCGAGCTTGCGCTGTATTCCCTCGAAGAGGAAAGGGTGATGCAGCACAGTAGCGTATGTATTTCCCTCAGTTTTTGAGAACCAAGGTATCAATCCAGAAGGATACCACGCGCAAGTCCCTCGCACCTGCACAAACAAATAAGAACTTCACAGCCAACGCGATAAGGGGTTGTCAATTCCTTTACGGTCACTTACGAAAGTGAGATCTGATAGATAGGATAGTATAATATTTTTAGTATTTTTGGATTTAAGAACAGAAAGTAAATAAAGCAAAGTAAAGTAGATTGGAGTTTAATATGTTGAGAATAGACCCGGGGGCCATAGGTTTCACTAGTGGCTTCTCTCATGATAGCATAATTCTACGGTGGGTGAACAAATTACTGTCGAGCAATTGATAGAAAAGCGCATAGTTATGAGAATATCTAGGCATGATCATTATATATAGGCATCACGTCCGTGACAAGTAGACCGAAACGATTCTGCATCTACTACTATTACTCCACACATCGACCGCTATCCAGCATGCATCTAGAGTATTAAGTTCATAAGAACAGAGTAATGCATTAAGCAAGATGACATGATGTAGAGGGATATACTCAAGCAATATGATATAAACCCCATCTTTTTATCCTCGATGGCAACAATACAATACGTGCCTTGCTGCCCTTGCTGTCACTGGGAAAGGACACCGCAAGATTGAACACAAAGCCAAGCACTTCTCCCATTGCAAGAACTATATATCTAGTAGGCCAAACCAAACCAATAATTTGAAGAGACTTGCAAGGATATTATAATCATACATAAAAGATTTCAGAAAAGAATCAAATATTTCTCGTAAATATTCTTGATCATAAACCCACAATTCATCGGATCTCGACAAACACACCGCAAAAAGATTACATCGAATAGATCTCCTCGAAGACCGAGGAGAACTTGGTATTGAGATCCAAAAAGAGAGAAGAAGCCATCTAGCTAATAACTATGGACCTGAAGGTCTGTGGTAAACTACTGGTGAGGCTATGGCGTTGATGTAGAAGCACTCCATGATGGATCCCCCCTCCGGCGGAGCTCCCGAACATGCCCCAAGATGGGATCTCGCGGGAACAGAAGGTTGCGGGGGTGGAATTAGGGTTTTCTCTGTTGCCTCGATGTTTTCAGGGTACATGGATATATATAGGAGGAAGGAGGGCATCGGGGGAGCCAGAGGGGGCCCACGAGGGTGGGGGGCGCGCCCGGGACCCTCGTGGCCACGTCCTTCGTTCCCTTGTGTGTACTCCAAGTCTTTCGTGAAGATATTGTTCCAAAAATAACTCTCCCGAAGGTTTCATTACGTTTGGACTCCGTTTCATATTCCTTTTCTGCGAAACCCTGAAATAGGCAAAAAAAACAGCAATCTGCACTGGGCCTTGGGTTAGTAGGTTAGTCCCCAAAATAATATAAAAGTGTATAATAAAGCCCATTAAACATCCAAAACATATAATATAATAGCACGGAACAATAAAAATTATAGATACGTTGGAGACGTATCAGGAGGCTATATTGACGGCATGTCATGTCCTGAATAAAGTTCCGTCAAAGGACAATGAGATCACTCCCTATGAGAAATGGGCGAAGATAAGGACAACACTCTCGTACTTGCGTACTTGGGGTTGTTTGGCGAAAGTCAATGTCCCGATCCCCAAAAATCACAAGCTTGGACCGAAGACCGTGGACTGCGTTAATTTGGGCTACGCTAAGAATAGCGTTGGCTATAGATTTCTAGTAGTGAAATCTGAGGTACCTGACCAAAGGGTTGGTACTATTATGGAGTCTAAGGAAGCTACATTCTTTGAGGATATATTTCCTATGAGAGATATGCAAAGCACTTCTAGACAGGAATCTGAGGAGACTCCTGAGCCTGCCATTCCTATGGAATACTATGAACAAACACATGATGAAAATCCCGGGGAGGATGACGAGTAAACCCTTGGTAGGGGCAAGAGACAAAGGACTGCAAAGATCTTTGGTGATGATTTCTTTGTGTACATCGTGGATGATACTCCCACTTCTATTTCAGAAGCGTATGCCTCTCCAGAAGCTGACTACTGGAAGGAAGTGGTCCGTAGCGAGATGGATTCCATCATGGCTAACGGGACATGCGAGATTACTGAGCGTCCCTATGGTTGCAAACCATTGGGATGTAAGTGGGTGTTCAAAAAGAAGCTTATGCACGATGGTACGATTGAAAAGTACAAGGCTAGGCTTGTGGCCAAGGGCTATGGCCAAAAAAAGAGGAAGATTTCTTTGATACTTATTCACCTATGGCCAGACTGACCACCATTCGAGTATTACTCTCGTTGGCGGCCTCACATGGTATTCTCGTCCACCAGATGGATGTTAAGACAGCTTTCCTGAATGGAGATCTAAACGAGGAAATCTACATGCAACAGCCAGATGGCTTTGTGATAGATGGTCGGGAAGGAAAAGTGTGTAGGTTGATAAAATATTTATATGGCCTGAAACAAGCACCTAAGCAGTGGCATGATAAGTTTAATACAACTCTGACATCTGTTGGCTTCGTTGTTAATGAAGCTAAAAAGTGTGTATACTATCGCCATGGTGGGGGCGAAGGAGTTATACTGTGCTTGTATGTGATACGTCTCCAACGTATCTATAATTTTTTATTGTTCCATGCTATTATTTATGAAGTCTTGGATGTTTAATGGGCTTTATAATTCACTTTTATATCATTTTTGGGACTAACATACTAACCCAAAGGCCCAGTACATATTGCTGTTTTTTCCCTATTTCAGGGTTTTGCAGAAAAAGAATATCAAATGGAGTCCAAACGGAATGAAACCTTCGCGGGAGATATTTTTGGAGAAAATCACGCACGCGGAGCTTGAGAAACACATCAGGGGACGGAGGGCTGGCTCACGAGGGTGGGGGGCGCGCCCCCTTCCCAGGGCGCGCCCCCCTACCTCGTGGCCCCCTCGAGCGTCCCCCGGTGCCCTCCTTCTTCCTATATAAGTCTATGTACCCCAGAAAATCCATGAATAGAGAGAAAACCCTAATTCCACCGCCGTACCTTCTGTTCCCGTGGAGATCCCATCTTGGAGCCTGTTCCGGAGCTCCACCGGAGGGGGATCCATCACGGAGGCCTTCATCATCATCATCATCGCCCTCACCATGAGTTGTGAGTAGTTTACCACAGACCTTCGGGTCCATAGTTGTATCTAGATGGCTTCTTCTCTCTCTCTGGATCTCAATACAAAGTTCTCCTCGGTCTTCGAGGAGATCTATTCGATGTAATCTCTTTTTGCGGTGTGTTTGTCGAGATCCGATGAATTGTGAGTTTATGATCAAGGTTATCTATGAAAGATATTTGGTTCTTCTCTGAACTTTTTATGTGTGCTCATAATATCCTTGCAAGTCTCTTCGAATTATTGGTTTGGTTTGGCCTACTAGATCTATAGTTCTTGCAATGGGAGAAGTGCTTGGCTTTGGGTTCAATCTTGCGGTGTCCTTTCCCAGTGACAATAGGGGCAGCAAGGCACATATTGTATTGTTGCCATCGAGGATAAAAAGATGGGGTTTATATCATATTGCTTGAGTTTATCCCTCTACATCATTGTAACACCCCAAATTTTTGAGTTGGTTTTTCCTTCACACTTTTGGCCTTTTGGAAGGGGATTGTTTGATCTTTTCTTTTGCCCTTCTAAAATCCCTTTTTGCCAAAGTTTGTGTGTCTTCTCAAGCTTGGTTTTTGGCCTTGAAGTTCTCCTCTTGTGTTTGGCTCAAGAACAAGTTGAGATTCAAAAGGGAGTTGTTTGAGTTCACCACTTCTTGTTTTAAAATTCTCATGTTTAACCTTGACTTATCTCCCCTCCCACCTTCATCTAGCCATGATTCCAACAGGAACAATCCTCTCAAAGACTCTCTTCACACCATGGGACAAGCATTTCATCAATTCCAGCAAGTTGTGAGCTTATTGGGATTTTTCCCCTATTTATTTCATTCCAAAAACAATTCTGTCTTTTATAGTGGACCTTGGTGATTTACAAAGGAACCACAATTTTCATCTACCTATTTGGCTCCAAACCAACTCTCCTAGATAGTCCTTAGTACCCACAACCTAGATCCATCTTGTTTCACTGGTCCATAGTTCAAAATTTTCAAATTTCACCTGCTGCAAGTTTGGACCAGATTTGCAAAATTTGGTGAAATTCATATTTATCTTCATCCAAAAATTCTGTGAAAAATCATGCAGCCTCTAGATACATCAAGAAGCCACTCCACCAAAAATTAGCTCCAGAGACATTGCACAAATACCAGAATCAATTCATCAAACACCTAGCCTACACTGTTCTGTCAAATTCAGAACTGTTAACTGAAACTGTCGACAGTTCAACACTTTGTCAGTTTCGTCAGTTTCGTCAGATCATTCAGCGCAGCGACAAAACTCGTCTGTGCTTCCTTGGCTCGATGCAGCTTCTCCTTATCCACGCGCCGCACGATCGCTTGGCCGTTTCTGGGCGTCGGTGGCGCCCTGGCCCTACCGCGCCGGCGGCTGCCACGGCCACAGCGCCGCCCGTGGCGGCTGACAGAAGCAACACCGCAGCTCCATGCCGTTTCGCGCCGCCCCGACCATCCTAGTGCTCCGCGTGTCCCTCCCCACAGCCAACGCACGCCTGGCATACCGTCGCCGTGGCCTGGCACGCGCAGAGCGCCGTTTCTGCCGCCGACAAGCCGCGCGGCCGTTCCGTCGAGGGCAGGCCATAACTCCACCTCTACTGCTAAGTTAAGCGCCGGAATGGAGCTCCTACAGATCATAGATGATGCTCAAGCCCCTAGCAACACCGTCCGACCACTGCAGCGTCGTAATTGGCTCGCCGGACTTACCCGTTCGCGGCAGCCACCTCGAGCCGCCTATAAAAGGCACCCCCGAGCTCGTGCTCGAGCACACACGCCTCCACTACTTCCCTAGACCGCGCCCAACCTTTGGAAGAGCCCAGATAGGCTTTTCTTCCCCGGCTCCGGCCAGCTACCTCCGCCTCGGGCTCCAGCTCCGTTCACTCCGGTGAGGGCTCCTCCGCCGCCGTGAACTTGAACGTAGTACCCTGGCATCCACCTAGTCCTAACCCCCAACCCAATTTCTCTCCAGAAACCTTCTCCGACGAGGTCCACGAACACCCGAGCCGCCGTCCGCCGGAGATAAGCTCGCCGTCGACGTGGGACTCGCCGGCACCCAACTCCACCACCGTTCGACGCCGAAGACCATCGTGAAGCCATAGGTACCACTCCCCTCCCCTATCTCGCCGTGGATCGACACTGGCGATCACCGCAGCACCGGCGCCGACGCGGCTCTGTTTCTTTTTTTCAAACCTGACAGGTGGGGTCCCTCTGTCAGTCTCTCACCTCTCCCCCTCGAACTGTTTTCTGCTGACGTATTTTAGCAAAGTGTGTTTTCCCTCTACGGGTGACGCATTGCGTACCGGTTCGCTTTGTCCTTTTCTGTTCAAGCCCCTGGATCTTTTATGTTTCATTACAGATGGGTCCCTAGACAGAAACCTTAATATCTTTTAAACTAAAAGTGATTTTGAGTTGATTCATTTTCTGTCCACTTTGGTTTTCCGTCTAGTTTTTTGTCATATTTATGTGGAAATATTTTGAGCAACTTTTTTTCCACGCGCGGTATTTATGTAGTATATTTTTTTGTTTGAATACATAGATACCGGAGGCCGTGACGGAGACGCGAATCACGCCGAGTTAGGCTCCGACTTTTCAGAACCAGGAAAGCTTGTTTGAACTCTTGATATGATGAGTGTGTTGCATGTTTGCGCGAGTAGCTCGTTCATAAGCATGATCATATGGGCATATGTGTATGGCATATTTCATGCAAGTAAGCTTCGGGTGAGTCCCGAAGGAGAATGTTGAACCACCTCGATCATATGGTGATACGATGGGGTGGAATGCTGGTATTGTTGGAGCATGCCAGTAGTTGGTCAACTCAGTATCAACGGAGATCATGTCATGATTCCGTTCGTCTCCTTTTCAGTACTATCATAGGCCGTCCATTGGGATTACGGTCTAGTCGGTTGTAAACCACTTTTCGAGTACACACCAAGTAGAGGGGCCGGGATGAGGGTTCCATGGCCCTGGATTAAAGCCCGTCATCCGGTCAGGGGGCATGGGTGTTTCCGGTTGGGACCGAGAGGGGGGCACCCCTTAGAGCGCACGTATATAAATTTGATCCCATGCTATTCGAGGTTTTAGCCTCCCCGTCTTAAAGTTTTCCGTGAATGTCGTCACGGGTGATTCCGGACGACAGGATGTTAAATGGGTGTGTACTGGTTAGTTGGGTTTCTACTAAAACACCGTAGACGGGGCTAGTCCACGTGGCTAGTAGAACCCGTTGGCTATGAGTTATTAGTACAAGCTCTACAGAGTTAACATCCCTTTAGTAGCCATGGTTATGGCCTAAGATCAATATTCATGTCAACCCGGTGACCGTCTCTAGTATATTCTTGTGAGTAACCAAAATAGTGTTGTCATCAAGTTCATTTGGTAAATGAACTCACCACTATCTCTGTATTGATTTTTCTCTCCGAAGTATTTCATCATTATATACTGTTATTTATAAGCCCTTTATGTGATGTCGCTTAGACGTCCGACTGTGGCATTCTTGTTATTTATTTTTGTTATAAGCCCTTTATGTGATGTCGCTTAGACACTACTAGGAAAATGCCTACTAATGGCGCACCTAATTTGGCCATTAATGGCGCATTAGTGGTGCGCCATTAGTGCCACGCCATTAGTATATTTTACTAATGGCGCACCTCTGGTGCGCCATTAGTATCTGGTATACTAATGGCGCACCACAGATGCGCCATTAGTATGCACAGTAGTGCGCCATTAGTATGCCTCCCAGGGGGCCATGTGTACCCAGGTGCTTTGGCATACTAATGGCGCACGCCAGCAAGATGCGCCATTAGTAATTTCGGCATAGTAATGGCGCACTGTCTGGTGATGCGCCATTAGTATCCTTTGGCATACTAATGGCGCACTGTGATGTGATGCGCCATTAGTATGAATATTAGGTTTTTTATTATTATTATTTTTCTGTTTTTTTGCACAGATTACAAAATGTATAATTGGACAGAATATAGACAGCACACATCAACAACAAATTCATCGAATACAATAGAAGATTAGTCTCTGAATACAATTCATCATATTAGTCTCCGAATACAATTCATCATATTAGTCTCCGAATTGAAAAGACCGAACAAAGATAGAACAATATATTACAAGTCTCGAGACCGCGAGTAGCGAGTTTGTCTTCACATTACAAGTCGATATCGATCATCTAAACTACCATCACATAGAAGAGAGCTGCGGTCATCACGATGAGCATCATCACGATGAAACTCGTCTTCATCCGGTTCCTCCAACGCTCCCTCCCCTCTCCCGCTAGATAGCGGGCGTATCTAGATTCGGCCTCGGCCCTAGTGGTGTACCCTTTGTAACTGTTACCGCTGAATCGGTGAACCTGTCTCCGACACTCCTCCCAGTCGTCGTAGACTCCGGGAACCTTACCCTTGTACACGACATACGACGGCATCGCTATGCACTAGCCAAACGAAACGTTAGTACCAATTCACAGACAATACATATGCAATATATAAGTATGCAACAGAACGATCGAAAGAGAAAAGCAAGACATTAATAGCATCGATTACATCTAAGTTGAACGACTCTCGAAACCAAAAAGACATACTACAAGTTCATTAAAGTTTAATTACAACATGAGCCAATCGATGTTTCAGAACTAGACACAGCATCACTGCTTTCGACTCGACTCAAGGGACCGGAGCGTGGATGAAGCCGCCGTCTATCGTGGGAGTCATGAAATCACGGGCGTTGTCAGCCTGCATTTGTAGCATTGTGTCGATGTCACTGTTCGACGGTTGATTTCTGAGGTAGAACTGCCCCGAGGTACGAAGGACATCTTGATGGATGATTTCCGCAAACTCCGACTGGATGCGAAAGAATTCTTGTCTGATGTCCGCGTCCTGGATTGCCGACACGCTCGCGGCCCAATCTTTGAGTTTACTCGGTAGCAGAAGTTGATGATGGTCCCGTACGATCGCCCGCATGTGATGGATGGTGTAGCAGGCACCCTTCTGACCGCCAGGCGGCTGCTTGATGCAGCAGAACGTCGTATTGTGGGAGAACACGTGCTTGCCGGTCTTACGAATAGGCCTGGTGAAGGTTCCTCCAGATTTGGCGTAGCCGGGGAGAACATCATCAAGAACCTTCTTGACATTTGTGTAGTCTACGTTCGACTGACGGTCCGGGTCGAAATACGTGGCCATGGAATATTTGGGGCTTAGGAGGATGAGCGTGCAATGTGTGTCACTGCAGAAAACACGGAATGTTAAAAGAAGAACGATCAAAATCTAAGAATTCATATGTTACGGGGCGGTTGAGGCGGAGGACTTACTCGGGAAAGTAAGGCACGAGGAAGTTATCCTTATCTCGGTTTGCCAGAATGACGCCTTCGAGGTAAGAACTCGCGACTTGCCGGTCCCCAGCGCTGCCCAAGATCTTGGCACGCATGTAGAAGGGGTCGACTATCCTGATGTCCGGGGTCTTGTCGCGAATGTTCCGCATCTCCATACTCAGCGAAAATAGCCGAACGAAGGTGTAGTGCAGCGGAAGAAGGTTCAACATAGCATGGATGTCATCAAACCGCAGGACGATCGTACCCCCGATGGAGTTATCCACAAAGCCCTTGCCCTCTGGCACCTTGGCTGCGAAAACCGGGTATGCCACATCCTTCTCTCTGAGACGCCGCTTCTCCAAAGAAAGAACACTGTCATGCAGACTCCGCATAGCACCAGTTGCAGCATCGAGCATATTTCTCGGTAGCGTCGGCCTACCCGCCACATGCACCGACCTCATTACATCCTCAGGTGAAGGTGGCCCGTCCTGAGCACGGGTCGTACTCGGTGCCGGCTGGCTCGCACCCTTGTTAGTTTTTCTTTTGCGTGCCTTCTTCTTCTCCTGAATTGGGACCAAGTTCTGCTCACAGACCGCCTTCTTGAGTGTGTTGGGGCTGATAATATTTCGCACCTCGCCTATCTGAGGCTCGGTGAAGTCGGTAGCTGGAGGCGTCTCCTGAGAGCTGAACGGCACACGACGCCTGTTGCAACTTGGCTTCTCCGCGGTACTAGCTAGATCGCGCATGTCTTTTGTTGGGTTGGGTTCTTGAGAAGGAGGCCCCATGAAGTCGCCACCGTACCCATGATCGGCAAAGTACTGATCGACGTTGCCAAATGTATCGTCGTCGTCATCGTTCTGATCCTGTGCCATATGCATGTTTGGATCCAGTGGCATAGGGATGCCCGGCACCGTTGCGGCGGCCTTGCCATGGGGACGACTTGGCGCCGGCACGACTGACGGTGTTGTCTTTGGGGTGGTGTCCCCCGCCCCCAAACGAATCTGGCTCTTCGGCCAAAGCAGGGGCCAGCTCAGGCAGGCGCTGAGGGTCATCACGTCATCATCGTCGGCCCCGACGGGTCGAATCAGAGGTAACACCTCGTCGCAGCCTGGCAGCACCCGAACCAGTTGAACCCTAAACAAGTTGGGTGGCATCTGGGTACCGTGGAACAAGGGGTTGCCCGGTTGAATGATTTTGCCCTTGGCGACATCGACCAACTCGTTGTTCACGAAGTGCAGGAGAGTGCACGGAACGTCGGCGGCGCCCTGCAAAAACATGTAGGGCGTCAGGGATGCCCAGTCAAAGGCAAGGAGATGAAGTCCTCGGCCGAGAGAGGCTTAATTAGTTACCGTGATGATGGCGTCGAGCTCGGCTAATGTCGAGGCACCGCCAACGGCGGGCGTGCAGTTGACGGAGGGGCCGCTTGCTGCAGAGGTGCCGGCCGGCGTACACCCGGGTGCATTAAGCTCCCGTGCCGGCGTCGGAGACACCAATGCCGCCTCCGCCGGAGACACCAATGGCCCCGCCATCGCGTTCTGCGAGTTGCTGGCCGTGAAGCTAGGAATCGGGGGCGGCCCCTGTTGGCCGCCCGCAATCCACGCACTCAACCCCTCGATCAAGGTAGGCCCAATGGCGGTGATCGTCGCTCCGAGCTGTTGTTGCACTTGCTCTTGGACAATCTCCGGAATCCGCGCCACCTATGCCTTGAGTTCTTGAACCTCGCGCACCTGGCTTTCTGAGCTGGTCTTTTTCTCCTTTCGCCCACCAGCGTTATAGTATGACGACCATTTTGTCGACAAGCCTTTGCCGGCCACACGACCAGCTGACGTCGGCTTACTGAGCTTATCCTTGTTCTTCATTACATTCAACTCCCTATTTAGAGTTGTGTCCCAAGGGTTGCTCTTAGTCGACCCCGTGCTACTGCTTTCAGTCGCCTGCGGAAGGAATGTGAATCATTTAGAAATTTGGCTTCATTAATTAGAATGCAACCATATGGAGCTAATTACGCGGGGGTGTATTCCTTACCAGAACAAGCTCAAGCGCCCTGGTCTTCGGATCCGTGGTAAGCTCCTTTATTTTCGGGTCCTTCTTGTACCGGGCCCTGACAAAGTTCCTGGTCTGCTTGTCACCGTATTTATCGAAGAGGGGCGGTAGGCCTTGCTCGGCAAGGTCCGCCTCCTCCTTGTCCCATATAGGCTCCGCCACTCTGTAACCGCCGGGACCGAGTGTGTGTTCCCCTAAGTTCAGCTCCCGCATTTCTTTCCCCCACTTACTTGATTCGTAGGTTGCGGTGCTCGAGCACTTGATCTTGAAGTCATTGTAGTCATCTTCGGTGATCGAAGGATTTTTCTCATTGATCTTCTCATAACTCTCACCTTTCTCGATCATTCTCTTCACCGTGCTTTTCCAAGTAGATAGGGCCGTGCTCATCTTCGTGAGGGCAGCATTGTTCACTTTATTCCCTTTGAGTCTTGTGTTTTCAAATTGAGCGGGGAACTTGTATCGTTCGTGCAGCTTCGTGAAGAGGAGGTTGCGCAAATTCCCTCGGTCAGGATGCCTCAGGTTCTCGGTGTTGATCGAGACGGTGCTCTGGAGAAGGCACCCGAGCTGAAGCGAGTACCCCTTGACTATTCGTTCGGGCGCCGTTGGATTCCCGTCGGAGTCCACTTCAGTAACTTCCTCCTTGAGGGTGCGGAATACGGTCGGGCGCCGGTCCTTCCGTTGCCTCTTCGGTTGGCTGCCATCTGTGCGTGCGCCGCCATCATCAGTGGTGGCATCCTCGGCGGCACCATCAGTGGTGGCATCAGTGGGGTCATCCTCGGCGGTACCATCAGTGATGTCAGGATCGGTGGGGAAGGCGGCGTCCTCATACAAGTGAGATTGGTCCTCCATCTCCTGGGACAGCTCCCAGAATGCCTTGCCGCCCGAACCCCCGGCCTCATCGTTGTTGGCCATGTTTCTCTCTAAATAGGAACAAAGTTTGGTCAAAAAGTTGGTTATTGTCAAGGAACAAGATCATGGTCTCATCATTTAGGGTTTGTCGACACCGAGGCATCCTAAAAGCTAAGCTTTTATAATTGAGGGTTTTTCGACGCCGAGGCACCCTAAAAGCCTAAGCTTTCATCATTTCGATTTTTATCGACACCGAGGCACCCTAAAAGCCAATGTTTTATAATTTATGGTTTGTCGACACCGAGGCATCCTAAACGCTAAGCTGGGAAGGAGAATTCTAAGTTGGGCCTAATCACTTGGCTCCATTGCCGCCTATGGTTTAATGCAGGTAGAATAAAGGGGCACTTGATCCTACTTAATTAACTACTAAGATACCCCGGCCCATGCATTAGTCACAAGTACCCTATATGTCCTATTTTTAGCAAAGTCATGCTAAAATTCACGGAAAATTTCAGCATGACCTTTGCTGAAAATAGGACATATGGAGTACCCGAATTTGCCGGAACGGAATTTAATCGACATTCCAACAAACTCAAGGGCCTCTCGGGGTACCTGCAAAATCATTATCCCCGCCTAATGAAGTCGCCAATGGGTCATTTCAGAAGATCACAAGTAGCATCATCACAAGTACAACATCATGACAAGTACAGTAGCAACAGCAGTGAATACAGGCATAACAGCAGCATCAACGGTTAAGAAAAAGTTGCAGAAGCTTGTAAAACAATAGTTTGAAGTTCAAATATTTACAACAAGGAACCAAATACATGACCACCATTATTATCATTGTGCTAGTGTGACATACAAGTAGTACTAGTGTACATGAAAAAAAACCTAAAACCTAAAACCCCAACAGAGCATCAAGCCCACCAACCGGCTAAACGAACTAAAGATCTCACTTGGGACTACCATACTAGTAAAGGCATGAGCCAAAGGGGTTCTGTCGTGGAAATAACACGGCAGATGTCCGGATCAACGGACTTAGGGTTGAGGCGCGCATCTATGTGGTAGCTTGAAGGGGTTGAGTGGAATCGAGAGACGCGATGCAAAACACGGATTTAGACAGCTTCGGGCCCCGGGAAACATCATCCGGTAATAACCCTACGTGCTGTTTGAGGCTAGATCTCATTATGATGGTGTCGCCGGTAAACCGGCTCTTGGTGTCTAACCCTAGAAAACTTGTCTGCTTGTCTAACTTATCAAAGACTTCTCCTCTTTGGGGAGCCCTGCCCCTCCTTATATATGTTGAAAGGGCGGGTTTACATGACTAGTCCTAGTAGGACTAGGATTGATCTATTACAAGGAGTCCTAGTCTTGCTTCCTTTATGGAGAATATTCCTTGCGCTTTATTATTAAACCGGCCCACTATTAATATGAACCGGCCTTCTGGGCCTTGGGCCTTGTCATCCATAATCCATACGCCGGGTTATCAGTGAGTAATATTATTTAGGCAGGTTGCTTGTA
Source organism: Secale cereale (assembly GCA_902687465.1). Lineage (NCBI taxonomy): Eukaryota > Viridiplantae > Streptophyta > Magnoliopsida > Poales > Poaceae > Secale > Secale cereale. The sequence continues at coordinate 940,202,050 of LR738711.1, forward strand.
AACCGTCTGGTGATAACGGATCGCCAGTGAATCACCAAGTGTAAACCGCCAAGACCGGCCGGGTTATAATTCCGGCCGGTTCATACCGCGGGGGTATATCCCCGACATTAGCCCCCAAGTTTAGCTTGGATGTGTCCATGGTAAACTTTATGCTGCAAAATAAACACAAGAACAAATTGATAGGTTGTGCTCCGTGTTATGAATTCTTGTAAACCGGCACCTGATCATCTTTAAGTCCTTATCCTTCCTTCTTCTAGAAAATCCGGATCAATAGACCAGCTTTATAATCAACTTGCTTGCATAAGAAATATTGTAAATAAAGAATCCATTTGAATCGGTCTTCAATGATCTGATTTGATAAAAATATTGGTCTTTGAAATATTCAACTGATATCCAGCCGGCTTGAAGATGTAGAACTTGCCGGTTTATGATTGCCAAAATTGCCGGGTCACACAATTAATCTGATTGCCAGAACTGAAAATTTGAAGATGTTCCTCCTTTATATGCATATTACCTATATTAGCCCCCAAGTGCCGGGTCATTATGTAATAATGAGCAGGGACTTTGTATATATTCCATTAAAAATAGCCTTGTATAATCTTGAAGAAATCCAGATTGTTCATCTCAATCACTATGAAACTGAATATTCCATATCACGTAGCCCCCAAGTGCCGGGTCATTATGCAATAATGAGCAGGGACTTTGAAAATACGATCATGTAAACTTGGATAGCAACATATAGCCCCCAAGTGCCGGGTCATTATGCAATAATGAGCAGGGACTTTGAAAATACGATCATATAAACTTGAATAGCAACATATAGCCCCCAAGTGCCGGGTCATTATATAATAATGAGCAGGGACTTTGTAGATATAATTATTGAAATGAACATTATATAATGTAACTTTCATCGTGTGGTTTGAATCCACGTCCACAAGGTTAAGAGCTTTGTGCTTTACCAACTGAGTTAGACGGGCCTTTCAATATAATGGATGAATACTTGTGTACCTTGAATTGTTGACAGGAGCTATTGGTAGCCCCCAAGTTCCGGTTTAGCTATATTTAGAAGGTGAACCGGTACTTCCAGATGAAGCAAATGATCTTTCCATTAGCCCCCAAGTGTCAAGTAGACAACTTGCTTGTGTGCTTGAGACTTGTCTTTGAATTGTCTTTGCTATATTGCTTCAACTGCCATTAGCCCCCAAGTGTCAAGTAGACAACTTGTTTGTGTGCTTGAGACTTGTGCATTTGATGTAATCTTAATCTGAATAATATAGCCCCCAAGTGCCGGGTTGTAAGCCTGCAGCAACTCGGGACTATTCCTTTGTAGAATGAATCACTTCCATCGTTGAAATAATATCCATTGCGCTTGAAAGCGACTTTGAAGACCTCAATCATAATATTGATAACCATAATAGGAATCCAGCCATGTTTGGCTATTGAGTAATATAATCCGGTTGGAAGACCGGTTCCAATGATGTTTGATCACAATCGGTCCGGGTTTAATAAACACCGGTCATTATTTTGTCTCATACTGGCGACTTATAGTCAAAACCAGGCCGGTTTAATAAACACCGGTCATTATAACTGATCACGTACTGCCAGTTTGTTGGCTCATCATGAAGGTCGATCCGGGTTATGATGAACGCCGGTTTAACTCTCGCTGGTGTTCATGACCCAGACTTATAACACTAGATAGACGGTCAACTTTCTGGAGCTGTTCCCCTTGGTTTAAAAGGTTATGAAACACAAAAATCATCAAGAAACACATACTCATTGTTACTCAAACTATGCAACCAAGGCTTTTTCAAAGAGCTGCCAGGCTCAAAAATTGTTCAGAGAGCCGAGCCATCATTTGAACGCGGATTGATACCGACTGCGGATTGATACCGACTGCGGATTGATACCGACTGCGGATTGATACCGACTGCGGATTGATACTGACTGCGGATTGATACCGACTGCGGATTGATACCGACTGCGGATTGATACCGACTGCGGATTGATACCGACTGCGGATTGATACCGACTGCGGATTGATACCGACTGCGGATTGATACCGACTATTGTTCAGGGAACCCAAAAATTCATAACATAGCCATTCAAGAGGTGTGTGGGCGATACCACTGTCCT
>LR738711.1:940209391-940263659 GCA_902687465.1 Secale cereale
GAATCGAGGGTGCGGGGGGTCGGCGGTGGCGGCCGGTGGACCGGGGGGTGCTCGGCGGCGAGGGGGACCGGATCTGGCGAGGTGGGATAGCGATCGAGATGGAGGGGGGGGGTCGAGATCGAGTGTCCATGAAATTTAAAAATATTCATGATAGTTCAAAAAGTGCCCATGAAATACAATCGAGAGATGAAGGCTACGATTTAAATACAATCGATCTTAGCTAGCTATCTGTTCACAATTTTCTTGCCCTTCTTTTTCGCAAATGGAGTAGTTCTGTGGAATGGACGTCCTTTAGGTAGGGTGGTCCTGCTTCTTCTTGTGGTGTAAGCTGCTACTTCATCATCGTCGTCATGTTCGATCCTCGGGTCGCCGTACTTGTCGAAGTCTTGCTGCTAGGTGGCTTCTCACCCCTCGTTGGTTACCCCAAGTGGAAGGTTTGAGATGCAGTGTAGCAGAAGTTTTCCCTTAATAATACCAAGGATCGATTTCCCAGAGACTCCCAGTTTCAACAAGAAGGTGTCAACTGCTAACGGAGCCAGATATTAGCAATCAACGTGGACCTGCACACAGATACAAATAACTTTGCTCCCAACGAGTACAGAGAGGTTGTCAATCCCTCCGGCCTTGTAGTTTACAAAGGATCAAACGCAAGTGATAATAGTGATAGGTATAATTGCAATAGTAAGTAAATAGCGGAAAAGTAAATAGCGGATGTGATCAATGATGGTAATATGGACCGGAGTCTCATGATGTTCACTAGTGATGTCTCTCTCCCAAAAGACGATAAAACAGCAAAGCGAGGTAAACAAATTACAGCTGGGCAATTGACAGGATTATGTGCGCAAACCAATGCTAACTATGCTGTAAAGAAAGGTAGAGGCTCAAAAGCATGGGCGGTACGCCAAGGCAAGTAGACCGAAATCCATCTGCATCTACTACTAATCATCCACCTTGAGATATCTATCCAGAACATCTCGCTGGTATTAAGTTGCGAATCCCACCCAAAGTGTAGACTCAAAGCAACAGACAACTGCATTAATAGAACTTTGCGTAAAGTAAACAATCCTTGCACCCGCAAGTACAAGCACCGTTGTTTTCCCCCTTGTGGCAACAGCACATCCCCTAGACTCATGTTTCTGTCACTCAAGCTAGTCATCAGGGGGCATGAACCCACAATCAAGCATAACGTTCCCTCTTGGAGTCACTACCTACTACTTGGACAAAGCAATAAATAACAACGGAGAACATGCAAGAATTACTTACGAACATAAATATAAAAGAGGTGAATCAAATATATTACTCAAACACAATCTGAACATAATCTCATAATCCATCAGATCCCAGCAAACTCATCATAGCAACATCATAAGGATTACATATGTGCCTCGATCATCTAGGGCAGCTCACGAGGACTAATTAGTGAAGCACAAGAACGGGAGGAGAACATCACATAGCTACTGGTCATGGACCCATGGTCCAAGGGAGACTACTCACAACTCATCCGGGAGGCGTCCATGGTGGTGGAGAGGCTCCCAGTGGTGATCCTCCCCTCCGACAGGGTGCCGGGAAGAGTTCTCCTGGTGCTCCCGATCTTGGAAGCGGCGGCGGCGGCGGAACAGAGATGAGATCGCGAAAAAGAGTTCCTGTTTCGAGGGTTTCTCGAGACGCTTTAAATATATGCCAAAGGGGGGCATCGGAGGAGCCTCGGGGGGCCCAGGCGCCCCCCCGGCGCGGCCCGGGGGGGGGGGGGGCGCCGCCAGGGTGCCTCGAGCCCTGGTGCCCCCCCCGGCTGTCCTTCGGGCGCACGGTAGTTTCTGGAACGCTGATCTTTTATATAATTTTTCTGGATTTTTCCTGGCAGTTCTCGTAATGTGAAAACCTGAAATACAAAAACAGCCGAAAACAGAAACTGGCACTGGGGTGCACTGAGTTAATAGGTTAGTCCAAATATGATCAAAAGTCTATGGAAGTGTATAAATATCATAGCAATATCACCCAAAAGAGGCATGGAGCAAGCAGAAATTATAGATACGTTTTGGACGTATCAACATCCCCAAGCTTAATTCCTGCTCGTCCTCGAGTAGGTAAATGATAACAAGAATAATTTCGGTGGTGACATGCTATTAACCATATAGGACTTTTCATAGTCATATGACAAAAGCTTACTGAGATAATGAATCTGTAGTAATTAAGTTGCCTCATGAGAAAATCACAAAGAACTGAAAGTTTTACAATATGATACTGAAACATCAAATAGATTTGCAATGAACATGATGTGCAAATATGATAAAGTGATATCTAGCTTGCCCCCTTTAGTGAAGCAAAACATAAATGCAGGGGCACCTTCAAGGTTTAAGTGATGACTAGATACAATGATTTCAAAATAAACGATATCACAATCATGCAAAAGACAATGCTACTTTGGGACAATGCACATTACACTCAGAATGACAATCATGCTCTCAGTAGTTGGTGCTTTGAAGAAAGAAGGTGGAGACTAGGGATGTAAATGGATCGGATCGGATCGGATAATGCCTTTACCATATCCTTTATCATATTTTTTTGTCGGATTCGGAGCGGATCGGATAATGACCAGATGCGGATTCGAATACGAATTATATCGGACTACGGATTCGGAGCGGAAGCGGAGCGGATTCGGACCGAAAACGGATTAAAAAAATTCTATGTATGTCTTTTACGTAATATCAATCATGATATATGCAAAGAAGAACAATATATAAGTAACCAATCAATTGTTATTGATCAATGAAATTAATTACTTACATGCTGCACCAAGCAAGACATTAGCCATCATAGGTTCATAGTGTTCTCTGGTTCATAACAGAATATGTTATATACTATTAGGTCAGTGAGCTTGTACAGTACGTGTTCTCAAATCTATTGGCTGCGCTTGTACGTACATGTTATGTGTACAGTCGCACGATGGTGCTATTAGGTTTAGGTTTATATGATATTTATATGTGGTGATTCTAATCAGTGGTTTAATTGGGTCTTTGGGTTTGTCGATTGGACCAAATTTATCGAATAATCCTATTTGATAACATCGGATAATCCACAAAAAATACCGGATAATCCATATCCGTCGGATATTATCGATACCATATCCGCTACCATATTCGTCGGATATCCGGTTAACCAATATCCTCATCCGTATCCGTATCCGCCGGATTTATGAAAGTGCATACCATATCCTTAAAAACGGATACAAATGCGGATTTGGAACGGAAATTATCCGTACCATTTACATCCCTAGTGGAGACTCAACATAAAAGTAAAAGAATGGCCCTTCGCAGAGGGAAGCAGGGATTACTCATGTGCTAGAGCTTTTTATTTTGAAAACATAGAAACAATTTTGTCAACGGTAGTAGTACTTCATATGTGTTATGCATAAGACATCCTATAAGTTGCAAGCCTCATGCATCGAATACCAATAGTGCTCGCACCTTGTCCTAATTAGCTCGGATTTCCATGGATTGTCATTGCATTACATATGTTTCAACCAAGTGTCACAAAGGGGTACCTCTATGTCACCTGTACAAAGGTCCAAGGAGATAGATCGCATTTGATTTCTCGTTTTTGATAGATCTCAACTTGAGGACATCCATACCGGGACAACATAGAAAATAGATAATGGACTCCTCTTTAATGCTTAAGCATATTCTCATAAGAGATTGAGGATTAATGTCCAAGCTAAAACTTCCACCATGATACATGGCTTTGGTTGGTGGCCCAATGTTCTTCTCTAACAATATGCATACTCAAACCATTCAACCCATGGCAAATCACCCTTACTTCAGACAAGACGAACATGCATAGCAACTCACATGATATTCAACAAAAGTGTAACAGTTGATGGCGTCCCCAGAAACATGGTTACCGCTCAGCAAGCAACTTATAAGAAATAAGATACATAAGCGACATATTCTTTACCACAATAGTTTTTAAGCTACTTTCCCATGAGCTATGTATTGCAAAAACTGAAGGTTTTAAAGGTAGCACATGTAAATTTACTTGGAGTGGCGGTGAAATACCACATATAGGTAGGTATGGTGGACTCATATGGCATAACTGGTTTAAAAGGATGTGGATGCACAAGCAGTCAGTCCGCTTAGTACAGGTGGAGGTTAGCAAAAGACTGGGAGTGACCAACTAAGAGAGCAATGACGGTCATAATCATGCAGAGTGACAAAGCAACATTGAATCATGCATGGAAGTTATATCGCTACTTAGAAATAAAAGATCATCAAGGCTTGACAGACTTTCTTTACAGTCTTAAATATGCGTGAGCATACGCCAAGTTAATGAAAATAAATTCTTGAGGGAAGATATTACTAAACCATACCACATCATAAGCAAACAAATCATGTTGGTACTCCAATAACACATTGGGAATCCCCCATCTATTTGAGACTAACCATAAGAAAACCTGAACTACTAAGCGCCATTATGCACGTAGCATCTTTATCATAGACATATTAACCAATGCAACGGAAGCAAACTCTCTTGATGAGATAAGCATGATAATTAAAGAGAGTTCAAGCAACCAACTAAACACAAGCTCTTTAAAAATATAAGCATGAATACTAAGAGCAGAGCATGATAGTAGCTATTAAAAGACAAAGAACACACACAGTAAAGATAGTCATGAAAATTCTATGTTATGTTCTAGGTAGAAGTGGAGCGTATTTCTCTCCCACATAAAGAAAGCTGAGTTCCTACTCGTTATGGAAAACTAAAAAGGAAACTAAAAGCAAGATGCTCCAAGCATAGCACATAACACATGAAGTGATTAAAATATAGTGGAACGAAAGACGAACTGATAATGTTGATGGAGAAGGGGATGCACGGGGGCATCCCCAAGCTTAGACGCTTGAGTCTCCTCGAATATTTCTTGGGGGTGCACGGGGGCATCCCCAAGCTTGAGCGCTTGACACTCCTGAATCTTTTTATCATCTTCCCTCGCACACTTGAAAACTCCCTTCATACATAACTCATCATAATCTGATTAGCGAGGTTAGTACCCATAATAAAATAATTATACCTTGCTGGAAATAAAGATATTCTTGAAGGTCTACTATTTCTCAAGATTGCCAAAAGGTTTTTTCAAAGAAAAAGCAAGCTCTTGGTTTGCAAAATGAAAGAAAGGCAAAACGGGACAGAATCTGTGAAAAACAGAACAGCAGGTAGTAAATGATTTGTTCGGGGCACTTCTGCAACTCTAATCAAAAAACTCAGAACAGATGCACGAAAGACAATTGTATAGAGAACGCTGTCGAAAACATTCAGACCAAAAAGATGATCTGGTGATTTTATACGAATTTTTCTATCCAAGGACAGAATCTGTTTCCTGGACAGCACCTCACAACTTTTGAACTTTCTAGCAATCAGAGGCTATACTTGGCACAAAATTGAAAAGCAAAGATACAATGATGATGCTACTGTAGTAAACAACATCAAGACACAACAAAAGAAAAATAAAAAATTTATTCATGTGGGCTGCCTCCCAAAAGCGCTTTCTTTTATGCCTTTAAGCTAGGCATAATGCATAGAGATTAAGTTGTATCAATTGAACCATCATCAAGATCATCGAAAAGTTCTTCAATAATACAACTAGTCTTAAGAGGACTTTCAAATAAAGGCCTCATAGAGATACTTCTAGGGAGAAGACCAAAAGGATAGAAGTCATGGGAAGGTTCATTTATAAATTCATCAAAGAGAGGTGTTTCTTCCAAAGTCTTTACAGTTTCAACCCCTTTGGCAATAGATGGATTACTTTTAGAACGGGGAGCCTTTCGAACGTGAATGAACTTAGGCTCCCTCTTTGCCGGAGTTTCTACCTTTTTGGTTTTGATTGAGGAGAAAGTAGTTCCTAGAGTATCAAAGATTTCCTCAATCTTGTCTATCCTAGAAGAGTCCAAGTCATGGAATTTGACGGTCTCCAAAGTTTTGAAAATTTTATGCATGGAGCTATCAAGCCTATTCAAATTCCCTTGGATCTTACGATCCAACTCATTTATCTTATTAATGCTTGGCATCTCTAGCTCTATTTTTTCAAGTTTTTTCATAATGTGAGCTAGGGTGATGTCCTCTTGAATGCTAACAACAGGGGGATTCCCAACAAGATTTTCAATAATACTAAGAGACTCCCAAACTGGGGCTTCTAAGAAATTCCCATTGATAGCAGTATCTAGAATAAACCTATTCCAAGAAGTAATTCCAACATAAAAATTTCTAAGCAAGATAGTAGTAGGTTGCTTCTTGGTGGCTCTTTTTTGTGAATCATTAATTCTATACCAAGCATCTTTCAAACTTTCCCCACCTCTTTGTTTAAAGGTGAGAACTTCTGCCTCGTCAAAGACAAAAGGACCCGACATAATGACAACTAAAGAATAAGATAACTATTTTTGGGATTTTCGATAAAAGATACTAAAGCAAAAAAAACTGAAAGGTAAACTAACAAGACTAAAAGCAAAGGTAAAAGATAGCGTGCAACTCCCCTATCCTGAAGAGTGGAGTCCCCGGCAACGGCGCCAGAAATTGCTTTGCTAGGTGGCTTCTCACCCCTCGTTGGTTACCCCAAGTGGAAGGTTTGAGATGCAGTGTAGCAGAAGTTTTCCCTTGGTAATACCACGGATCGATTTCCCAGAGACTCCCAGTTTCAACAAGAAGGTGTCAACTGCTAACGGCGCCAGATATTAGCAATCAACGTGGACCTGCACATAGATACAAATAACTTTGCTCCCAACGAGTACAGAGAGGTTGTCAATCCCTCCGGCCTTGTAGTTTACAAAGGATCAAACGCAAGTGATAATAGTGATAGGTATAATTGCAATAGTAAGTAAATAGCGGAAAAGTAAATAGCGGATGTGATCAATGATGGTAATATGGACCGGAGTCTCATGATGTTCACTAGTGATGTCTCTCTCCCAAAAGACGATAAAACAGCTATGTGAGGTAAACGAATTACAGCTGGGCAATTGACAGGACCATGTGCGCAAACCAATGCTGACTACATTGCAAGAAAGGTAGAGGTTCAAAGCATGGGCGGTACGCCAAAGTAAGTAGACCGAAATCCATCTATATCTACTACTAATCATCTACCTTGAGATATCTATCCAGAACATCTCGCTGGTATTAAGTTGCGAGCCCCATCCATAGTGTAAACTCAAAGCAACAGACAACTGCATTAAAAGAACTTTGCGTAAAGTAAACAATCCTTGCACCCGCGGGCACAAGCACCGTTGTTTTCCCCCTTGTGGCAACAACACATCCCCTAGACTCATGTTTCTGTCACTCAAGCTAGTCATCGAGGGGCATGAACCCACAATCAAGCATAACGTTCCCTCTTGGAGTCACTACCTACTACTTGGCCAAGGCAATAAATAACAACGGAGAACATGCAAGAATTACTTACGAACATAAATATAAAAGAGGTGAATCAAATATATTACTCAAACACAATCTGAACATAATCTCATAATCCATCGGATCCCAGCAAACTCATCATAGCAACAGCATAAGGATTACATATCTGCCTCGATCATGTAGTGCAGCTCACGAGGACTAATTAGTGAAGCACAAGAACGGGAGGAGAACATCACATAGCTACTGGTCATGGACCCATGGTCCAAGGGAGACTACTCACAACTCATCCGGGAGGCGTCCATGGTGGTGGAGAGGCTCCCAGTGGTGATCCTCCCCTCCGGCAGGGTGCCGAGAAGAGTTCTCCTGGTGCTCCCGATCTTGGAAGCGGCGGCGGCGGTGGAACAGAGATGAGATCGCGAAAAAGAGTTCCTGTTTCGAGGGTTTCTCGAGATGCTTTAAATATATACCAAAGGGGGGCATCGGAGGAGCCTCGGGGGGCCCAGGCGCCCCCCCGGCGCGGCCCAGGGGGGGGCGCGCCGCCAGGGCACCTGGAGTCGTGGTGCCCCCCCCCGGCTGTCCTTCGGGCGCACGGTAGTTTCTGGAACGCTGATTTTTTATATAATTTTTTTGGATTTTTCCTGGCAGTTCTCGTAATGTGAAAACCTGAAATACAAAAACAGCCAAAAACAGAAACTGGCAATGGGGTGCACTGAGTTAATAGGTTAGTCCAAATATGATCAAAAGTGTATGGAAGTGTATAAATATCATAGCAATATCACCCAAAAGAGGCATGGAGCAAGCAGAAATTATAGATACGTTTTGGACGTATCACTTGCTCATTGGCTACGCCATCCATTCCGATGATCTTCCTTTTGCCTCTCCTCACGACAACACGACTGGGCTTTGACAGGTCGGTAATGAAGAAGCATTGGTCAACTTGGGAAGCCAGTACCCATGGCTCATTTTTCGCGGTGACGTTTGCACCCGCGGTCTTGGATTTGGCTTCGGGTATAACCATGGTGGTGAAATACCGGTCTTCTTTTAGGACGCTCTTGGCCCATCTGACACGGAACATCGGGACCTTCTCTCCAGCGTAGCTCAGCTCCCAGATCTCCTCGATCCTTCCGTAGTATCTGTCCTTGTCATTACCGGTGTAGGATTCCATCGTTACCCCGGAGTTCTGATAACCATCGCTATTCATGTCCTTGGCCTCGGTGTAGAATGTGTAGCCGTTGATATCGTACGCCTCATAGGTCATCAGGTTGTGCTCGGCGCCCTGTGACAAGGCGAATATGAGTTGTTCTTCCGCGGAAGAATCCTCATGTAAAGGGTACGACAGAAGCTTCTGCTTGAACCAACGCGTGAAACATGAGTTGTGCTCTTTGATTATATCTCCGTCCGTCCTCTGTTGGCCTCGGTCATTGTACGTCTTCTCAATAAAGGTTTTGTGCTCTACCACCCAAGGATCGACCACGTCTATGTGTTGTAGCGCGACTAGGTTTGCTCTTTCAAAGTCAGCGAGTCGGCCCTCGAAGTCGACATGCATTTCGCGGCGACCATCACGGTGACCCCATCCAGCGAGCCTGGCGAGGTGCCTGTTGACGGGCAGACCAACGGGGTTCTCGATGCCTAGATAATTCGTGCAGTAGGAGATGCACTCTTCGGTCAGAAAGCCCCTGGCTATGCTTCCCTCTGGACGTGACATGTTGCGAACGTATCCTTTGATGACACCATTCATCCTTTCGAATGGCATCATGCTGTGCAGGAACGTCGGCCCGAGTTGGATGATATCGTCCACGATATGGACCAGCAGATGCACCATAACGTCGAAGAATGCGGGCGGGAAGTACATCTCAAGCTCGCATAGTATCACCACGATCTCTTCCTGTAGCCTTCTGAGTTGCCTCACGCCAACAGACTTCCGAGAGATGACGTCGAAAAAGTTGCATAGGCCAAATAGGGTTTCACAGACGTGCGCGTCCATGATCCCACGGATTGCAACTGGAAGTATCTGCGTCATCAGCACGTGACAGTCGTGAGACTTCATCCCGCTGAACTTCAGCTTCGCCCGGTCTAGGTATCTGCTTATCTTCCCCGCGTAACCGTAAGGAAGTTGTACTCCTACGAGGCAGGTGAAAAACTGCTCGATCTCCTCCTGACTTAGAGTGAAGCACGCGGGAGGGTAGTCATTTCCGGTCTTCTTGGCCTTTTTGCCTTTGTGATGACTTTCTTTGTCCTGCTTCGCCTCATCATCATCATCATCATCATCATCATGATCATCATATATAGCGTGAAGCTCCTGCCTGATGCCCATTGATTTCAAGTCTGCCCTTGCTTTCGGACCATCTTTGGTCCTCTCTGGCATGTTGAGCTGGGTACCAAGCAGACACTCGCACACGTTCTTCGTGATATGCATTACATCAAGGCTGTGAGGCACACGGTGGATCTTCCAGTACGGCAAGTCCCAGAAAACAGACCTCGTTTTCCATACCTTCAGCAGCGGCTCTGGCGCCTTTCGCTTCTTTCCCGGCTCTGGCGCCCGTTGCTTCTTTCCCGGCAGTGGGCAATCTTTCCAATTTTTCAATAGCTAGTCTATTTCCTCGCCGCTCCTCGTACGCGGGCGTCCTCGGGGTTCGGTTTCACCATCGAACAGATCCTTGCGTTTTCTCCACAGGTCATCGTCGCGAAGCCACCTTCGATGTCCCATGAACACGGTTTTCGAAGACCCGGGATCTCTATCTAGCTGGCGATACGTTGTGTCATCCATGCACCTGACGCATCCAGAAAATCCGTGGACCACCTGCCCCGCGACATATCCGTAACCGAGATAGTCGTGCACCGTCGTCAGCAGCGCGGCTCTCATAGGGAAATATTCTTTCTTTGCGGCATCCCACGTATTGGCTGGCGTTTTCCACAGCGTGTCTAGCTCCTCTTTCAGCAGCCCCAGATACAGATTGATGTCGTTCCCTGGTTGTTTCGGTCCTTCAATTAGCATACTCATGTGAATGTACTTCCTCTTCATGCACAACCAGGGGGGAAGGTTGTACATCCACACGAACACGGGCCAAGTGCTATGTGTGCTTCTCTGGCTGCCAAACGGGTTGACTCCATCGGTGCTCGCGCCCAGCACGATGTTCCTTGGATCGTTCCCAAATTCTAGGTCTTCGAAGTTCAACGCTTGCCACTGGCTCGCATCCTTAGGGTGACTCAGCATCTTGTCTTTTTTATCTATCTCCGGATCATTTGCGTCATCTTCTCGCTTCTTCTCCTCCCTATCCGCGTGCCAACGCAGGAGCTTTGCTACCTTAGGGTCCGCGAAATACCGCTGCAGACGAGGAGTGATCGGAAAGTACCACACCACTTTTCGAGGAGCTTTCTTCCTCTTCTTGTATCGAGTGACGCCGCACACCGGACATATGGTAGACTCCGCGTGCTCGTCCCGATAAATGATGCAATTGTTCATGCACACATGGTATTTCACGTGTGGTAAATCCAGAGGACACACGATTTTCTTCGCCTCCTCCAAACTGGTGGGGCACTTGTTCCCCTTGGGAAGACGTTCGTGCCAGAATGACATGTTCTCGTCGAAGCATGCGTCGGTCATTTTGTGTTTTACCTTCATCTCCAGAGCCATGAGCGTTACTTTCAGGCGGGTATCCTCGGGCCTGCATCCTTCATACAATGGAGTAACCGCATCTAACTCAAGTTGATCCATCTTGGCTTTCTCTCGGGCGGCAGCTCTTGCGTTATCGGTCTGCTTGAGAAGCAGCTCTTGAATATGAGGGTCCTGCACCCAGCCCATCGATGGTCCAGCGTCGTCTACTCCGCCGGCATCATCATCTTCATGATCATGCCCGTCGTCTGCTCCGGCATCTTCCTCATCATCATGTCCTGCATCTTCTACATGATGACTGTGTACAGCATCACCGTCGTGATCATCTCCTGGGGATTCTTCGTCTTCTCGCCCGCCCGAGCCGCGGTGGTTGTCTTGCTGCCCTTCCTCATTTCTTGCCCGGCCCCCATGGACGACTTCGTAGTCATCTTCATCACCTTGCCACCGATAGCCATCCATGAAACCACGCAAGAGCAGGTGGTCCCGCACCTGCCCGGAATCCGGGTCCGCAATAAGGCTCTTCAGCTTGCATCTTCGACACGGACATCTTATCTCCGTCTCGTTCTTTTGAAGCATCTCGGCCTTCGCGGACCTCAAAAACCTATTCACGATGCCTTCGGTCATCGTGCGCACCATGGTCGCCTGCGGGGTAGAGCAAAACGATATTTTAGAACCAAGAAAAAATTTGCCATGACTTTCCCTAAAAATAGGACAAAAAAGAATGCTTAATGCCAAAATTCCCACCGAAACGGAAATGAATCAACATTCCGAGAAAATATTGGCAACTATCGCATTTCAAATACCGGTACACCTCCAAACACAAACACATATGCAACACAACAAACATATGCAACACCACGAACATACATAGATCTAGCTAGGCCATAAAAAGTGCATGTGCACATTGTTGTATGGAGAACAACATAAATATAGCTTCCCCCCTTACTTACCTATCAAAACAAGGTAATTTAACCACTTAATTTGAATGAATCTATGGTGGAAATGAGGTGAAAAAGAGGAGGGACCCGAGACAAGGAGGAGGTGGAGAGAATGAAGTGGGGGAGAAAGTGAGTGTGGGTAGGAGAGGCTGTCCAAAATATCTTGTTGCTTCCCACTTACTAATGGCGCACCCACTATAAATGCGCCATTAGTAATCAAGGTTACTAATGGCGCATCCTCAGTTAGTGCGCCATTACTAGTTTTGCAAAAAAAAAAAACTAATGGCGCACTGTCGCACAGTGCGCCATTACTAGTTTAAACTAGTAATGGCGCACTGTGGGACAATGCGCCATTAGTAGTTTTGTAAAAAAAGAATAAAAAATATCATAAAAAAAGAACATTAATGGCGCACTTTACTGCTGGTGCGCCATTACTAGTTACAACTAGTAATGGCGCACTTCGTCTGGATGCGCCATTAGTATGTTTGGACAGGCGCACTAGTTTAAAAAAAAAAACTTTTTCATACTAATGGCGCACGCTTTGCCAGGTGCGCCATTAGTAGTTTGAACTCTAATGGCGTATCTGAGGTTGGTGCGCCATTAGTATATACTAATGGCGCACTGCTTGTCTGGTGCGCCATTAGTATCAATTCCATCTATAGCCCTTTTCCTAGTAGTGAGACGTCCGACTATGGCATTCTGTAATTTATTTTTGTTATAAGCCCTTTATGTGGTGTCACTCAGACGCCCGACTGTGGCCTGTTATCATTTATTATTTTCCTACGAGGCATCACCCAGACCCTCGTTTGGTCTTGTTATTTTTATCTTTTAGATTTCGGGAGGATTACCGCCCGACTTCCATTCTTTACTTTCAGTGCATTCATATTCTGTTTCGGTTGCATTTTTGCTGGAATACTCATATGCATTCATGTTGGCATTTGTTATATCTTAAGCCCGAACTGTCTTGCGAGTACATTCAAAGTACTCACCTGGCTTGTTGATTTGGCTAGATGTGGACGAGATCTCATGGATGAAGGGTTCGATAGCGAGTCCGACGCTTAGAGGAGTCCCAGTCAGTCCCTTGCGATCCTGGAGTTGATCACTATTTTATAACCGCTTCCGCCTACCACCAAATAAATCCATCGGGTCTCACTCCGACACTCGATGAACTGTAAAATATTGGAGTCACACCACCCATTTCACTGTGACTTATTTCACCGCCTTTTATTACGAGTCAGTAGTATGCCACCCTACCTTGTGCCATATCCGCCTCTATGTAATATATTGGCGCGCTTGTAATAAAATTTGTTGAGCCACCCCTAGCTCAACCGTGTATAATATTCAGTGTACTGGAAATTCTGTATCAAGGAATTGTCTGCCAGTAGGAATATTATTCCTCGCTGGTTATTAAAGAGATCGGTCTTCCGGTAATTATTTTACTGAAGGACCGGTCGGGACAACCTTGGTATCAGAGCCAGGCTGACTGTAGGAAGCCACTAGGTGCGCTCGCTAATCGGTTATTAGCGAAAAATTTGCTTTTCAGCGTTTTTACATCTGTAGCAATTTTCTGTTGGTCAGCATAAATTTATGGCCTGACTATTCGGAATTTTTGTCTACTTTTGTAGATGGCCAGCAACTACTGTGATGCACAGGTGTTCGCCAACATTCATGAGGGGTTTGTCAAGCTCCTCATCGCCATCATCAAAGTCGCAATTGGGCCATCCACATGTCCCAAATTTACACTCTACCGTCACAAGCTCAACGACAGCGTGTCTATGCATCAGGCTGTGGTACACTTCAAAGGTGGGCATTCTGAAGCGCGCCGCCTTCGATTTGTGGGCAGAGCCATGCCTACGGAGAGGCATGCTATGCAGATGGCTGCCCGTGAGGCGATAGCTCGTCTCCGGGACATTCTGCCTTCGATGAAGACTCGTCGCTTCCGTTACCTCCCATGCCACGTGCCTTATACGTGTCACTATGCATTTGCATGTGCAAATGGGGAGTGTGACGAAGCCATTGAATCAATGGTTGAATACCTTAAGGCTCTTGAGGCAGCCTTTGATAACCTGGTGGACGACCTGGTGGCCGCCCGTATGGAGATGGTCCAGAGTGGCTCCGCCAACAGGAGGGAGCTGCTCCATACCGCACCACCGATGACTTTTGTCTCGTCCGCCGCATCCTATGCACCTTCCATTGTAGCCACCGCTCGCCGTCTGCCTACCATTGAGGAGTTTGACCAAGTCATTGCTCCTACTCCAGTCAGAGCTGCACCGCCTGCTGCACCTGCTTCGACACCTCGTACTCACGCCTGGAGCCCATCAGTGAGGAGGAAGTTGAGTCTCCAGCACCACTGGGCCTTACCCTCGGCAGGCCGAGGGAAATCTTCAACATCTCCGACTAGCGCATCATTTCGTGACGCGCCGCGCTTGCTTGTAATATTTGTGTGATATGTAAAATAGGTTGATGGGAGTAGTCTGTTTGCGCATCATGTAGGACCTCGGAGGAGTGCACTAGTTTCTAATAACATGTCAGGATGTGTACGCACACCCTGAGTGACGTATATGTATAATTAGGATTTGCGTGTAACATATGTACTAGCAGCCTTCTCCGTGCGCAATCGACCAGTTTATTTCAAAAATCTTTTTCGAGCTCGTGTTTGACCGCTATTGCAAAATCTTGGTTTATTTTTGCTGCTCGGTTCTTCTCAGGTTTTCTGCTTTGTTACCCCAGAGTAAGAAATGACTCGTCCCTGGACACGTTCCATGCCAAGTCCGCCAGAGGAAAATTATGGCACGCAGACAAACAACAATTTCTCACAGGGGCAGTCAAGTCAGCAGGGCAGTGAGACAACATTTTCTCAAATATGCCGCATTTACGAGCAAAGTCAGCAACAGCACCAAGAAATGATGAACCATGTCATTAACATGGGAAATCACCGTGAACCATACTAGCTGCACTCAAAATTGTCTGAATTTCAGAAGACGCGTCCAACAACATTTTCACACACACACAAGCCTCTTGAGGCCGATGACTGGCTTCGAGACATTGAGAGGAAGTTAATTGTGGCACAATGCTCAGACCGTGAAAAAGTGTTGTACGCACCGCATTATCTCACGGGAGCAGCCGCGTCTTGGTGGGAAAATTTTCTGCTTATGCATCCCGACATAAATAATATCACCTGGGAAGATTTCAAGGAAGGCTTTCGTGGGGCACACATCCCTAAGAGTATCATGAAAATCAAGAAAAGAGAATTTGATGATCTCAAGCAAAGAGGCATGACAGTACAGGAGTACAACAGTTAGTTTGCGCAGTTATCACAATATGCTGATACGTCCAAAACGTATCTATAATTTCTGCTTGCTTCATGCCACTTTTGGGTGATATTGCTATGATATTCATACACTTCCATACACTTTTGATCATATTTGGACTAACTTACTAATCCAGTGCACCCCAGTGCCAGTTTCTGTTTTCGGCTGTTTTTGTATTTCAGGTTTTCACGTTTTGAGAACTGCCCAGAAAAATACAGAAAAAATATATAAAAATCAGCGTATCGGGAACGACACTGCTTCCGAAGGGGAGCCTGGGGGGCCACAGGGGCCCCAGGCGCCCTGTGGGCGCCCCCCCCCCTGGGGCCGCGCCGGGGGGGGCGCCTCGGCACCCCGAGAGCCCCCCGATGCCCTACTTTGGCAGATATTTAAAGGGTCCCCCGTAACCCTTGGAACAGGACTTCTTTTCGCGATCCCATCTCTGTTCCGCCGCCGCCGCCGCTTCCAAGATCGGGAGCACCAGGAGAACTCTTCCCGGCACCCTGCCGGAGGGGAGGATCACCACCGGGAGCTTCTCCACCACCATGGACGCCTCCCGGATGACTCGTGAGTAGTCTCCCTTGGACCATGAGTCCATGACCAGTAGCTATGTGATGTTCTCCTCCCGTTCTTGTGCTTCACTAATTAGTCCTCGTGAGCTGCCCTACATGATCGAGGCACCTATGTAATCCTTGTGTTGTTGCTATGTTGAGTTTGCTGGGATCCGATGGATTATGAGATTATGTTCAGATTGATCTTGAGTAATATATTTGATTCACCTCTTTTATATTTTAGTTCATAAGTAATTCTTGCATGTTCTCCGTTGTTATTTATTGCTTTGGCCAAGTACTAGGTAGTGACTTCAAGAGGGAACGTTATGCTCGATTATGGGTTCATGCCCCTCGATGACTAGCTTGAGTGACAGAAACATGAGTCTAGGGGATGTGCTGTTGCCACAAGGGGGAAAACAACGGTTCTTGTGCCCGCAGGTGCAAGGATTGTTTACTTTACGCAAAGTTCTTTTAATGCAGTTGTCTGTTGCATTGAGTTTACACTATGGGTGGGACTCGCAACTTAATACCAGTGAGATGTTCTGGATAGATATCTCAAGGTGGATGATTAGTAGTAGATGCAGATGGATTTCGGTCTACTTACTTTGGCGTACCGCCCATGCTTTGAACCTCAACATTTCTTGCAATGTAGTCAGCATTGGTTTGCGTTCGTGGTCCTGTCAATTGCCCAGCTGTAATTTGTTACCTCGCATAGCTGTTTTATCGTCTTTTGGGAGAGAGACATCACTAGTGAACATCATGTGACTCCGGTCCATATTACTATCATTGATCACATACACTATTTTACTTTCCGCTATTTTACTTACTATTGCAAATTACTATCTATCACTACTATCATATTGCTTTTAACCCTTTGTGAACTACAAGGCCGGAGAGATTGACAACCTCTCTGTACTCGTTGGGAGCAAAGTTATTTGTATCAGTGTGCAGGTCCACGTTGATTGCTAATTGCGCCGTTAGCAGTTGACACCTACCTGTTGAACCTAGGAGTCTCTGGGGATTCGATCCTTGGCATCTTTGCTAAGGGAAAACACTTCTACTTACTGCATCTTACACCTTCCACTTGGGGTAATCCAACGAGGGGTTCGAGGCCCATCAAGGAGTATTTTCTGGCGCCGTTGCCGGGGACTCCACTCTTCAGGATAGGGGAGTTGCATGCTATCTTTTACCTTTGCTTATTAGTCTTGTTAGTTTACTTTTCATTTTTGCTTTAGTATCCTTTTATCAAAAATCACAAAAATTTTATTTACCTTCCTGTTAGTAGTACTATCTGTTTAGTTAAACATGTTAGGATTTGGAGCTTTGAGGGAATCAGAGGTTTTAGATTTCTATCAAAGGGATGGAGAAAATATGAAGAAGGCATGGGACAGGATTTCTGATGCACATAGGAGAATTATGCCTTGGATACCTATAAAAATTGTGATTAGGAATTTTTACCATGGTCTTTTTAAATGGTGTAAACACTCCCTTGACATTATAGCCGAGGGAGATTTCTTAGAATGTGATGAAGCTAGGGCTCTTGAAATTATACATGGTCTATCTAGTTACTTTGTTTATGATCATAACTTTGATACTATCATAGATAGACTTGCTACTATTGAAAGGAGAATGGATGCTCTAGACTTAATAAAGGTAGAGAAACCCAAACCCAATGAGAGAGATATTTTGGAAATAGATAATGACTGGGAACCTCTTGTTAGGATTAGCATCTCTAATCAAGACTTCCTTGCTTATTGTGATATTGGATCTATGGTTTCTACTATGCCAAAAGTTGTTCGTGATTCTTTAAAATTTAACATGGATAGATTACCATCTTATCATGAACATACTAATGGAGATATTTCTGAAATCCAGGGAAAAATAAAAGACGTGCCGGTTAAATTCCTTAAAGGGTTTGCAATGATTGATTTCTTCATCATGGAGCCAAACCAAGGAAATATAGTGCTTGGAAGGGACTTCCTCCGAGCAGTTAAAGGCTTCATTGATATAGGTAAGGGACAAATCCGCTTACGCGGGAAGGCAAAAGGTGTGTACCCCTTTCCTAGAAGGAACAAGAATGAACTTGTTGAGGAATCAATTGAACCAATTTATAACTCCGATTATTATGATGAATATTGATTCCTCTATGCATTATGCCTAGCTTAAAGGCATAAAAGAAAGCGCTTTTGGGAGGCAGCCCACATGAATAAATTTTTTGCTTTTGTTGTGTCTTGATGTTGTTTACTGCTGTAGCATCATCATTGTATCTTTGCTTTTCATATTTGTGCCAAGTATAGCCTCTGATTGCTAGAAAGTTCAAAAGTTGTGAGGTGCTGTCCAGGAAACAGATTCTGTCCTTGGATAGAAAAATTCGTATAAAATCACCAGATCATCTTTTTGGTCTGAATTTTTTCGACAGCGTTCTCTATATAATTGTCTTTCGTGCATCAGTTCTGAGTTTTTTGATTTGAGTTGCAGAAGTATCCCGAACAGGTCAATTACTGCCTGCTGTTCTGTTTTTCACAGATTCTGTCCTGTTTTGCCTTACCTTCACTTTGCAAATTAAGAACTTGCTTTTTCTTTGCAAAAACCTTTTGGCAATCTTGAGAAACAGTAGAACTTCAAGAATATCCTTATTTCCAGCACGGTATAATTATTTTATTAAGGGTACTAACCTCGCTAATCAGATTATGATGAGTTATGTATGAAGGGAGTTTTCAAGTGTGCGAGGGAAGATGATAAAAAGATTCAGGAGTGTCAAGCGCTCAAGCTTGGGGATGCCCCCGTGCACCCCAAGAAATATTCAAGGAGACTCAAGCATCTAAGCTTGGGGATGCCCCCGTGCATCCCCTTCTCCATCAACATTATCAGTTCGTCTTTCGTTCCGCTATATTTTTATCACTTCATGTGTTATGTGCTATGCTTGGAGCGTCTTGCTTTTAGTTTTCTTTTTAGTTTTTCATAACGAGTCGGAACCCAGCATTCCTTTATGTGGGAGAGAAACACGCTCCACCTCTACCTAGAACATTACATAGAATTTTCATGTCTATCTATGCTGTGTGTGTTCTTTGTCTTTTAATAGCTACTATCGTGCTCTGCTCTTAGTATTCATGCTTATCTTTTCAAGAGCTTTTATTTAGTTGGTTGCTTGAACTCTTTTTAATTACCATGCTCACCTTATTAAGAGAGTTTGCTTCCATTGCATGGGATAATGTGTCTATGATAAAGATGCTACTTTCATGATGGTGCTTAGTAGTTCAGGTTTTCTTTTGGTTAATCTCGAATAGCTGGGGGGTTCCCAATGTGTCATTGGAATACCAACTTGGTTTGTTTTCCTATGATGTAGTATGGCTTAGTAATATCTTCCTTTGAGAATTTATTTTGATTGACTTGGCGTATGCTCACGCATATTCAAGACTGTAAAGAAAGTCTGTCAAGCCTTGATGATCTTTTGTTTCTAAGTAGCGATATAACTACCATGCCTAATTCAATATTGCTTTGTCGCTCTGCATGATTATGACCGTCATTGCTCTCCTAGTTGGTCGCTCCCAGTCTTTTGCTAACCTCCACCTGCACTAAGCAAATTAACCATGCAATACATAGCTCATGGGAAAGTAGCCTAAAAACTATTGTGGTAAAGAATATGTTGCTTATGTATCTTATTTCTTATGAGTTGCTTGCTGAGCGGTAACCATGTTTCTGGGGACGCCATCAACTGTCACACTTTTGTTGAATATCATGTGAGTTGCTATGCATGTTCGTCTTGTCTGAAGTAAGGGTGATTTACCGTGGGTTGAATTAATATGCATATTGTTAGAGAAGAACATTGGGCCGCCAACCAAAGCCATGCGTCATGGTGGAAGTTTTAGCTTGGACCTTAATCCTCAATCTCTCATGAGAATATGCTTATGCATTAAAGAGGAGTCCATCATCTATTTTCTATGTTGTCCCGGTATGGATGTCCTCAAGTTGAGATTTATCAAAAACGAGAAATCAAACGCGATCTATCTCCTTGGACCTTTGTACAGGTGGCATAGAGGTACCCCTTTGTGACACTTGGTAAAAACATATGCAATGCAATGATAACCCATGGGAATCCGAGCTAATTAGGACAAGGAGCGAGCACTATTAGTATTCGATGCATGAGGCTTGCAACTTATAAGATGTTTTATACATGACACATATGAAGTACTACTACCGTTGACACAATTGCTTCCATGTTTCATAATAAAAAGCTCTAGCACTTCAAGCATCAACTACTGAGAGCATGATTGTCATTCTGAGTGTAATGTGCATTGTCCCAAAGTAGCATTGTCTTTTGCATGATTGTGATATCGTTTATTTTGAAATGATTGTATCTAGTCATCACTTAAACCTTGAAGGTGCCCCTGCATTTATGTTTTGCATCACTAAAGGGGGCAAGCTAGATATCACTTGATCATATTTGCACATCATGTTCATTGCAAATCTTTTTGATGTTTCAGTTTCATATTGTAAAACTTTCAGTCATTTGTGATTTTCTCTTGAGACACCTTAAGTACTTTAGAATCATTGTCTCAGTAAGCATTTGTCATATGACTATGAGAAAGTCCAATTTGGTTAATAGCATGTCACCACAGAAATTATTCTTGTTATCATTTACCTACTCGAGGACGAGCAGGAATTAAGCTTGGGGATGTTGATACGTCCAAAACGTATCTATAATTTCTGCTTGCTTCATGCCACTTTTGGGTGATATTGCTATGATATTCATACACTTCCATACACTTTTGATCATATTTGGACTAACTTACTAATCCAGTGCACCCCAGTGCCAGTTTCTGTTTTCGGCTGTTTTTGTATTTCAGGTTTTCACGTTTCGAGAACTGCCCAGAAAAATACAGAAAAAATATATAAAAAATCAGCGTATCGGGAACGACACTGCTTCCGAAGGGGAACCTGGGGGGCCACAGGGGCCCCAGGCGCCCTGTGGGCGCCCCCCCTGGGCCGCGCCGGGGGGGGGGGGCGCCTCGGCACCCCGAGAGCCCTCTGATGCCCTACTTTGGCAGATATTTAAAGGGTCCCCCGTAACCCTTGAAACAGGACTTCTTTTCGCGATCCCATCTCTGTTCCGCCGCCGCCGCCGCTTCCAAGATCGGGAGCACCAGGAGAACTCTTCCCGGCACCCTGTCGGAGGGGAGGATCACCACCGGGAGCTTCTCCACCACCATGGACGCCTCCCGGATGACTCGTGAGTAGTCTCCCTTGGACCATGAGTCCATGACTAGTAGCTATGTGATGTTCTCCTCCCGTTCTTGTGCTTCACTAATTAGTCCTCGTGAGCTGCCCTACATGATCGAGGCACCTATGTAATCCTTGTGTTGTTGCTATGTTGAGTTTGCTGGGATCCGATGGATTATGAGATTATGTTCAGATTGATCTTGAGTAATATATTTGATTCACCTCTTTTATATTTTAGTTCATAAGTAATTCTTGCATGTTCTCCGTTGTTATTTATTGCTTTGGCCAAGTAGTAGGTAGTGACTCCAAGAGGGAACGTTATGCTCGATTGTGGGTTCATGCCCCTCGATGACTAGCTTGAGTGACAGAAACATGAGTCTAGGGGATGTGCTGTTGCCACAAGGGGGAAAACAACGGTGCTTGTGCCCGCGGGTGCTAGGATTGTTTACTTTACGCAAAGTTCTTTTAATGCAGTTGTCTATTGCATTGAGTTTACACTATGGGTGGGACTCGCAACTTAATACTAGCGAGATGTTCTGGATAGATATCTCAAGGTGGATGATTAGTAGTAGATGCAGATGGATTTCGGTCTACTTACTTTGGCGTACCGCCCATGCTTTGAACCTCAACATTTCTTGCAATGTAGTCAGCATTGGTTTGCGTTCGTGGTCCTGTCAATTGCCTAGCTGTAATTTGTTACCTCGCATAGCTGTTTTATCGTCTTTTGGGAGAGAGACATCACTAGTGAACATCATGTGACTCCGGTCCATATTACTATCATTGATCACATACACTATTTTACTTTCCGCTATTTTACTTACTATTGCAAATTACTATCTATCACTACTATCATATTGCTTTTAACCCTTTGTGAACTACAAGGCCGGAGAGATTGACAACCTCTCTGTACTCGTTGGGAGCAAAGTTATTTGTATCTGTGTGCAGGTCCACGTTGATTGCTAATTGCGCCGTTAGCAGTTGACACCTACCTGTTGAACCTAGGAGTCTCTGCGGATTCGATCCTTGGCATCTTTGCTAAGGGAAAACACTTCTACTTACTGCATCTTACACCTTCCACTTGGGGTAATCCAACGAGGGGTTCGAGGCCCATCATATGCCAACGAAGAGCGAATGACAGAAAATAGAAAGATGGAGAAATTCCTGGACGGACTGGCACCAGCACTAAAATGCCAGTTAGTCGTACATACTTTTCCAGATTTCAAGACACTGGTAGACAAAGCCATTACACTGGAAAATGAACGTCGCAGCCTGGAAGACATCCGCAAGAGAAAAAGGGATCAGACCAACCACCCCCGCAACAACAAGAATAAAATGAATTTCCAGAGGAACGTTGTGAACAGACCCACGACCAACGACACCCGTCCAAATAAGAATTTTCATGTAAGAGACAAGGATTTCACCTATCGCTCGGGTGTTACCTGTTATGCATGTGGAGAAGAAGGACACTATGCCAAACAGTGCCCTAAGCCAAGAAACTCAGCGCCAAAGCCGAACAGCAACGGGAACAATTCCGCGCCCAAGCGTAACAATTTCAACCCCAATAACAATCACAGGAAAGGCCACCTGAACCATGTGACCAAGGAGCAGGCACAGGATGCACCGGATATCGTACTCGGTACGTTCCCTGTCAACACAATACCTGCCACGGTTTTGTTTGATTCTGGAGCTTCTCATTCGTTCATTTCGACGAGTTTTGCTTTGCAACATGGTTTTTCAATGCTTCCCTTGGGAAAATCAATGACCATCAAGTCCCCCGGAAGTAGGCAGATCACTCAGAATTACTGCCAGGGTTTGACCATTGAAATTGAGGGATTAAAATTTCACGCAAACCTCATTGTGTTGGAAAACAAAGGACTGGATGTTATCCTGGGTATGGACTGGCTAACCACCAATAAAGGATTTATCGACTGCTTCAACAGGACAGTGATTCTTACTCATCATCATGGAAAAACAATAAGAGTCACAGCCCAGGAGAGACAAGTATCTCGGCAACCAAAATTAAACAAAGTTGATGCATCTGAGTTAAGCAAGGTTCCAGTTGTATGTGAATTTCCGGACGTATTTCCCGAGGAATTACCAGGCATGCCGCCAGACAGAGAAATAGAGTTCATTATTGAGCTAGCACCAGGAACCACACGCATATATAAGAAACCATACAGAATGGCGCCATCCGAGTTGGTTGAATTAAAGAAGCAAATAAAGGAATAGCTGGACAAGGGATTTATACGGGCCAGCTCCTCGCCATGGGGCTCGCCGGTATTATTTGCCAAAAAGAAGGATGGGACCATGAGGCTGTGTATAGACTACCGAGCGCTCAACATGGTCACAATAAAAAATAAATATCCGATGCCACGGATAAATGATTTATTTGACCAGCTCGCACAAGCCAAGGTTTTCTCAAAAGTTGACTTAAGGTCAGGTTATCATCAGCTGAAAGTACGCACAGAAGATATCCCGAAAACGGCATTCACCTCAAGATACGGACTTTATGAATTTACAGTGATGCCGTTCGGACTGACGAACGGCCCCGCATATTTCGTCCACCTCATGAACAAAGTATTTATGAAATTCATGGACAAGTTTGTGGTGGTATTTATTGATGATATTTTGGTATATTCCAAGACACCGGAAGAACATGCTGAACACCTCCGCATTGTACTGGGAGAATTAAGGAAACACCAACTTTACGCCAAATTCAGCAAATGTGAATTTTGGTTGAGACAAGTGGGTTTCCTAGGACACATATTAACGCAAGAAGGAATTGCTGTGGACCCAAATAAAGTCAAGGCTGTACTTGGCTGGAAGTCGCCAGCCAGTGTAACGAATATACGCAGTTTCCTCGGTATGGCCGGATATTACAGAAGGTTTATTGAAGGATTTTCCACCATAGCCAAACCAATGACCCAGCTGCTCAAGAAGGATAAGAAATTCGAGTGGACCGAAGCATGTGAGAAAAGCTTCCAAGAGCTCAAAAAGAGGTTAACGACAGCCCCAGTATTAATTGTGCCAGACATACACAAGAGCTTTGAAGTATATTGCAACGTATCCCGAAAAGGCCTCGGATGCGTACTAATGCAAGAAGGCAAAGTAGTCGCCTACGCATCCCGGCAACTGCGAAAACATGAAGCAAATTATCCTACTCATGATTTGGAGTTGGCAGCAGTCATTCATGCACTCAAGGAATGGAGGCACTTCTTGCTTGGAAATCGTTGTGAAATATATACGGACCACAAGAGCCTCAGCTATATTTTCACACAGCCAGATCTAAATTTACGACAACGACGCTGGTTGGAACTGGTAAAGGATTACAACGTTGGTATCCACTATCACCCCGGGAAAGCAAACATAGTAGCCGATGCTCTCAGCCGTTACCCCAGCCCGAACAGCGGCAGCATACAGAACCTGAGACCCGAATTTCAGCGAGAATTCGCCAGACTCAACCTAATGATGGTCACGGAAGGCGAAGTATCCAAGCTAGAAATACAGCCTATGCTGATAGAGCAAATAAAGAAGGCTCAACTCGGACACCCCAGCATCGAAGGGATAAAAAGAAAAGTAAGTCAGGGCAAGGCTTCAGAATTCACCATAGACAGTGAAGGAATATTGTGGTTCGGAGACAGACTTTGCGTACCCAACAACAACGACCTCAAACAGCAAATTCTAGCGGAAAGTCATACCGCTCCATACTCAATCCACCCTGGAGGTACGAAAATGTACAAAATTATTCAGGAAAGATTTTGGTGGCACGGCATGAAGAGGGATATAGCCACATTTATTGCATGCTGCGATTCATGTCAAAGCATTAAAGCCGAGCACCAAAAACCCGCAGGGCTATTACAGCCAAATAAGATACCAGAATGGAAATGGGATGATATCAGAATGGATTTTATTGTTGGACTACCACGGTCTCAACACGGTAACGATGCCATATGGGTCATCACAGATAGACTGACCAAGGTGGCAGATTTCATACCCGTCAAGACAACACACACCACTCAGAAGCTCGCCAAGCTTTACCTCGCCCGGATAGTATGCCTACATGGTGTTCCCTTGACTATAATATCCGACAGGGGCACTCAGTTCGTCTCAAAATTTTGGGACCAGTTGCAGCAAGCCCTCGGAACACAACTAACGTTCAGCACGGCTTACCACCCCCAGACTGGAGGACAAACGGAACGAGTAAATCAAATACTCGAAGACATACTAAGGGCATGTGTCCTCACCTATGGGGCCAGTTGGGAGGAAAGCTTACCATATGCCGAGTTCGCATATAACAATAGTTACGAAGCTAGCCTACAGATGGCACCTTTCTAAGCCTTGTACGGACGAAGATGCCGTACACCATTGAATTGGTCGGAAACAGGGGACAGTCGCATATTTGGCCCGGATATGTTGAAGGAAGCCGAGGAGAAAGTAAAAATGATACGGGATCGACTCAAGACCGCCCAGAGCCTACAAAAGAGCTATTACGACCAAAAGCATCGGGAAATAAGTTTTGAGCCCGGTGACGACGTATACCTGCGTGTGTCACCGATGAGAGGACTACAACGATTCAAAGTCAAAGGGAAACTAGCACCACGATTCATCGGACCCTTCCGTATAGTTGCACGAAGAGGCACAGTAGCTTACCAACTGGACCTTCCCAAGGAACTGTCCGACGTCCACGACGTGTTCCACGTCTCGCAACTACGGAAGTGTGTAAGCAACCCAGAGAAACATGTGTCACATGAAAATCTTGATGTGCAACCAGATCTTACATACCGAGAACACCCAGTGAAGATTTTGGAGGAGTCTGAAAGGAGGACCCGAAAGAAAACTATTAAATTTCTCAAAGTTCAGTGGAGTAATCACACAGAGGATGAGGCAACATGGGAAAGGGAAGATTTCCTTCGGACAAAACATCCGCACCTATTTGAGGATCAGCTGAAATCTCGGGGAAGAGATTTTTCCTAAGGGGGTAGGTGTTGTAACACCCCAAATTTTTGAGTTGGTTTTTCCTTCAAACTTCTGGCCTTTTGGAAGGGGATTGTTTGATCTTTTCTTTTTCCCTTCTAAAATCCCTTTTTGCCAAAGTTTGTGTGTCTTCTCAAGCTTGGTTTTTGGCCTTGAAGTTCTCCTCTTGTGTTTGGCTCAAGCACAAGTTGAGATTCAAAAGGGAGTTGTTTGAGTTCACCACTTCTTGTTTTAAAATTCTCAAGTTTAACCTTGACTTATCTCCCCTCCAACCTTCATCTTGCCATGATTCCAATAGGAACAATCCTCACAAAGACTCTCTTCACACCATGGGACAAGCATTTCATCAATTCCAGCAAGTTGTGAGCTTATTGGGATTTTTCCCCTATTTATTTCATTCCAAAAACAATTCTGTCTTTTATAGTGGACCTTGGTGATTTACAAAGGAACCACAATTTTCATCTACCTATTTGGCTCCAAACCAACTCTCCTAGATAGTCCTTAGTACCCCCAACCTAGATCCATCTTGTTTCACTGGTCCATAGTTCAAAATTTTCAAATTTCACCTGCTGCAAGTTTGGACCAGATTTGCAAAATTTGGTGAAATTCATATTTATCTTCATCCAAAAATTCTGTGAAAAATCATGTAGCCTCTAGATACATCAAGAGGCCACTCCACCAAAAATAAGCTCTAGAGACATTGCACAAATACCAGAATCAATTCATCAAACACCTAGCCTACACTATTCTGTCAAATTCAGAACTGTTAACTGAAACTGTCGACAGTTCAACACTTCGTCAGTTTCGTCAGATCATTCAGCGCAGCGACAAAACTCGTCTGTGCTTCCTTGGCTCGACGCTGCACTGCAGCTTCTCCTTATCCACGCGCCGCACGGTCGCTTGGCCGTTTCTGGGCGTTGGTGGCGCCCTGGCCCGACCGTGCGGGCGGCTGCCACGGCCACAGTGCCGCCCGTGGCGGCTGACAGAAGCAACGCCGCAGCTCCACGCCGTTTTGCGCCGCCCAGACCATCGCAGTGCTCCGCGTGTCCCTCCCCACAGCCAACGCACGCCTGGCATACCGTCGCCGTGGCCTGGCACGCGCAGAGCGCCGTTTCTGCCGCCGACAAGCCGCGCGGACGTTCCGTCGAGGGCAGGCCGTAACTCCACCTCTACTGCTAAGTTAAGCGCGGGAATGGAGCTCCTACAGATCATAGATGATGCTCAAGCCCCTAGCCCCGCCGTCCGACCACTGCAGCGCCGTAATTGGCTCGCCGGACTTATCCGTTCGCGGCAGCCACCTCGAGCCGCCTATAAAAGGCACCCCCGAGCTCGTGCTCGAGCACACACGCCTCCACTACTTCCCTAGACCGCGCCCAACCTCTGGAAGAGCCCCGAGAGGCTTTTCTTCCCCGGCTCCGGCCAGCTACCTCCGCCTCGGGCTCCAGCTCCGTTCACTTCGGTGAGGGCTCCTCCGCCGCCGTAAACTTGAACGTAGTACCCTGGCATCCACCTAGTCCTAACCCCCAACCCAATTTCTCTCTAGAAACCTTCTCCGACGAGGTCCACGAACACCCGAACCACCGCCCGCCGGAGATAAGCTCGCCGTTGACGAGGAACTCGCCGGCACCCAACTCCACCACCGTTCGACGCGGAAGACCACCATGAAGCCATAGGTACCACTCCCCTCCCCTATCTCGCCGTGGATCGACGCCGGCGATCACCGCAGCACCGGCGCCGATGCGGCACTGTTTCTTTTTTTCAAACCTGACAGGTGGGGTCCCTCTGTCAGTCTCTCACCTCTCCCCCTCGAACCATTTTCTGCTGGCGTATTTTAGCAAAGTGCGTTTTCCCTCTACATGTGACGCACTGCGTACCGGTTCGCTTTGTCCTTTTCTGTTCTAGCCCCTGGATCTTTTCTGTTTCATTACAGATGGGTCCCTAGACAGAAACCTTAATATCTTTTAAACTAAAGTGATTTTGAGTTGATTCTTTTTCTGTCCACTTTGGTTTTCTGTCTAGTTTTTTGTCATTTTTATGTGGAAATATTTTGAGCAACTTTTTTTGCACGCGCGGTATTTATGTAATATATATTTTTGTTTGAATACATAGATACCGGAGGCCGTGACGGAGACGTGAATGACACCGAGTTAGGCTCCGACTTTTCAGAACCAGGCAAGCATGTTTGAACTCTTGATATGATGAGTGTGTTGCATGTTTGCGCGAGTAGCTCGTTCATAAGCATGATCATATGGGCATATGTGTATGGCATATTTCATGCAAGTAAGCTTCTGGTGAGTCCCGAAGGAGAATGTTGAACCACCTCGATCATATGGTGATACGATGGGGTGGAATGCTAGTATTGTTGGAGCATGCCAGTAGTTGGTCAACTCAGTATCAACGGAGATCATGTCATGATTCCGTTCGTCTCCTTTTCAGTACTATCATAGGCCGTCCGTTGGGATTACGGTCTAGTCGGTTGTAAACCACTTTCCGAGTACACACCAAGTAGAGGGGCCGGGATGAGGGTTCCATGGCCCTGGATTAATGCCCGTCATCCGGTCAGGGGGCATGGGTGTTTCCGGTTGGGACCGAGAGGGGGGCACCCCTTAGAGCGTGCATATATAAATTTGATCCCATGCTATTCGAGGTTGTAGCCTTCCCGTCTTAAAGTTTTCCGTGAATGTTGTCACGGGTGATTCCGGACGACAGGATGTTAAATGGGTGTGTACTGGTTAGTTGGGTTTCTACTAAAACACCGTGGACGGGGCTAGCCCACGTGGCTAGTAGAACCCGTTGGCTATGAGTTATTAGTACAAGCTTTGCAGAGTTAAAATCCCTTCAGTAGCCATGTTTATGGCCTAGGATCAATATTCATGTCAGCCCGGTGACCGTCTCTAGTATATTCTTGTGAGTAACCAAAATAGTGTTGTCATCAAGTTCATTTGGTAAATGAACTCATCACTATCTCTGTATTGATTTTTCTCTCCGAAGTATTTCATCATTATATACTGTTATTTATAAGCCCTTTATGTGATGTCGCTTAGACGTCCGACTGTGGCATCCTTGTTATTTATTTTTGTTATAAGCCCTTTATGTGATGTCGCCTAGACGTCCGACTGTGGCATTCTGTTATTTATTTTTGTTATAAGCCCTTTATGTGGTGTCACTCAAATGCCCGACTGTGGCCTGTTATCATTTATAATTTTGCTACGAGGCGTCACCCAGACCCTCGTTTGGTCTCGTTATTTTTATCTTTTGGATTTCGGGAGGATTACCGCCCGACTTCCATTCTTTACTTTCAGTGCATTCATATTCTGTTCCGGTTGCATTTTTGCTGGAATACTCATATGCATTCATGTTGGCATTTGTTATATCTTAAGTCCGAACTGTCTTGCGAGTACATTCAAAGTACTCACCTGGCTTGTTTATTTGGCCAGATGTGGACGAAGGCGATCTCATGGATGAATAGTTCGATAGCGAGTCCGGCGCTTAGAGGAGTCCCAGTCAGTCCCTTGCGATCCTGGAGTTGATCACTGTTTTATAACCGCTTCTGCCTACCTCCAAATAAATCCATCGGGTCTCACTCTGACACTCGATGAACTGTAAAATATTGGAGTCACACCACCCATTTCACTGTGACTTATTTCACCGCCTTTTATTACGAGTCAATAGTATGCCACCCTACCTTGTGCCATATCTGCCTCTATGTAATATATTGGCGCGCTTGTAATAAAATTTGTTGAGCCACCCCTAGCTCAACCTTGTATAATATTCAGTGTACTGGAAATTCTGTATCAAGGAATTGTCTGCCAGTAGGAATATTATTCATCGCTGGTTATTAAAGAGATCGGTCTTCCGGTAATTATTTTACTGAAGGACCGGTCGCGACAATCATGTCATCTTGCTTAAGGCGTTACTCTGTTCTTATGAACTCAATACACTAGATGCATGCTGGATAGCGGTCGATGTGTGGAGTAATAGTAGTAGATGTAGGCAGGATTCGGTCTACTTGTCTCGGACGTGATGCCTATATACAATGATCATGCCTAGATAGTCTCATAATTATTCGCTTTTCTATCAATTGCTCGACAATAATTTGTTTACCCGCCGTAGAATATCGCTATCATGAGAGAAGCCACTAGAGAAAACTATGGCCCCCGGGTATATTCTCAACATATCAATCTACATCTACTTTACTTTTATCGCTTTTATTTGTTGTTCTTATAAACTAAAAATACCAAAAATATAAACTATCATCTCTATCAGATCTCACTTTCGTAAGTGACCGTAAAGGGATTGACAACCCCTTTTCGCGTTGGCTGCGAATTTCTTATTTG
Organism: Secale cereale; assembly: GCA_902687465.1. Lineage (NCBI taxonomy): Eukaryota > Viridiplantae > Streptophyta > Magnoliopsida > Poales > Poaceae > Secale > Secale cereale. The sequence continues at coordinate 940,239,719 of LR738711.1, forward strand.
TTTGTGCAGGTGTGAGGGACTCGCGCGTGGTCTCCTACTGGATTGATACATTGGTTCTTAAAAACTGAGGGAAATACTTACGCTACTGTGCTGCATCTCCCTTTCCTCTTCGAGGGAATACAACGCAAGCTCAAGAAGTAGCAAGGAGAATTTCTGGCACCGTTGCCGGGGAGGCTTACGCAAAATTCATATACTAAGTACCTATCACAAACCCTTATCCTTCGCATTACATTTATTTGCCTCTCATTTTCCTCTCCCCCACTTCACCCTTGCCGTTTTATTTGCCCTTCTTCCGCCATGTGGTTATCGTTCGCTTGCTTCTCGTTTGCTTGTGTGTGTTGGATTGTTTGCTTGTCACTATGCCTCAGAACAATACCAATTTGTGTGACTTCTCAAATACCAACAACAATGACTTTATTAGCACTCCGATTGCTCCTATTACCGATGCTGAATCTTGTGAGATCAATGCTGCTTTGTTGAATCTTGTCATGAAAGATCAATTCTCCGGCCTTCCTAGTGAAGATGCTGCTACCCATCTAAACAACTTTGTTGATTTATGTGATATGCAAAAGAAAAGGGATACGGATAACGATATTGTTAAATTCAAGTTATTTCCGTTTTCACTTAGAGATCGTGCTAAAATTTGGTTTTCCACTTTGCCTAGAAATAGTATTGATTCGTGGAATAAGTGCAAAGATGCTTTTATCTCTAAGTATTTCCATCCTGCTAAGATCATCTCTCTTAGAAACGATATTATGAATTATAAGCAACTAGATCATGAGCATGTTGCACAAGTTTGGGAGAGAATGAAATTGATGATACGTAATTGCACCACACATGGTTTGAATCTATGGATGATTATTCAGAACTATTATGCTGGCTTGAATTTTGCTTCTAGAAATCTTTTAGATTCGGCCGCCGGAGGCACTTTCATGGAAATCACCTTAGGAGAAGCTAGCAAACTCCTAGATAATATTATGGTTAATTATTCTCAATGGCACACCGAAAGATCTACTAGTAAAAAAGTGCATGCTATTGAAGAAATTAGTGTTTCGAGTGGAAAGATGGATGAACTTATGAAATTATTTGCTGCTAAGAGTGCTTCTTCTGATCCTAATGATATTCCTTTGTCCACTTTGATTGAGAATAACAATGAATCTTTGGATGTGAATTTTGTTGGTAGGAATAATTTTGGTAACAATGCTTATAGAGGTAATTTTACTCCTAGGCCTTTAACTAGTAATTCCTCTAATAATTATGGTAATTCCTAAAACAACTCTTATGGAAAGATGCCTTCTGAATTTGAAACTAGTGTTAAGGAGTTTATGATCTCGCAAAAGAATTTCAATGCTATGCTTGAAGAGAAATTGCATAAAATTGATGAATTGGCTAGAAGTGTGGATAGAATTACTCTTGATGTTGATTCTTTGAAACTTAGATCTATCCCACCTAAGCATGATATCAATGAGTCTCTCAAAGCCATGGGAATTTCCATTGATGAATGCAAAGAAAGAACCGCTAGGATGCGTGCTAAAAGAGAAGATTATATTAAAGTGTGTTCTTCTAGTTATCATGAAAATAAAGATGAAGATCTGAAGGTTATTGCTACCTCTTGAGCTTGCGTTGTATTCCCTCGAAGAGGAAAGGGAGATGCAGCACAGTAGCGTAAGTATTTCCCTCAGTTTTTGAGAACCAAGGTATCAATCCAGTAGGAGACCACGCGCTAGTCCCTCGCACCTGCACAAACAAATAACAACTTCGCAGCCAACGCGATAAGGGGTTGTCAATCCCTTTACGGTCACTTACGATAGTGAGATCTGATAGAGATGATAATTATATTTTTGGTATTTTTTAGTTTAATAAAACAGCAAATAAACAACGGCAACAGAAATTGACGGGAAAGTAATATGATAAAGATAGACCCGGGGGCCATAGTTTTCTCTAGTGGCTTCTCTCATGATAGCGATATTCTACGGCGGGTAAACAAATTACTGTCGGGCAATTGATAGAAAAGCGAATAATTATGAGACTATCTAGGCATGATCATTGTATATAGGCATCACGTCCGAGACAAGTAGACCGACTCCTGCCTGCATCTACTACTATTACTCCACACATCGACCGCTATCCAGCATGCATCTAGTGTATTGAGTTCATACGAACAGAGTAACGCCTTAAGCAAGATGACATGATGTAGAGGGATAAACTCAAGCAATATGATGAAAACCCCATCTTTTTATCCTCGATGGCAACAATACAATACGTGCTTTGCTGCCCCTACTGTCACTGGGAAAGGACACCGCAATATTGAACCCAAAGCCAAGCACTTCTCCCATTGCAAGAACTATAGATCTAGTAGGCCAAACCAAACCAATAATTCGAAGAGACTTGCAAGGATATTATGAGCACACATAAAAAGTTCAGAGAAGAACCGAGTATCTTTCACAGATAATCTTGATCATAAACTCACAATTCATCGGATCTCAACAAACACACCACAAAAAGAGATTACATCGAATAGATCTCCTCGAAGACCGAGGAGAACTTTGTATTGAGATCCAGAGAGAGAGAAGAAGCCATCTAGATACTAGCTATGGACACGAAGGTCTACGGTAAACTACTCACAACTCATGGTGAGGGCGATGATGATGATGAAGGCCTCCGTGATGGATCCCCCTCCCGGAACAGGCTCCAAGATGGGATCTCCATGGGAACAGCAGCTACGGCGGTGGAATTAGGGTTTTCTCTCTTCGTATGGAGTTTCTGGGGTACATAGGTATATATAGGAAGAAGAGGGGCACCAGGGGCCACAGGGGTTGCCCTCGAGGCAGGGGGGCGCGCCCTGGGAAGGGGGGCGCGCCCCCACCCTCGAGTGTGGGCCCCATGTCCTCTGGCTTGGCCCCAAAGTCTTTCGTGCGTGATTTCCTCCAAAAATATCTCCTGTGAAGGTTTAATTCCGTTTGGACTCCGTTTGATATTCGTTTTCTGCAAAACCCTGAAATAGGCAAAAAAACAGCAATCTGGACTGGGCCTTTGGGTTAATAGGTTAGTCCCAAAAATGATATAAAAGTGAATGATAAAGCCCATTAAACATCCAAGACTTCATAAATAATAGCATGGAACAATAAAAAATTATAGATACGTTGGAGACATATCAAGCATCCCCAAGCTTAATTCCTGCTCGTCCTCGAGTAGGTAAATGATAAAGAAAGAATTTTTGATGTGGAATGCTAACTAATATAGTTTTTCAATGTAATTCTCTTAATTGTGGCATGAATGTTCAGATCTGAAGGATTCAAGATAAAATTCTACATTGACATAAGAAATAACAATACTTCAAGCAATACTAACAAAGCAATCATGTCTTCTCGAAATACTATGGCTAAAGAAAGTTATCCCGACAAAATCATATACTGTTGGCTATGCTCCCTTATTATCATGCACAACCCCGATTTCAGCCAAGCATTTGTTTTCATGCTCTATCTTTTCCCTTTCAACTTTCACGCAATACATGAGCGTGAGCCATGGACATAGCACTATGGGTGGAATAGAGGTGGTTGTGGAGAAGACAAAAAGGAGGGAGATAGTCTCACATCGACTAGGCGTATCAACGGGCTATGGAGATGCCCATCAATAGATATCAATGTGAGTGAGTAGGGATTGTCATGCAACGGATGCACTAGAGCTAAATATGAACGAAAGCTTAACAAAAGAAACTAGTGGTTGTGCATCCAACTTGCTTGCTCACGAAGACCTAGGGCATTTGAAGAAGCCCATCGTTGGAATATACAAGCCAAGTTCTATAACGAAAATTCCCACTAGTATATGAAAGTGACTAAGCATGAGACTCTCTACAATGAAGAACATGGTGCTACTTTGAAGCACAAGTGTGGAAATAGATAGTAGCAATTGTCCCTTTTTTTCTTTTTCTTTTTTTTCTTTTTTTTCTTTTTTTTTCTTTTTTTCTTTTTCCCTTTTTTTGGGGCTTTTCTTTTTTTCATTGGCCTTTATATATTTTTTCTCTTTTTTTGTGGAGGGTTTTATAGATTCAGCCTTTCCTCCCATGGGACAATGCTCTAAAAATGATGATCATCACACTTTCATTACAACACAAGATTACAACTCGATACTACAACAACAAAGTATGACTCTATATGAATGCCTCCGGCGGTGTACCGGTATGTGCAATGAAACAAGAGTGACATGTATAGAAATTATGCATGGTGGCCTTGCCACGAATACGATGTCAACTACATGATCATGCATGGCAATATGACAATAAGATGCGTGTCATATAAACGGAACGGTGGAAAGTTGCATGGCAATTTATCTCGGAATGGCTATGGAAATGCCATGATAGGTAGGTATGGTGGCTGTTTTGAGGAACAATATGATGGCTGTTTTTAGGAATGATATATAGTGGGTTTATGGCACCGACGAAAGTTGCGCGGTACAAGAGAGGCTAGCAATGGATGAAGGGTGAGAGTGCATATAATCCATGGACTCAACATTAATAATAAGAACTCATATACTTATTGCAAAAATCGACGAGTCATCAAAACAAAGCAATCAACGCATGCCCCTAGGGGGGAGGTTGGTAGGAGTTAACCATCGCGCGCCCCCGACCTCCACACAAAGGTTACACTCTACAAATACCTCATGCTTTAACTTAGTCACATAACGGGTCACCATACGTGCATGCTACAGGAATCACCAACCTTAACACAAATATTTCTCAATTTCATAATTACTCCAGTAGAATGACTCTAATATCACTATCCTCATATATCAAAACAATTATCAAGCATCAAACATCTCTTTCTATTCAATGCACTTGATGTGAATTTTTTTACTACATTGACATTGGATGTTTATCATGTGAAGACTAGTTTCTTTAGCCTAAACACTTTGCCATGCTGTTTTAATAGACTCTCAAATAGATCTAAGTGAAGCATGATGGTTCAACAATTTATACAAAATATTACCACCACCGTGCTCTAAAAGATATAAGTGAAGCACTAGAGCAAAAACTTTTCAACTCAACAGATATAAGTGAAGCACATAAAGTTTTCTAATAATTTCTAGGCCATATTTAACTCTCTAAAATAGGTGTGTCCAGCAAGGATGATTGTGGCAAACTAACAAGAAAAGACTCAAATTATACAAGACGCTCCAAGCAAAACACATAACATGTTGCGAATAAAAATATAGCTCCAAGTATAGTTACCGATGGATGAAGACGAAAGAGGGGATGCCTTCCCGGGGCATCCCCAAGCTTAGGGTTTTGATTATCTTGAATTTAATTGGGGTGCCATGGGCATCCCCAAGCTTAGGCCTTTGCTACTCCTTGTTCCATAGTCCATCAAAGCAATACTCAAAACTTGAAAACTTCACAACACAAAACTTAGACAAAAATTCTCGCGAGCTCCGTTAGTAAGAGAAAGCAAACCACCACTCAAAGATACAGCAAGGAATTCATAGTTTGTTTATATTGGTGTTAAACCTACTTTACTCCAAGTTTTATATGATTCATATCCTCCAATATTACTCATAGATGCTTCGGAATAAGCAAACAACACACGAAAAACAGAATCTGTCAAAAACAGAACAGTCTGTAGTAATCTGCTGGGTTTGCCTACTTCTGGAACTCCAAAAAATTCAAACTAAATTGGTAAATTTGCGCAGTTTGTCTACAAATCAGCAGCAGAAAGAATCAACTAAAAATCACGCTCCAGTAAAAATCTGAAGACTACTTTAGCAAGCGCTAACGATTCTGTTTTTCACAGCAAGATCATATAAACTTCACACAAGTCTTAACAAAGGTTCTACTTGGAACAAACACTAAACAAAACATTAAAACACATCTACTCAGAGGCTAGATGCAATATTTATTCCCTAACAGAAACAAAAGAAAAAACATAAAATTGGGTTGCCTCCCAACAAGCGCTATCGTTTTACGCCCCTAGCTAGGCACGATACAAGATAGATCTAGGTATTGCCATCTTTGGAAGGCAATCCATAAGTGGCTCTCATGATAGATTCATATGGTAATTTGATTTTCTTTCTAGGAAAGTGCTCCATGCCTTTCCTTAATGGAAATTGGAATCTAATATTTCCTTCCTTCATATCAATAATTGCACCAATCGTTCTAAGGAAAGGTCTACCAAGAATAATAGGACATGAAGGATTGCAATCTATATCAAGAACAATGAAATCTACGGGCACATAATTCCTATTGGCAACAATAAGAACATCATTAATTCTTCCCATAGGTTTCTTAATAGTGGAATCCGCAAGATGCAAATTTAAAGAACAATCATCAAACTCATGGAATCCTAGCAAATCACACAAAGTTTTTGGGATAGTGGAAACACTAGCACCCAAATCACACAAAGCATAACATTCATGATCTTTTATTTTTATTTTGATAGTAGGTTCCCATTCATCATAAAGCTTTCTAGGTATATGTCAGGGATATTACTACCAGGTATAAACCGCCCAGGAGGGGCCGGTTTATGTTAGCAAGATTATTTTATCAAAGGCCCAGCGAAGCATGATGTAGAAGATTTCAGCCCAAGAGGTTTAGAGCCCAAGTGTTAGGGCCCATGATTTGTAAATCGTCATACTATGTAACTTGGGATGTAAGATAGAAAGAACAAAGACCGAGGCGGACACGTTTATGAGCCGGCCTCGGGACTCTGTAAAACGGATCAGGTGTCACCTTTTATATAAAGGGACGACCTGGCGACGGTTCAGGAGAGACAACTACAGATCGAGACACATGCAAAGCGGATTCGCTCCCTGGTCATCGAAACCCTAGAAATACACACCAAACTAGACATACGCTTTTACCTTCATCGAAGGGGCCGAACTAGTATAAAATCCATGTGTCCTCGTCCGCTTTAACCCCTTTAAGCTAACCCGCAGCGATGGCCTCACGACTAAGACCTTTTGCTAGGACATCTGCCGTGACAAAACCACGACAGTTGGTGCCCACTGTGGGGCTATCGCACGATGGTTTTGAGTTCTTGAAGGGCAGCTTTGAAGGACTCAAGGGCTACACAGTGGGCCGGATGACTAAGAGTCGTCGCGGCAAGATCTACATCGACGATGCAGGCTGGGGCCCCGAGGCCGTTTCAATCGAATACGGATACCGGGTCCCCTTCGGCGGCATCCACGTCTTCATCGGCAAGATCGGCGAACCGGGCCCTGAGCCGGACATCTTCCCCAACATCGTCGAGCCGGCTCAGCGTGCGAGACCTGCCTGGATTCAGCCCGCTGTGAAGCACGTATTTGTTGGAGCAGTGCATGGAGTACAAACCGAGGACGGATCGGACTCTGGCGGCGAGACTGTTGTCTATTCCGGCGATGAATCTTCTTCCAGAGAAACAGAATCCTTATACCTGCTGTAGGATGGCCGATCTGAGGGCTGTTCCGATGGTGACAGTATTCCGGACCCCCTCGATCTGCCAAACCGGGTTGCTGTCTTCATGGCCGGATCACAACCTGGGCAGCAGCCTTCAACAACAGCGGCATTGACATCAGACGCGATGGGAGCTAAAGCTGGAGATCATCCCCCGTCGCCATCTGATACTCTATCCATCTTGGTCAATACTTTGACAGCGTTATTGACAGCAGAGGTAGCCCAGGCCAACAAGGAGCAGCACGATGCGGAGGTCGCTCAGGTGAAAGGCCGGATTGAACAAGCCAACTTTGACCTACCTGCTGAGAAAGCTAGGATGGCTACAAGGCAGGCAGAGCTTGATGCTCAGGCCTATCGACTTATGTTGGATCAGACCGCTTCACACGAGGTAATGATGAGAAGGCAACGATCTCGCTTGCCGTCGGTTTATGAGGCAAGGAATCTCTTTAGCACGCCAGGAGCAGGAACCAGTAACCAGCCGGAGGTGAACCGGGGAGGAGCGCCAGGCACGGGAGCGTCGGTTCAGCCACCGGCCGCAGAGCCAACCTGCCAGGTTGTACCATCACAACATGTGCGCACCCCTCCTAGTCATTACTCTAATCCGCTTGATAACATAGTCGCCGCCGCTTCACGACTGGCCGCCCTTCCCATTGAAGGAATGTCCCCTATAGCAGTGGAGGCACGACGGGCCAGGGAGTTGTTGGACACGACGTTAACTCAACAGCAAGCTTATTCTCACAGCCGGGAGAGGATTCATTCGACTCCCCGCCCAAGCCGGAGTTATACTAGACGTCTGGATGAACCGGCCGTATCAAGCAGTGCACGAAGACGTAATCCGCCGAGGCGGGATAATCCGGCAAGAGGAGAGGCGAACGCTCAGGACGTGGTGGATCAGGCCAGGCAGTGCCGGGAGGCCGAAGTAACAGCACAGTATGAAGCCCGTCAGGCGACGTCGGTTCATCTCACCACCACGATCGAACCGGGGGTCATGTCTAGCTCCTAGGGAGTGCCTTGTCTTATCCCCGCTTTACGGAATGTGAAATTGCCCAAGGATTTCAAAGGACCACGCAAAGTGCCCAATTACACGGTGGATCTGGCTCCGGACGCATGGGTTGAGAGTTATGAGATGGCAATGGAGATGCTGGATGTGGATGAGGCAGCATGTGCCAAGTATTTCACAATGATGCTCGAAGGCACGGCTCAAACTTGGCTGAAGGGTTTACCGCCTAATTCCATCGGATCATGGGCTGAATTGTGGCGCCGGTTTATCAACAACTTCAAGGACACGTGCAAGCAGCCAATGTCTGTCATGGATTTAGCTGCCTGCATTCAAGGAGAGCATGAGTCTACAAGCAGTTGGGTGCGTCGAGTGTCAGAGATCTTGCATTCCTCCAATAGCATCAACCCAAGCACAGCAATGGTAACCTTGGAGGGAAATTGCCGGTTTGAACGCTTGCGCCTAAAGTTGGGACGGCTTAAGCGTGATTGTAATGACATGGGGACACTCATGGGCGCTTTAGTGAAGTATGGGGATTCCGATAATACCAAACATCCAGACGCCGATGGAGACAAGTCAGGGAAGGCAAGCAAGAATGGTAAGCCACCGCAGCCCAATCCGGCGAATCAAGGGTACAACGGTAAGCGTAAGGCAGATGGTAATTCGGACTTTGTGGCCAACACCAATGCTCAGGAGGATGGACAACGCCGCAAAGGTAGACTGCCTCCGCGAAATGGGAGGCCGCCTATTAATCTAGAACGCCAGTTAAATGTACCTTGCCCAAAGCATGGCACACCAGAAAAACCGGCTACGCATCTCTGGAAAGACTGCTTTATTATGCAGGAATTCGTGAACCAGACTAGGTACGATCACGGGCCCTCCGGCGGATCAGGCCCTGGCTTCCAAGGTCCGGGTTATCAAGGTGGTGGATCCGGTTCAGGATACCAAGGTAATAACAGCAACCACAATGGTCACAATCAGCATAACCAGCAGCATGGTCAGGGCGGATATAACAATCAGGGAAATCAACAGCATCAACAGCAGCAACAATTCGGATATGAGAATAATCCGAAGGAGCTGAGCAGTGGGCAGTATCATGTCTTCACCACGAGCTTGTGCAAACGTGATCAGAAAGTTCTAAAGAGGGCAGTACATTCTGTTGAACCAGCGGTGCCACGTTTCCTACGTTGGTCGGAGCAGCCCATTGTGTGGAGCAGAGAGGATCATCCGCCCCGGGTTGATAATCCGGGCTAGCTGGCTCTAGTTGTGGCACCGCGGGTAGGTGGCTACAAGTTTACCAAAGTACTTATGGACGGAGGCAGCAGCATCAACATCCTGTATTATGAGACCTTCCGGCGTATGGGGCTGACAGATAAGAAGCTTCGGCATATCCAGTTGGTAAGATCGATCTAGAGGTTACCTTTGGAGATGAGCACGACTCCAGGTCAGAGACCGTGACCTTTGAGGTGGTAAAGATCAAGAGCCCATATCACGCCTTATTTGGGCGGCCGGTTTACGCCAAGTTCATGGCTAGGCCGTGTTATGTCTATCTACAGCTCAAGATGCCAGGCTACAAGGGAACTATTACGGTCCATGGAAGTCGCAAGATTGCATTGGAATGCGAGGAAGGTGATGCAGCTTATGCTGAAGCGGTTTGTGCAACCGAGGAGCTGAAATTTTATAAGGACAATGTTGATCCGGCAGATATGTCTCCGCTGAAGAAACCAACCACAGAGCATGATCCGGCTTTGAAGTTCAAATCAGCTGAACAAACCAAGCAGGTTGACTTTGTTCCTGGTGATTCATCCAAGCAGTTCACTATCAACGCTAATCTAGATCTAAAATAGGAAAGCGCGCTCATCGAGTTCATCCGTGAGAAGCAAGACATCTTTGCATGGAAGCCTTCTGATATGCCAGGTGTACCAAGGGAACTCGTTGAGCACAATCTCAATATTGATCCTAAGTTTAAACCGGTGAAAGGATCGATATGGTTGACTAGAGGGGGGTGAATAGGCAACTAACAATTTTTAGCTTTTCTTGACCAATTTAAATTAAGCAACAAAGTAAGTTGTCTAGATATGCTACTATGATGACAACTTATAGGGAGCAAAGATAACAACCTCACACACAAGCTATATAAGATAAACAAGGAAAGCTTGCACAAGTAAAGGGAAGAAATAACCAAAAGTGGAGCCGGTGAAGACGAGGATGTGTTACCGAAGTTCCTTCCCTTTGAAGGGAAGTACGTCTCCATTGGAGCGGTGTGGAGGCACAATGCTCCCCAAGAAGCCACTAGGGCCACCGTATTCTCCTCACGCCCTCACACAATGCGAGATGCCGTGATTCCACTATCGGTGCCCTTGAAGGTGGCAACCGAACCTTTACAAACAAGGTTGGGGCAATATCCACAACTTAATTGGAGGCTCCCAACGACACCACGAAGCTTCACCACAATGGACTATGGCTTCACGGTGACCTCAGCCGTCTAGGGTGCTCAAACTCCCAAGAGTAACAAGATCCGCTAGGGATTAGTGGGGGGAATCAAATTTCTCTTGGTGGAAGTGTAGATTGAGGCCTTCTCAACAAATCCCGAGCAAATCAACAAGTTTGATAGGCTAGGGAGAGAGATCGAGCGAAAATGGAGCTTGGAGCAACAATGGAGTATTTGGGGGAAGAGGTAAGTCAACATTGGGGAAGAAGACACCTTTATATAGTGGGGGGAACAATCCAACCGTTACCCCCCACTCAGCCCCGCAGAGAGCGGTACTACCGCTTGGGTGGGCGGTACTACCGCTGAGCAAGCGGTACTGCCGTTCCACCCTAGCGGTACTGCCGCGCAAGAGATAGGAGCCGAGGGCTGTGACCCAGATCGGTACTACCGTGGAAGCAGGGCGGTACTACCGCTGGGAAGCGGTACTACCGCCACTACTACCGCAGCCAGTGCCGCAAAACCCGACACGAGAAAGTGCACACTCGAGTCGAGGCGGTAGGAACACGGAACCGCAGCCGTACTATGGCAGAGTGCTCCAAGCGGTACTACCGCTCTGTGGAGCGGTACTACCGCTTGATGCACTTTGGCGGTACTACCGATGTGGCCCGCGGTACTACCGCTGGGACCAGAAAAAGGCAGAGATGGGAGTGAAGGAAATCTCCATTGAGGCGGAAAGGTAAGGTGGGTGCGATAAGGAAGTGTACATGTTGATTCCACCCTAACCTTGCCAAAGCGGATCCCCTCTTGATAGTACGGTGACTCCTACGAAACTAGTCCACCAACAAAGAAACGAAAAGGAGCTACACCGTCTTGAATCGAACACAGAGGGGAGATGATCGTCTCGTGCCGAAGAATGAATCTCTGAAAAATTTAGTGCACACGATTAGTTCGCAAGAGCATTGTCATCAATCACCAAAACACCATAGGGATCAATATGCCCTTACAATCCCCCCCTTTTTGGTGGATTGATGACAATACGGGATTTGCACAAAGCGAGTAATGACATAGAATAGGCGCATAACCTACACCTCTAAAATATATACGGGCTCCACCTAGATGTGTGCTATCTAGATAAGTGCTTTGGACTACACGGCACACATACTAGGATCAACGCTCCCCCTATATTTTAGAGACTAACAACCTAAGCAAGATATATGAGAGCATAGTATATAACAGGATAAGCATGCAAGCTATAGGGTACCAAAGTACAAGATGGACATAGGTAAGATAAAGGAAAGGTAGCATATGTCTCACACCATATGTCAGGAACTTAGGTTACACTGGCACAAAACCAAACAAAGCAAAAGACGAGAAAGCACACCGACGAAAGCACAAAGACAACGACACAAATCCCTAAACTCTCTCCCCCTTTGGCATCGAGACACCAAAAAGGGCAAAGAGCTAAGCTACGGCTCCAGGTGAGAGCAAGTGAGGGTCTCGAACATCAAACCCCAGCGGGGTCATCTGCACCGTCATCGTCGGTCAGAATCTGCTCGGTGTTGGAATCTGTCCACGGGCAGTGCTGCTGAATCCACTCCTCCTCCTCGGTGATCTGTCGCTCAGAACCACTGGCCATAGTCGCACCCAACTGACGCATGAGCTCCTTGTGACGTCCCCTGGCCTTCTTCTCTGCCACATGAGTCATGTACTGACCGTGAGACTCCATGTAAAACAGCTTCTTCATCTTCAGCTTGAGCTTCTTTGCCCACGAGGGCTCTGCACCAGAAGGCTCATAGTCTTCGCCATCATCAGCCTCAGCCTCAGTCTCCTCGGTCTCCATAGCAGCAGCAGAAGATGTACCCCCAGATTTGGTGCCTGAGTGCCCCAGTTGTCCTTCCTCCTCAAACGCTTGATCTCATGAGACACCAACTCTCCAGTCTCAAGCATAACGTTGGGATAGCACTACTAGGAAAAGGCCTACTAATGGCGCACCTAATTTGGCCATTAATGGCGCATTAGTGGTGCGCCATTAGTGCCACGCCATTAGTACATTTTACTAATGGCGCACCTCTTGTGCGCCATTAGTATCTGGTATACTAATGGCGCACCGCATGTACGCCATTAGTGTGCACAGTAGTGCGCCATTAGGATGCCTCCCAGGGGGCCATGTATACCCAGGTGCTTTGGCATACTAATGGCGCACGCCAGTAAGATGCGCCATTAGTAACTTCGGCATAGTAATGGCGCACTGCCTTCTAATGCGCCATTAGTATCCTTTGGCATACTAATGGCGCACTGTGATGTGATGCGCCATTAGTATGAATGTTAGGTTTTTTTTATTTTTTTATTTTCTGTTTTTTGCACAGGTTACAAAATGTATAATTGGAATATAGACAGCACACATCAACAACAGATTCATCGAATACAATAGAAGATTAGTCTCTGAATACAATTCATCATATTAGTCTCCGAATACAATTCATCATATTAGTCTCCGAATTGAAAAGACCGAACAAAGATAGAACATTATATTACAAGTCTCGAGACCGCGAGTAGCGAGTTTGTCTTCACATTACAAGTCGATATCGATCATCTAAACTACCATCACATAGAAGAGAGCTGCGGTCATCACGATGAGCATCATCACGATGAAACTCGTCTTCATTCGGTTCCTCCAACGCTCCCTCCCCTCTCCCGCTAGATAGCGGACGTATCTAGATTCTGCCTCGGCCCTAGTGGTGTACCTTTTGTAACTGTTACCGCTGAATCGGTGAACCTGTCTCCGACACTCCTCCCAGTCGTCGTAGACTCCGGGAACCTTCTCATTTTCACAAAAGTATAATACATATTACCAACACGTACAGTATAAGGTTGTTTGTGCTTCATCCTACATACAACTCACATAAAAAACTTCTCATTTTCACATGCTAGATGGGCCTTTGTTTTTTTTAATCATCTGTACGCTAGGTGGGCCTTTGTTTGTTTTTTAATCATCTAAGCATCTCTGCATTGTAGATGCCGTTACGACCATCGCGCGCTAACAACAACCATTGCTGGCGGTTCCGTTTCCCCGTGGTCATGCGCGTGCACGTGTGTAAGAGGAGGGGAACGGGCACCGGCCGCATCGCCCACCCCATTTCCCCCAAATCGCCTCCCTCCCCCTCCTCTCTCCTCTGCCTCGTCGTCTCCCTCACCGGCCACCCCACCTGCTCGCTCACCACCACCGCCTCCCTCTCTCCTCCTGCTTGCTGCTCAGATGGAGCAAGGCCGTGGCGAAGCTGCCATTATAGAAGGAGGTGCTACATCCCCACACGCCGTGGAGGAGAAGAAGGTGGCCGTGGCAGCGGGTGTGGAGGAGAAGAAGGTGGCCGTGGCGGCCTCCGCCGTGCCGGAGCTTGGCGTGACGGCGTCCAGCGGCCCATCTCATGGACCTACGGAGGCCGGCGGCGAGCACGTGGACCTGCAGGTAATCCTTGCCAGCAGTTGATCCCCTGCGTTTCTAGTTACCCCCATTAAGCAGTAGATTTAGATGTTTGATTGATTGATTTATAGTGAAAGGTTAAGTTTGGTGTGATTGATCTACTAGTTAGGGTTTTTGAGTTAGATGTTTAGTTGGGGGTTTTTGGTATTGGATTCAATTATAGCCACTGATATGTGGAATCTATGATTGAATTAATCATCCAGTGGATGTAGTGTGGTTAGGGTTTTTTTGTATTGGATTAATTTATAGGCAGTTATATGTAGAATCTGTGATTGAATCATCCAGTGGATGTAGTGGTTAGGGTTTTCTAATTAGATGTTTAGTTAGGTTATTTATATTAGAATTTATAGGCAGCTATTTGATGTTTGTTAATTAAAATTCCAGTAGATGGCAGTTATCTGATGTTTGTTTGTTCATTAAATTCCAGTAAATGGCAATTATCTGATGTTTGTTAATTACATTACTCTAAATGGGAAGTATGTATTTATGCAAATCATTTGTATGTGCAGTACAACTCTGGAGATGAGGTGGAAGCGTGGAACCACAAGTCCTTCATTGAGAAGGAAGCCAACAAGATTAGGGAGAAGGGGAAGGCGGCGTACTACAAGTGGGGCAAGTTCAGGTGCCCATACTGCACCACTAAGCCAATTCCCAAGGATGGGAGGTATGAGCACCTTATGTGACATGCACGCGGTTTACAGACGAGTGGGAGGGACCTGAAGATCAGGGCAGAGCATGCAGCCCTCCTGAAGGCTATGAGTCCCATGTAGTCACCCTCTGTGAAGTTGATGATGTTTAACTTTTGCGCTACTTGCTAGTATGGTTGTGAACTGTGAAGTGTTTGTGATCGAACTGTTAAGTAGAATGGCAGGTTAAGTACTATGGCAGACTTAATTAAACCCCATCTAGTATGTCATCCATTTGTTTAATTTTCCTTGTATGTCTTTGAAGTATATCAACTGTCTAGATGCCGGTGGACTCTTAAGTACCCCATATGTCCTATTTTTAGAAAAGTCATGCTAAAATTCACGGAAAATTTCAGCATGACCTTTGCTGGAAATAGGACATATGGAGTACCCGAATTTGCCGAAACGGAAGTTAATCAACATTCCAGCAACACTGTCCATCAACTTTTCACTGAATGAATGGGTATTGTGACGATAAATGGAACAACCGTAGATATTATTATTTTCAGTGCAATGTTCTAAATTTCAAAACGAGGATTATCTACCCGTCCTTAACCTACTAACTTGGTTCTCCAGAGTACTTAACAGTTAAACATAATGTCCAAATTAGACTGCCAAACCACCAAGACTTGAACAAGTATGAGCATCAAATCGAAGTTGCAAAAGTGCATCATTCAGGAACGAGCAGATTTGACATGAACAAGCACAAGAAAATAAAACTATATGCATCATACATGTACTAGCTAATAAAATTGAGATGGAGCTCACCAACGACTTGCAGCCGACGAGGTCGAGGAGGACGCGAGGTGATGCTGGAGAGGCGGTGACGAACCAGCCGTTGCCGGAGCCTGAGATGGGAGGCCGTGACGAACACACTACAGCGCGGATCTTAGCACTCCATGAGCTCCGATCTAGTCGGCTTCAAACTGGACCATCGGCGATTCGGCGGCACAGCGGGCACAGTGGGCACGAGCCAGCGGGCACAACTGGAACATCACCTCCGGTATGCGTACTCATCCAGTTTGCAGCCGAAACAAGCTTGGAGGAGGATCGAGGTGGAGAGAATGAAGGGAAAGTGAGTGGGTAGGTGTGGCTGTCCAAAATATCTAGCTGTCCTACTTTACTAATGGCGCACCGGCCATCCATGCGCCATTAGTAATCGACGTTACTAATGGCGCATTGCTGGCTGGTGCGCCATTAGTAGTTTTGCAACAAAAAGAATAAAAAATATAATAAAAAAAGAACATTAATGGCGCACTTTACTGCTGGTGCGCCATTACTAGTTACTACTAGTAATGGCGCACTTTGTCTGGATGCGCCATTAGTATGTTTGGATAGGCGCACAAGTTCAAAAAAAAATCTTTTTGATACTAATGGCGCACCCTGGGCCAGGTGCGCCATTAGTAGTTTGAGCTCTAATGGCGTATCATATGTTGGTGCGCCATTATTATATACTAATGGCGCACTGCCTGTATGGTGCGCCATTAGTATCAATTCCATCTATAGCCCTTTTCCTAGTAGTGTAGACATGATCCCAAGCCTTCTCAATTAGCAGCATGATGAATGGTCCATAGATCGGGCACTTGCGCTCAGAGATAGCAGATAAGAGTTCAGACCACATCACATGAGAAATATCCAGGGACTCGCCAGTGTTCTCTTCCTGCTCATGCTGGCAGAAGAGAAGCATGTCTACAAGATAGGAGTGAACCATATCCAGATTCCCAACGCGAGGGAAGAGTGTCTCACGGAAGATGCGGTGAAGAATATCCAGGTAGGCAGACAGCTCATATGTTTCCTTCTTAGTTTGAGGGTTGACCTTCACAGTGCAGTAGGGCCAGAGAGCTTGCTTGTGGGTGGAGGTAGTTGCGATGAGGACGAAAGCCAACAGGATTCTCAAACCCATGATCTTCCACCCCAAGTAACTCCATGAAAGCCTTTCACTTGACAGAAAGCAACTTGCCATTGGTCATCCATGTCAGAGTCCCGTCCTCATCAGTCCCTAGATGGACAGTGGCATAGAATTGAGCCACAATATCTGCATCAACGTCCTTGTTGAACTAGATGATCTGGAGAATGTTGAGCTGAGAGCACATCTGAAGAGCCTCGCCAAAGTACACAGGATCCTTCTCCATGTAATCCGTGTCAATGGAGCGCACACTAACATAGAGATTCTTCTTGGCCTTGAGCACATCAAAGAAGATGGCAAATTGAAAGCGGTTCCAGAATGGACGGTTGACCAAATTGGGTTCTTGATCATCTTCATAGGGCTTGCGGCGACGCCTTTCCCAGAACTCCTTGGCACTCATTTGGGGCACAGTTTTCCCCTTTGGCTTCGAAGTAGACTTCTTCTTGAGTTGAGGTGGAGGTGGAGCACTAGATGAACCTCCTGCTGACTCAGATGTGCGGTAGCGCTTCGAGGTGGCACGATTGGGGTTGATACGGCGAGCTTGAGGCTGAGGATGTTCATCACCTGGAACCAAACACAGGGACACGCGAAA
Organism: Secale cereale; assembly: GCA_902687465.1. NCBI lineage: Eukaryota > Viridiplantae > Streptophyta > Magnoliopsida > Poales > Poaceae > Secale > Secale cereale. The sequence continues at coordinate 940,257,235 of LR738711.1, forward strand.
CAACCAGAAAGAACGAGCATAAGCCAACAAGCACAACAAAAGGGATCAAGGAATGGAAGGAAAATGATTGAACTTGGCAGGCAGCGGTAGTACCGTGACCTGCAAGCGGTAGTACCGCCCAAGCGGTAGTACTGCTCGAGGCGGGGGAACAGCAGTTCCCTACTACCGTGGTCAGATCCGGCACTACCGGCCTATCAAATTCAAAAATATTCCTACCATACTCTAATCAAGACAGTCTAGTTGCCTTCTCCAACCTACTCAAGCCTGGATTTAGCCAAAAATATAGAGATGCAACCACTATTGCCCCTAAAACACAAGATCTGAAAAAGAGACAAAAGGAGAGAAGGAATGGGGGAAATACCGGCATCCATGGCAAGAGAACGAGGTGGGGATCGACTCCACCGAAGGAAATGGAGAGGAACGCCCCGGAGGAGGAGATCCGCCGGAGCCCTCCCACGGCGATGCGTTGCTGGAGAGAGGAAGAGGAACAAGGGGGCGAAGCGAATGGTTATGGGGGAGAGAAACCTCCACCTGCCCTGATATAACCCCCTGGTCCTGCCCCGCAGCGGTAGTACCGCGCTGGGGACGGTAGTACCGCTTATAAGCGGTAGTACCGCGCACCACCAGCGGTAGTACCGCCCAGCACGCCACGGCAACTATACCACATGGCTTAGCTAAAAAAGAAGGCACAAAGGCAAGAAAAAGAAAGACAAAACGAACACACCAGCAAGAGGCCAAGAAACCCCTCTTCAAGAGAGGGCGGTGGCTGAAACCACCTATGTTTGAGTCAAGAGGTATGGCGCCGCGAAGATTTTAACATTGGGCCCATGACCAAAACTCGTCCTTGAAGCACAAGTACCATCAAAGATGGTTAATGTGAAAGACTTGATCAATTTATGCATAATGGGGGGAGGGAGAGTTCATTGAGAGAACAACACTCCCCCTATGTCCATGCCTACACCTAGATTACACAATATGAAGAGTATGGTGGGGTGTGCACGTGCTCAAGCCACATTGCTCAAATCAATGATATTTAGCTCATGCCTTAACTCGCGAAATCTTGCTTCATCCAAAGGCTTCGTGAAGATATCTGCATGGTTATCATGAGTGTTGACATAGTGAAGCTCGATTTCTCCTTGCCGAATATGATCCCGGATGAAGTGATACCGAATCTCAATATGCTTCGTCTTGAAATGTTGCACTGGGTTAAGAGAAATCTTGATGGCACTTTCATTGTCACACCAAAGAGGCACTTTGTCACAAGTGACACCGTAATCCTTTAAAGTTTGCCTCATCCATAGGAGTTGAGCTCAACAACTGCCAGCTGCCACATACTCTGCTTCGGTGGACGAGAGAAACACACAACTTTGCTTTTTGGAAGACCAACTTACCAGAGAGCAACCAATGAATTGGCACCCTCCTGAAGTGGACTTCCTATCCACCTTGTCTCCCGCCCAGTCCGAATCCGAGAAACCTACAAGGTTGAAGTTTGCTCCTCTTGGGTACCATAGGCCAAAGTTTGGGGTATGAGCCAAATATCGAAAGATTCACTTGACTGCCACAAAGTGACTTTCCTTAGGTGAGGCTTGAAACCGTGCACAGATTCCCACACTCAACATAATATCCGGTCTAGATGCACAAAGGTAAAGCAAGGAAGCAATCATAGAACGATATACCTTTTGATCCACCGCTTTACCATTGGGATCAATATCAAGTTGGCACTTGGTTGGCATTGGAGTAGTGGCCGGCTTGATATCACTTAGATTAAACCTCTTGAGCATGTCTTGAGTATACTTGGATTGTTTGATGAAGATTCCTTCTCTTCTTTGCTTGATCTCAAACCCAAGGAAGTACTTCAACTCTCCCATCATGGACATCTCAAAATGTGTGGTCATGAGTGTGGAGAACTCATCATTGAAAGCTTTGTTAGGAGAACCAAAGATAATATCATCAACATATAGTTGGCAGACAAACAACTCCCCTTTTACCTTCTTAGTAAAAAAGAGTGGGGTCGATTTTCCCAATTTCAAACCCACGATCTTGTAACAACTCGGTAAGATGCTCATACCACGCACGTGGGGCTTGTTTAAGGCCATAGAGTGCCTTATCGAGTTGATACACGTGATTGGGGAACTTGGGATCCTCAAACCCCGGGGGTTGTTTGACATACACCAACTCATTAATAGGACCATTAAGAAATGCACTTTTCACATCCATTTGTTGTAACTTAAAATTATGATGAGAAGCATAGGCAAGCAACAAACGAATAGATTCAAGGCGAGCAACGGGGGCAAAGGTTTCACCGTAGTCGATACCCTCGACTTGGGAGTAGCCTTGAGCCACCAGACGCGCCTTGTTGCGGATGACAATGCCATGAGCATCTTGCTTGTTCTTAAAGATCCACTTGGTTCCAATGACATTATGGTTCTCCTTTCTCCTCGGCACCAGATGCCACACTTTGTTGCGCTCGAAGTTGTGGAGTTCTTCATGCATGGCATTAAGCCAATCAGGGTCTTCGAGCGCCTCATAGACCTTTTGAGGTTCAACACAGGAGACAAAAGCTTGATGATCACAATAGTTTGCTAATTGTCTACGAGTGCTTATCCCCCTTTTGATGCTTCCAAGAATATTCTCCATGTGATGTTCTCTGGAAGCAAGCTTGGAGGCAATTTTTGCAGCACGACGCTCCAATTGCTCTTCAAGAGATAATTGAGGAGCACTGAGTTGATCATCTTGAGCGACATCAGGAGCTTGATCTTGATCTTGAGCTTCCTCTTGATATTGATCTTGCTCAGAGGAGAGAACTTGTCCTTGTGCATCATTTGGTGGCTCCCACCATCTTGTGATTGATCTTGCACTTGGCCTTGTTCGTCCGGTTGAGGGCCTTCACTTTGTTCTTCGGAAGCGTGTGGGTCTTGGGTTGATGATGGTTCCACTTGAGTGGAACATTGTCCTTCTCCTTCGGCCACAAGGGGTTCCTCAATGGGTAGGATATATCCAACACCCATTCTTCTTATGGCTTGAGGAGGAATTTCATCACCTACATCACAAGTACCACTTTGCTCCACTTGGGAGCCGTTATTCTCATCAAACTCTATGTTACACGTCTCCTCAATGAGTTCATTGGACTTGTTGAGGACACGGTAAGCATCAGAGTTTGTAGCATAACCAACAAATATGCCCTCATGAGCTCTAGACTCGAATTTAGACAAACGAGCACCTTTCTTGAGGATGAAACACTTACACCCGAAAACCCGGAAGTACTTGAGATTGGGCTTGTTACCGGTAAGAATCTCATATGGAGTTTTGTTCAGACCTTTGCGGACATAGAGCCGGTTGGAAGCATGACATGCGGTGTTGATGGCTTCGGCCCAAAAGTTGTATGGAGATTTGAATTCCGCCATCATGGTCCTTGTCGCGTCCATCAATGTCCGGTTCTTTCTATCTGCTACACCATTTTGTTGAGGGGTATAAGGTGCGGAATATTGATGTTTGATCCCCTCATCAGTAAGAAACTCATCCAAGGTGTAGTTCTTGAACTTGGTGCCGTTGTCACTTCGGATCATCAAAATCTTTGCTTCATGTTGTCGTTGAGCTTCATTTGCAAAGTTGATGACGGTTTGTTGGGTCTCACTCTTCTTCTTGAAGAAGTATACCTAGGTGTATCTTGAATAATCATCCACAATCACCAAGCAGTACTTTCTACCCCCAAGACTATCAAAAGATGGAGGCCCAAAGAGATCCAAGTGAAGGAGCTCTAGGGGCTTTTTGAGTAGATGATAGTAGTGGGAGGGTGAGCCGTCTCATGTAGCTTTCCTTCAATACAAGCACTGCAAGCACGATCTTTGGCAAAACTAACATTTGTTAGTCCACGGACATGGTCCCCCTTGAGAAGACTTTGCAAAGATCTCATATTTACATGGGCTAACCGGCGATGCCAAAGCCATCCCACATCAACTTTAGCCATTAGGCATGTCGCGGTCTTAGTGGGTTGCTCCGAGAAGTTCACCACATAGAGACCATTCTCGACATGTCCAACATAGGCTACTTTAAGAGTCTTGCTCCACAAGAGGGCCACGGTATCAATATCAAAGAATGTAGCAAAGCCCATGAGTGCAAGTTGACGAACAGAAAGTAAGTTATATGCAAGGGACTCAACAAGCATGACTTTCTCGATCGTGAGATCATGAGAAACTACAACCTTGCCAAGCCCCAATACCTTAGAAGATGAAGCATCACCCCATTCGACGTTGGTGGCCATGGATGAACCTAGATGCACGTCCACCACCAAGTCTTTGCTTCCGGTCATATGATTTGTGGCTCCACTATCGAGCAACCATGATCCCCTACCAGAAGCAAACTCCTACAATAGATCAATGCTTGGATTTAGGTACCCATTTGGTAATGGGTCCTTTGAGGTTAGTAAAAAGAGTCTTAGGAACCCAAATAGACCATTCAATGTACTCGTAAGACGAACCAACAAATTTAGCAAAGACATGACCATCACTAGCACGACATAAAACATAAGAAGGATTAAAGTCGCCGGCCATGTTTGATGCTATGGTGGGGTTTTTCTTGACTCCGCCACCCTTCACATTGTTCTTCTTCTTGGACGCACCCTCTCCCTCTTTCACAAAGGTTTGTCGAAGAGGGGGAGGTAGCTTGGTCTTGTCATTCTTCTTCTTCTTGGGCTTGGGAGCAAACCCGATTCCTTCCTTTGCCACAACCTTCTTTTGATTACTCAAAAGATCGTTGAGGTTCTTCTCACCTTGTATACATGTCACAAGGCCTTTCTCAAGTTGCTTCTTCAACTTGGCATTTTCTTCAACAAGATGCACATGCTCGCAACATGGGTTAGTAGCATTTGCATTATCAATCAACACCATGCGAGGAAAGATAGCCTTTTCCTTGGTTAGCGAAACTTGGAGTTGATCATGAGACTCCTTGAGGGAAGCATGCATACCTTTCAAGGCCTTGTGAGCCTTGTCAAGTATAACAAACTCTTCCTCGAGTCTAGCATGGTCAACCCCAAGTTTTTCCTTCTCGGAATTAAGCATACGAGAGACAACTAAGGCGTGATCGAGATCTTTCTTTAATTTAGCATGATCATCGTTGTGTGACTCCTCAAGAGCCAAACGAAGACCATGCTCTTCCTCTAAAGAATTAGAGAGATCCGATATCTCATCGGCATAGTCTCGACTATGTCCTTCCATTTTAGCAATGGTCTCCTCGTGAGCCTCGATCATGTCATTGGCCTCACCGAGTTGTTCCAAGAGAGAAACAAAGTGCTTCTTGGGTTTGCCCTTGAGTTTGCTCATAAACAACTCAAACTCATTCTCTTCCTCCTTAGCTCCCTCACTCTCATCAATACAATCCGTCAAAGAAGGATTAGAGGTGATGGTAGTGTTGATGTTTGGAGTTACCTTGTTGGTGGCCTTAGCCATGAGACACTTGGCGGTGATGTTCTCATTTGGAGAGTCGAAGAGAGATGTGCGTGGAGTAGTAGCAATAGCAATTGTGGCCATGGTGACCATCTCATCATCTTCATCATTATCATCATCCTCAACATATTCTTCTTGGGCCACCAACCCTTTAGGAGGAGTCTTCTTGTTGAAGTTGTTCTTGTTGGGATAAGACTTGGCCTTGTCCTTCCAGATAAGCTTGCCTCTAAAGTCTTCTCTTTTCTCATATGGGCAATCTGCAACGAAGTGGCTTACATTTCCATAGTTGAAGCATGTCCTCACACGTTGCTTTCCCTTGTTGCCACTTGAGTTGTTCTTGTTGAAGTTGGGCCTTGAGTTCTTCTTGTTGCCCCAAAATTGCCGCGAAGCAAGAACCATGTGCTCATGATAGGCATATTTGGTGTCCTCGGGGCAACACTCATCATCATCCTCCTCCTCCTCTTCCACACAAGCCTTAGCTTTCAAGGCAAGGTTAGGCTTCTTTGATCGTTGAGCTCTTAAAACCGCATTGTCGGTTGTCTTGTCCAAGATCCTCATGGCAACGAACTCATCCAACACTTCATTTGATGACAAAGTGTGGAAGTCCGGTCTTTGGCGAATGACGGAGGACATGGCCTTGTGGTAAGGCATCATGGCCTTGAGAAACTTGCGCTTGATCCAATTGTCATCTGTGTCCTTGCTCCCATGATCTCGAAGAGAAACCGCAAGAGTGGTTAATCTCCGATAAAGTTCACGAGGATCTTCATCTTCGATCATAGCAAACTCGTCGGCTTCATCTTGCACAACTTCATAGTTAGAGCGTTGAATGCTTGCGCTCCCCTTGTACATGGTGCCAACATGCTCCCAAGCTTCCTTGGCCACGGTGAAGGGTCGAAGATGTGCAATGTCTTCGGGAGGGATAGCATCTTGAAGTATGCAAAGAACGGACTCGTTGAATTGATGATCCGCAGCTTCTCTTGGAGT
>LR738711.1:940263669-940338502 GCA_902687465.1 Secale cereale
GGGGGGGGGGGGGATAGCATCTTGAAGTATGCAAAGAACGGACTCGTTGAATTGATGATCCGCAGCTTCTCTTGGAGTTAAGTTGTCGGGATCACGTGGATACAAACTTTGCTCAATGATTCTCCAAAGATTAGTAGAGCAATGATTTAAATGACGTTTAAAGCAAAACATCCAAGTAGCAGAATCAGAATTTTTTATAAACTTGGGAGGAGGACCAACGGAATTTAAATGCGGAGTAGGAACGGGTCCTTCATATTGGATAGGAGGAGCGGAGTGGGCAAAAATCCCACTCCCATTTTTAGTAACCGGGACTTGCTCACTACTAGCTTCTCCCTTGTCGGGAATAGCCTCCGACACGTTGGTAGTGGGACGAACCACTTCCAATGGTGTGGTGGATAATTTGAGTCCCTCTAGCAATTCTTTAAACATGCCTTTGACCTCGGTCGTTAGTGATTCTTTCAATGTGTCCATAGCCACATTGAACTCCTCACGAGAGACCGACGCTCCCCCATCGGACGTAGGCATGGACGGAGTTCCACCGGAATGCTCCTCCGTTTCAACTACGATGTCACCCATACTCTTTGGACGGTAATGTCCTTAAAAAGAGACGAGGCTCTGATACCAATTGAAAGGATCGATATGGTTGACTAGAGGGGGGGTGAATAGGCAACTAACAATTTTTAGCTTTTCTTGACCAATTTAAATTAAGCAACAAAGTAAGTTGTCTAGATATGCTACTATGATGACAACTTATAGGGAGCAAAGATAACAACCTCACACACAAGCTATATAAGATAAACAAGGAAAGCTTGCACAAGTAAAGGGAGGAAATAACCAAAAGTGGAGCCGGTGAAGACGAGGATGTGTTACCGAAGTTCCTTCCCTTTGAAGGGAAGTACGTCTCCGTTGGAGCGGTGTGGAGGCACAATGCTCCCCAAGAAGCCACTAGGGCCACCGTATTCTCCTCATGCCCTCACACAATGTGAGATGCCGTGATTCCACTATTTGTGCCCTTGAAGGCGGCAACCGAACCTTTACAAACAAGGTTCGGGCAATCTCCACAACTTAATTGGAGGCTCCCAACGACACCACGAAGCTTCACCACAATGGACTATGGCTTCACGGTGACCTCAACCGTCTAGGGTGCTCAAACACCCAAGAGTAACAAGATCCGCTAGGGATTAGTTGGGGGAATCAAATTTCTCTTGGTGGAAGTGTAGATCGAGGCCTTCTCAACCAATCCCGAGCAAATCAACAAGTTTGATAGGCTAGGGAGAGAGATCGGGCGAAAATGGAGTTTGGAGCAACAATGGAGTATTTGGGGGAAGAAGTAAGTCAACATTGGGGAAGAAGACACCTTTATATAGTGGGGGGAACAATCCAACCGTTACCACCCACTCAGCCCCGCAGAGAGCGGTACTACCGCTTGGGTGGGCGGTACTACCGCTGAGCAAGCGGTACTGCCATTCCACCCTAGCGGTAGTGCCGCGCAAGAGATAGGAGCCGAGGGCTGTGACCCAGAGCGGTACTACCGTGGAAGCGGGGCGGTACTACCTCTGGGAAGCGGTACTACCGCCACTACTACCGCAGCCAGTGCCGCAAAACCCGACACGAGAAAGTGCGCACTGGAGTCGAGGCGGTAGGAACACGGAACCGCAACGGTACTACGGCAGACTGCTCCAAGCGCTACTACCGCTCTGTGGAGCGGTACTGCCGCTTGATGCACTTTGGCGGTACTACCACTGTGGCCCGCGGTACTACCGCTGGGACCAAAAAAGGCAGAGATGGGACTGAAGGAAATCTCCATTGAGGTGGAAAGGTAAGGTGGGTGCGATAAGGAATTGTACGTTTTGATTCCACCCTAACCTTACCAAAGCGGATCCCCTCTTGATAGTACGGTGACTCCTACGAAACTAGTCCACCAACAAAGAAATGAAAAGGAGGTACATCGTATTGAATCGAACACAGAGGGGAGATGATCGTCTCGTGCCGAAGAATGAATCTCTGAAAAATTTAGTGCACACGATTAGTCCGCAAGAGCACTGTCATCAATCACCAAAACACCGTAGGGATAAATATGCCCTTACAACCGGTCAAGCAATATCTGCGCCGCTTCAATGAAGAGAGGCGCAAGGCTATTGGAGAAGAAGTGGCTAGACTCTTAGCGGCAGGCTTTATAGTTGAGGTGTTTCATCCAGAATGGTTGGCTAATCCGGTGCTATTGCTTAAGAAAAATGGCACTTGGCGAATGTGTGTTGATTACACAGATCTGAACAAAACTTGCCCAACTAATCCCTTTGCTCTACCCCCTATTGATCAGATCATTAATGCTACGGCAGGATGTGAGCGGCTAAGTTTTTTGGATGCTTACTCAGGTTATCATTAGATCAAGATGGAAGTTAAGGACCAGGAGAAGACGGCCTTCATAACCCCCTTTGGAGCCTTCTGCTATGTATCTAGGCCATTAGGGCTTAAGAGTGCCCAGGCAACCTACCAGCGTTGTGTGCAGAATTGCCTTCATGGGCAGATTGGGCGGAATGTTCACGCATATGTGGATGACGTTGTGGTGAAGTCCAGGAAGGAGGAGACGCTGATAGCAGATTTCAAAGAAACCTTCGACAATCTCCGGGTCTATAAAATGATGCTTAATCCGGAGAAGTGCGTTTTTGGTGTTCCGGCAGGCAAGCTCCTGGGGTTCTTAGTGTCGAACAGGGGAATCGAAGCTAATCCGGAGAAGATCAAGGCGATTACATCCCTGGCTAAAACGGTGTGCATCAACGATGTCCAACGCGTGGCGGGCCGTATTGCAGTACTCAGCCGGTATATCAGCCGTCTGGGTGAGAAGGCTATCCCGCTTTATCATATGATGAAAAAAACAGATCGCTTCGTCTGGAGTGATGCTGCTGATGCTGCGTTTGAGGACCTGAAAAGGCAATTGGCAGAGCCACCGGTCCTTGCTGCCCCAGTTGACAATGAGCCGTTGTTGTTATACATGGCTGCTAATGCCCGTGCAGTAAGCGTTGCCATTGTGGTAGAGCGCAAGGAGGCAGGCAAAGAATATCCGGTTCAGCGGCCGGTTTACTACATTAGTGAGGTGCTCATTGAATCAAAACAGAGATACCCGCATTGGCAGAAACTGGTGTATGGAGTCTTCATGGCAAACCGGAAGCTAAAACACTATTTTCAAGGCCATCTAATCATTGTTGTCAGTTCAGCTCCGTTGGGGGATATAATCCAGAACAGAGAGGCTACTGGTCGAGTTGCAAAGTGGGCCATTGAACTTAGCCCACACGGATTAAAGTATGTGCCCCGTACTGCGATAAAGTCCCAGGCATTGGTGGATTTCATCAACGATTGGATAGAGTTGCAAGCACCTGAGGAAAAGTCGAATCACACATATTGGACTATTCACTTTGACGGTTCAAGGCAATTGGAGGGCTCGGGGGCTGGAGTCGTGTTAACTTCCCCACGAGGTGATAAGTTCTGTTATGTCCTCCGTTTAATGTACTAACAATGCTGCTGAGTATGAAGATCTCCTCCATGGTCTGCAGATGGCCAAGGAGATAAACTTAAGCCGGGTTAAGTGCTTTGGCGATTCAGACCTGGTGGCACAGCAAGTATCTGGCCAGTGGGACTCCAAGGATCCACTCATGGCAGCATATCGACGAGAGGTAGACGCTGTCGCTGGACACTTCAAGGGTTATCACGTGGATCATATAGACCGACGAAAGAATGAAGCGGCTAAAGCGTAAAGCCGGCTGGGTTCTCAGCGTAAACCGGTCCCACCTAATACCTTCTTGGATGAGTTGCATAATCCGTTGGTGCAGTTACCTTCAGAGGAGGACTTGGCTGTTCCTGATCCGGAGGCGAAATTGGTCGCGGCGCTTCACGTCATTCCGGATTGGACGCTTCCTTACCTAGCATACATGAACCGAGGTGAGTTACCAGAGGACGAAGTCTTGGCTCGGCAGATAATCCGGTGGTCTAAGTCAATGACTATAGTCAATGGAGAACTTCATCATCGCAGCGTCTCTGGAGTGTTTCAGCGGTGTGTGTCACCAGAGGAAGGCTGTGATATTCTTAGAGAGATTCATGAAGGGGATTGTGGTCATCATGCCGGTTCAAAATCTTTGGTGGCTAACGCTTTTCGTCATGGGTTCTACTGGTTGACGGCTCATGCCGATGCAGAGGACTTGGTCAGAAAATGTGATGCTTGCCAGAAATTCTCACGGCGTGCTCATATCCCGGCGCAGGAGTTGAGGATGATTCCAATTACTTGGCCGTTTGCGACCTGGGGGCTTGATATGGTTGGACCCTTCAAGAGATCCCAAGATAAAAAGACCCACCTATTGGTGGCGGTGGACAATTTTACCAAATGGGTTGAAGGGAGCCTGTCAGTAAGTGTGATGCGGCAACGGCGGTTCAGTTCATCAAAAAGGTGATTTTCCGGTTTGGCTTTCCACACAGCATTATAACTGATAATGGCACCAATCTGTCCAAGGGGGCTATGGAAGAGTTCTGTCAACAAGAGCACATCCGCCTTGACGTATCATCAGTAGCTCACCCTCAGTCTAATGGCCAAGCTGAAAGAGCCAATCAAGAGATCTTGAGAGGCATCAAACCCCGGCTTATGGTTCCTTTGCAGAGAACACCGGGTTGTTGGGTGGAGGAGTTGCCTTCTGTACTATGGAGCATCAACACTACACCTAACAGATCGACAGGGTACACGCCTTTCTTCATGGTATATGGAGCTGAAGCAGTCCTCCCTAGTGATATCCGTCATGACTCGCCACGGGTGGCGGCTTATGTTGAAGAGGATATTGAAAAAGCAAGGCAAGACGCGTTGGACCGGCTGGACGAAGAAAGGGACACGGCAGCAGCTCGATCGGCAATTTATCAGCAAGATCTGCGCCGGTACCACAGTTGCCGAGTTAAAACCAGGACATTTCAAGAAGGAGATCTGGTGCTCCATCTCATCCAGGACCAGACAGATATGCACAAGTTATCCCCACCTTGGGAGGGGCCCTTTGTGGTTAGCAAGAACCTGCACAATGGATCATACTACCTCATCGATGTTCGAGAACATAAGGACTCGCGCACGGCGGAGGAGGAGTCCAAGCGGCCGTGGAACATCGCTCTTCTTCGAACTTAGTATGCTTGAGCCATAGGCTCTGCTTTATATACATATCTTTTGTATATACTATGATCAATATAATAAACCGGCGCCCCCGGTAAACCGGGGTATCAGCCGCATTTTCCATAAGAGTATCACATGGGGGCTTCTGTGGGCAAGGGAGTTCCTATGGCCTCTTAAACCGGCGACCGCATCAAGGCCATCATAACAGCACAGCTCTCATTGCTTCAGCAATTTCCACATGATGATGAGGGGCAAAAGAGAGTTTGATGCTTCGCACAACTCAAACATAGGCCCCGACTAGCAATGCTCAAATGCTACCTGGGGGCTCCTGATGCAAGACGTCAGCGAGTTGAAAACTCTTGTAGTAAACACGGCTTGGAAGCTTGGTGTATACACCTAAAACCCCGGATTAACCTGGCTGCATCAAGTAAGTCATGCCGCCCAGGTAAACCTGGTACGACCCGTCGAACGTACACACAAGTCAATCCTTATGGACCCTAAACTTGGTAACGTTAAATTGACGGTCATCAAGTGATTACACAAGTCAAATCTTTACTGGATTTTGCACTTGGTAGCATTTGACATTGATGATTTGGTTAAGGATTGCGGACCATCTTAACAGGCTTTGCAAAAATGGTTAATGACAGTAGCCTGGCAGCTCATAAAAAGCCTAGAATTTGGAGCCTGGCAGCTCGTAAAAAGCCTCAACTACATGGTCTTATTTGCCCAAAAACTTTATTTCTTATTTTTTATGTTTTCTCAAATCTTTATCTTCAAGGTCATTGGTTTTTCAACCAAGTCCATTGATTCAAGGAGAGGATGACTATAAAGTTGCCACTACATCTATGTTTACAAAGTTATAGTGTGGGTTATAAACACCAGTACAAAACTATAGCTAAACCAGAGTTCACTGTAACCCGATTCGGCCTTCATGGCGAGCCGAGAAGTAATCAAGGGAGTCATCAGCACTTATACCTTGGATCATTCCTGCCGGATTAAGGTTTATTAAGATACACTTAATCACAGGTATGATACATACTTATACTTTCTACATAGTTCAAGTTATCAACTTAGATCATGTGCTTGGGCATTATGACCCGTCCGGCGATAAACCGCCAGGACACTTTGAATATTGTGTTATGTAGAAATAGGTAGAATAAATCGTCAAAAGCACTGAAAGCAGGATATATTCCAATAGTTGCCAATCAAAGCAATCTCACAAATATAGTATGGGACAAAACACAGAGTATCTCAGCTATCCTATTACAAGGTGCTGGAAGGCCCAAAGGAATATCAGTTTTTTCTCAAACTACTGGGACATAAAGGTAAACCGGCGCTGGTTTAAGACTCTGCATCAGCCCGCCGTGACGATTGAGGGTCAGCTTGCTCCGGGTCATCGTCGGTTTCTTCCAGCTGCTTGAAGTCAGTTGTGGCCCAGTTAATCTTGGCAAGGGCTCAGAAATAAAGTTCATCATTTATGAGTTCTGACGGATCAATGTCAGGGGCGAAGGTGTGCTTACAGACGGGCGGAATAAGATTCTCAATATCATAGGACGGACGTTCCACCCGTACGTTCTCCATATCATAGCCTGGATGATATCTTGATAAGTCCGCTTCATCAGCAAGTTTACTGGCAAGAGGCCGCATATCCTTGGTTAAGGCGCGAAGATCATCACTGGAGAAGGCTGATCCATCTTCCTTCATGCTTGGGTAGCCGTTCATTGCCTCTGCCGGATCAAAATTGGGAACCCAAGCCTTCGCTCGGGCTAAGGCCATCAGGGCACTGGCTCTTGCAGAGGAATTCTTCACTTCGACAAGGCGCGCAGGCAAAATTGACAGTTTTTCCAAGGTACCTTGGATGGTAGTGGGAGCCAGTTTGTTGTGGGAGATAGCGCTAATGGCCCTTTGAGCGCCGGAATATAACTGCTCCACCAGAGTGTATGCAGCCTTCAGTTTCTTCCGCACATCATCGCCAAGATGAGTGATGCGCCTCCCTGCGTAAGAGTTATGAGTCAAATCGGAACAAGACAGGATTGCAAGAATAAGCTTATATCAAAGAACTTACCAAAGATGGCAGATGTCATGTCATTTATTTGCTGCCTCAACCCGGCCAGCTCTTCTGTCACCGGGTTAAGAGCAGCCTCAGCATGACTGGCTCTTTTCTCCAAAGCAGCCTTTTCCACCTCCCAAGCTGATCGCTCCGCTTCAAAATCCTTCTTTAGCTTCTCCATACTAGCTAATGCAAGTGTAAGCTCATCCTTGACTTTAACTGAAGCAGTCTCTTGGAATTTTAAGCTATCCCAGAGTTCAGTTATTTCAGAGGCCCTCCGGTTCAAGTCAGTCTGCCAAAGATAAAAGTACATCAGATATTCAATGGAGCAAATCAATTAAAGTCCCAAGCACATAACAAGTTATGCACTTGACACTTGGGGGCTAATGTACAGTTGCAGTAAAAAAAGGCAATTTTTTCAGACAAGTCGCAAGCACATCACAAGTTATATACTTGGCACTTGGGGGCTAATGTGACATCGTTCTAAACATGGGAAAAGTCCCGGTTCACCCTCAATGAAGTAAACCGGCCCTTGGGAGCTACACGTGCAAGTCAAAGTTCTATATTTGATCTAATGAAGTCCCGGTTCACCCTAAAAGGCTAAACCGACACTTGGGGGCTATGATGGACTAAAGGTACAGTTATAAGGCACAAGCAGAAATGAAATACAAGGGAAAAGAAGTCAACTCATAGCGTTCCTTCATTAAATTCACCAAGCCGGCTTCATAGTCACGGCTGGTATGCAGCCGGTTTAAGTACCCGAAATGAAGCTCCTAAGCACTAAGCTGAGCATAGCTGGACAAGTCAGTATTCCACTTGCCCTTATCCTTGTGAAGAAAGTCTTCCTTGGCAGTGTGTCTGGCCAGAGCAACAGGTTCTCCCGGGGTCGTAAAACCGGTCCCAGTGATCTCAACATCATCAGTTGAAGCAACAGTTGGCCTAGAAGGATCAGCAGCAGCGGAATTGACATGAACAGGACTAGCAGGAACCGGACTAGCCCGGGCAGGGCTGGCCGGTTCAGCAGTATGCTCCATGGGATCGTTCCCCTGAGCAGCAAGATCTTCTCGATCCATGGGAGGAGGATCATCATTTGGAATTTCAACATTTTCTTCTAAGGGGTTGGCAAGTTCAGGATCATCTGCCGGTCCAGAAGTGGTATTATCGACTGCCAGTTTACTCAATTTGGCATTTTTGCTAGGCTTGGGCATACTGTGAAAAGGTTAAAGAGATAATGAAAATCAGAAGTCAAAGATGAACAGTTAAATCGGATAGAGTAAAAGACAGCTTACCCGTGAACAGTCTTGAGGGCAGGAACTCGGGTGGCGGTTGATTCGCCAGAAGAGGGGAGAGGAGTTTGATGATAATTCGAGTCAGACAGATTAAGGGGTTGACGAATAAGACCTGCTTTGGGGTAAAGAGCAGTTGGAGTAAGTAAAACCTCATAACGACGCCTTCGAGCCGGAGTGTGCGGTAATCCGGTAGACTCAATCGCGTGGCCACTATGGAGAGTGGTGCGGCGAGCTTCGTGTTGCTGCTTCTTCAAAAGAAAGTTTGGATCCAGATGAGCATAAGGATGAGAAAACTGAAATTTCCGGACTGCTCGACGAATTTTTGGTGGATGTGGTTCTGAGTCGGAGGAAAGAGAGATTACCTCAACGTCATCTGCTTTACTGCCTTCAGCAAGACCCTGGGAACAATCATTATTAATAAAAATGCAGGCAAAAGGAACGGCTAAGGGATCATAAGAACTAGGTGGTACCTCAGAGGCCGGATCATCTTCCTCCGCATTGGATCCTGATGTGGCAGCAGGCTTCTTCTGGTTCCTCTTCACAGCAAGGGTCTTTTTGCGAGCTGGCTTCACCGGTTTTTCCTGGGTCTTTCTTTTCCAGAAAGGTTCATTCACCTATTTAAAGGAATAAAGGCATATTAAACCAAGCACTATCGACGGATTAAAGCAAAGCAAAGGGACGGAAGAACTTCTTACCGACGGTGGTTTATTGGTCACGCAGAAGGGTGCCAATCTGGTCTGACTGCACTCTTCTAGAGGTATATTCAGTAGCTTTTTGACGGATTCGTTCACCTCATTCTTTGGAAGCACCGTCGCTGTGTGGCGCAAAGGGTCCTTGGGGTTCCCAGTGCACTCGCACATTAAACCGGAACGCCGGCTTAGCGGGAGAATACTCCAAGAAAGCCAGCAGCGGACAAAGTCAACTCCTGTTAATCCATTGGCTACAAAGGCCCTGAATTTTGAAAGGTGAGGGGCGTATTGAGCTCGCTCCTGGGCACTTAAGCGCTGAGGAAAAGGGTGGTCCTCTGGAAGACGATGGGGGCGTAACCCGGCAGTGGATTTTCACCCTCCGCTGAAGTGTCTACATAGTAGAACCAAGTTTGATTCCAGTCCTTGGGATGGCTGTGGAGAGTGGCATGAGGGAAACTAACATCCTTCCTCTTCAAGATAGTCATTCCGCCGAGCTTAGTATTTGGGCCATCATGATATTCAGTCCGATGGTTTAAGTGGAAGAAGTCCCAGAATAGCTCCACTATTGGCTCCTCTTGCAGATATGCTTCACAGAAGACTTGGAAGTTACAAACGTTTGATACAGAATTGGGACCAATGTCTTGTGGATGCAGCTGAAAATTTGCTAATACATCACGGAAAAACTTTGACCCAGGAGGGTTGAATCCCCAGGCCAAGTGATCAAAGAAGACAATGATTTCTCCTTCCTTGGGCTTTGGAGGGCATTCTGATCCGGGAGCCCTCCAGTGAAGGACATCCTTTGGGCCTAAAGCGCCAATTGAGGCCATTTTCTCTAAATCGTCCTCGGTGATCCGGGATGGGACCCAGTTGCAGGAGACAAACTGTTTGGCTGTGGTAGTCATCTTTTCAAAAAGGGAAGGCTTAAAATACAATAAAGATTCAGTTTGGTAATCTAAGCAGATTTAAACCGGTATGCTATACGAAAGTATCGGTCTAAATGACGGTTTAAGAAGGGGCCTAATGGTATCTACCGGATTACAAAGTTTGGAAAAGTTAAACCGCCAACACAGACAGGTGGGATGCAGATCTAAAGTGTGGGGAAACAACTTTCACACAAGCAGCAGTAAAATATGGATCTACAGCATATGGAAAACTCAGAAATAACTCAAGTTATATTTGGCAGATATGGTGAAGGTCCTAAGCAGATTCGGTCTAACTAGCAATATTGGGGAGATAAGGTTATAATGATGGAGCGGAGTCATGCTTACGGTGGTCGACCTAAAGTTTGAGATCTACAACGTGCTACTGCCTACGGCGAAGAACTGCGAAGAACAGGGAGTTATCTACGAGCTCGCATGAAACCCTAGAACTGAGACCTATGAGAAGGGGAAAAGAAGACATACCCGGGGCGACGGGTGCGGAGAGGCGCCGACGAGTCTCTGGAAACGTTCAGGTTGATGCAGCGGCCAGGCTTGACGAAGACGACAAGTTCGACGGACGGCGGCGGAGCTCGAGCGCAAGAGGACAGAGGAAGAAGAAGTAAGGGGGGGGGGGAAGAGATGCCCCTCGGCCCTATTTATAAGCCGAAGGGATAAAACGGCAGGCGCGGGAATCGAGGAGCCCAAAAAGCGGATATGGACGATGCTGTCGTCTCGATCTTCGGAGCTTTAATGAATAAAGGTAAAAAACAGGTACAGGTATTAAAATGCGCAGATGGCGTCACGGCGGTTTAAAGTGATCCGAGGAGATGACATCACGCCGGTTTACAAAGCATGCTGAAGCTGTGGAGAAGAAATTTTGAAAATTGACATGAACAGGTTCAAATCAATCTGGGGCCTAATGTTAGGGATATTACTACCAGGTATAAACCGCCCAGGAGGGGCCGGTTTATGTTAGCAAGATTATTTTATCAAAGGCCCAGCGAAGCATGAAGTAGAAGATTTCAGCCCAAGAGGTTTAGAGCCCAAGTGTTAGGGCCCATGATTTGTAAACCGTCATACTATGTAACTTGGGATGTAAGATAGAAAGAACAGAGACCGAGGCGGACATGTTTATGAGCCGGCCTCGGGACTCTGTAAACTGGACCGGGTGTCACCTCTTATATAAAGGACGACCCGGCGACGGTTCAGGAGAGACAACTACAGATCGAGACACAGGCAAAGCGGATTCGCTCCCTGGTCATCGAAACCCTAGCAATACACACCAAACTAGACGTAGGCTTTTACCTTCATCGAAGGGGCCGAACTAGTATAAAATCCCTGTGTCCTTGTCCGCTTTAACCCCTTTAAGCTAACCCGTAGCGATGGCCTCATGACTAAGTCCTTTTGCTAGGACATCTGCCATGACAAAACCACGACAGTATCGAAACTTCCAACTCAAGTTTTTCTTCATAAGATTGCATCAAAGCATCAACTATATGTTTAGTTAAAGCTTTATTTTGGCTATAAGCATGCGGAGAATTTAGCACGGATTGCATCAAGGAAATACAATCAATCAAAGAGCAATTATCATAATTGAATCCCTTGAAATCAAATGTAGTGGGTTCATCACTATGCAAAGTTTTAATTTCTTCAATCCCACTTTTAAAAAATTTAGCATCAAGATCTAAAAACTCCGAATCATTGGGACACCTTAAAGCAGAATCATCTACAATCCTATTCTCATCAAGATTAATACTAGAAAACAAGGATCTAATAGGAGACACATCAATAACTTTCAGATCTTCATCTTTATTTTCACGATAACTAGAAGAACACGATCTAATATAATCTTCTCTTTTAGCACGCATTCTAGCGGTTCTTTCTTTGCATTCATCAATGGAAATTCTCATGGCTTTGAGAGACTCATTGATATCATGCTTAGGTGGGATAGATCTAAGTTTCAAAGAATCAACATCAAGAGTAATTCTATCCACACTTCTAGCCAATTCATCAACTTTAAGCAATTTCTCTTCAAGCATAGCATTGAAATTCTTTTGCGAGATCATAAACTCCTTAACACTAGTTTCAAATTCAGAAGGCATCTTTCCATAAGAGTTGTTGTAGGAATTACCAAAATTATTAGAGGAATTACTAGGAAAAGGCCTAGGATTAAAATTACCTCTATAAGCATTGTTACCAAAATTACTCCTACCAACAAAATTCACATCCAAAGATTCATTGTTATTCTCAATCAAAGTGGACAAAGGCATATCATTAGGATCAGAAGAAGCACTCTTAGTAGCAAACAATTTCATAAGTTCATCCATCTTTCCACTCAAAACACTAATTTCTTCGGTAGCATGCACTTTTTTACTAGTAGATCTTTCGGTGTGCCATTGAGTATAATTAACCATAATATTATCTAGGAGTTTGGTAGCTTCTCCTAAGGTAGTTTCCATGTAAGTGCCTCCAGCGGCCGAATCTAAAAGATTTCTAGAAACAAAATTCAAGCCAGCATAAAAGTTTTGAATAATCATCCACAGAATCAAACCATGTGTAGGGCAATTACGTATCATTAGTTTCACTCTGTCCCAAGCTTGTGCCACATGCTCATGACCTAGTTGCTTAAAATTCATAATATCGTTTCTAAGAGAGATGATCTTAGCAGGAGGGAAATACTTAGAGATAAAAGCATCTTTGCACTTATTCCATGAATCAATACTATTTCTAGGCAAAGAGGAAAACCAAGTTTTAGCACGATCTCTAAGTGAAAACGGAAATAACTTCAATTTAACAATATCGTTATCCGTATCCCTTTTCTTTTGCATATCACACAAATCAACGAAGTTGTTTAGATGGGTAGCGGGATCTTCACTAGGAAGGCCGGAGAATTGATCTTTCATGACAAGATTCAACAAAGCAGCATTGATTTCACAAGATTCAGCATCGGTGATAGGAGCAATCGGAGTGCTAATAAAATCATTGTTGTTGGTATTGGAAAAGTCACACAATTTGGTATTGTTCTGAGCCATAGTGACAAGCAAGCAATCCAACACACACAAGCAAACAAGAAGCAAGCGAACGAGAAACACACGACGGAAGAAGGGCGAATAAAACGGCAAAGGTGAAGTGGGGGAGAGGAAAACAAGAGGCAGATAAATGTAATGCGAAGGATAAGGGTTTGTTATAGGTACTTGGTATATGACTTTTGCGTAAGCCTCCCCGGCAACGACGCCAAAAATTGGCTAGTTGACGGGATGGCAAATCTTGACTTGACTTGGCGTGAGTCTCCCCGGCAACGGCGGCAGAAATTCTTCTTGCTACCTCTTGAGCTTGCGTTGTATTCCCTCGAAGAGGAAAGGGAGATGCAGCACAGTAGCTTAAGTATTTCCCTTAGTTTTTGAGAACCAAGGTATCAACCAGTAGGAGACCACACGCCAGTCCCTCGCACATGCACAAACAAATAAGAACTTCGCAGCCAACACGATAAGAGGTTATCAATCCCTTTACGGTCACTTACGATAGTGAGATATGATAGAGATGATAATTATAATTTTGGTATTTTTTTGTTTAATAAAACAGCAAATAAACAACGGCAACAGAAATTGACGGGAAAGCAATATGATAAAGATAGACCCGGGGGCCATAGTTTTCTCTAGTGGCTTCTCTCATGATAGCGATATTCTACGACGGGTAAACAAATTACTGTCGAGCAATTGATAGAAAAGCGAATAATTATGAGACTATCTAGGCATGATCATTGTATAAAGGCATCACGTCCGAGACAAGTAGACCGACTCCTGCTTGCATCTACTACTATTACTCCACACATCGACCGCTATCCAGCCTGCATCTAGTGTATTGAGTTCATACGAACAGAGTAACGCCTTAAGCAAGATGACATGATGTAGAGGGATAAACTCAAGCAATATGATGAAAACCCCATCTTTTTATCCTCTATGGCAACAATACAATACGTGCCTTGCTGCCCCTACTGCCACTGGGAAAGGACACCGCAAGATTGAACCCAAAGCCAAGCACTTCTCCCATTGCAAGAACTATAGATCTAGTAGGCCAAACCAAACCAATAATTCGAAGAGACTTGCAAGGATATTATGAGCACACATAAAAAGTTCAGAGAAGAACCAAATATCTTTCATAGATAATCTTGATCATAAACTCACAATTCATCGGATCTTGACAAACACACCGCAAAAAGAGATTACATCGAATAGATCTCCTCGAAGACCGAGGAGAACTTTGTATTAAGATCTAGAGAGAGAGAGAAGAAGCCATCTAGATACTAGCTATGGACCCGAAGGTCTATGGTAAACTACTCACAACTCATGGTGAGGGCGATGATGATGATGAAGAAGGCCTCCGTGATGGATCCCACTCCCGGAACAGGCTCCAAGATGGGATTTCCACGGGAACAGCAGCTACGGTGGTGGAATTAGGGTTTTCTCTCTGCGTATGGAGTTTCTGCGGTACGTAGGTATATATAGGAAGAAGAGGGGCACCAGGGGCCACTGGGGCTGCCCTCGAGGCAGGGCGGCACGCCCTGGGAAGGGGGCCGCGCCCCCCACCCTCGAGGGTGGGCCCCTGTCCTCTGGCTTGGCCCCGAAGTCTTTCGTGAGTGATTTCCTCCAAAAATATCTCCTGCAAAGGTTTTATTCTGTTTGGACTTGGTTTGATATTTCTTTTCTGCAAACCCTGAAATAGGCAAAAAAAACGCAATCTGGACTGGGCCTTTGGGTTAGTAGGTTAGTCCCAAAAATGATATAAAAGTGAATGATAAAGCCCATTAAACATCCAAGACTTCATAAATAATAGCATGGAACAATAAAAAATTATAGATACGTTGGAGACGTATCAGTTATTGATGTGTCTCCTATTAGATCCTTGTTTTCTAGTATTAATCTTGATGAAGATAGGATTGGAGATGATTCTGCTTTAAGGTGTCCCAATGATTCGGAGTTTTTAGATCTTGATGCTAAAATTGCTAAAAGTGGGAGTGAAGAGATTAAAACTTTGCATAGTGATGAACCCACTACTTTGGATTTCAAGGGATTCAATTATGATAATTGCTCTTTGATTGATTGTATTTCCTTGTTGCAATCCGTGCTAAATTCTCCGCATGCTTATAGTCAAAATAAAGCTTTCACTAAACACATAGTTGATGCTTTCACACAATATTATGAAGAAAAACTTGAGTTGGAAGTTTCTATACCTAGAAAGCTTTATGATGAGTGGGAACCTACTATCAAAATAAAAATAAAAGATCATGAATGCTATGCTTTGTGTGATTTGGGTGCAAGTGTCTCCACCATCCCAAAGACTTTGTGTGATTTGCTAGGGTTCCATGAGCTTGATGATTGTTCTTTAAATTTGCATCTTGCGGATTCCAGTATTAAGAAACCTATGGGAAGAATTAATGATATTGTTATTGTTTCCAATAGGAATTATGTGCCCGTAGATTTTATTGTTCTTGATATAGATTGCAATCCTTCATGTCCTATTATTCTTGGTAGAACTTTCCTTAGAACGATTGGTGCAATTATTGATATGAAGGAAGGAAATATTAGATTCCAATTTCCGTTAAGGAAAGGCATGGAACACTTTCCTAGAAAGAAAATCAAATTACCATATGAATCTATCATGAGAGCCACATATGGATTGCCTTCCAAAGATGGCAATACCTAGATTTATCTTGTATCGTGCCTAGCTAGGGGCGTAAAATGATAGCGCTAGTTGGGAGGCAACCCATTTTTTTGTTTTTCTGTTTTTGTTGCTGTTAGGGAATAAATATTTCATCTAGCCTCTGATTAGATGTGGTTTCATGTTTTGTTTAGTGTTTGTGCCAAGTAGAACCTTTGGGAAGACTTGTGTGAAGTTTATGTGATCTTGCTGTGAAAAACAGAATCATTAGCGCCCGCTAAAGTAGTCTTCAGATTTTACTGGAGCGTGATTTTTAGTTGATTCTTTTTGCAGATGATTTGTAGACAAATTCCTCAAATTTACCAATTTAGTTTGAATTTTTTGGAGTTCCAGAAGTAGGCGATACCTGCAGATTACTACAGACTGTTTTGTTTTTGACAGATTCTGTTTTTCGTGTGTTGTTTGCTTATTCCGATGCATCTATGAGTAGTATTGGAGGATATGAACCATAGAGAAGTTGGAATACAGTAGGTTTAACACCAATATAAACAAAGAATGAATTCATTGCTGCACCTTTGAGTAGTGGTTTGCTTTCTTATACTAACGGAGCTCACGAGAATTTTTGTCTAAGTTTTGTGTTGTGAAGTTTTCAAGTTTTGAGTATTGCTTTGATGGACTATCGAACAAGGAGTAGCAAAGGCCTAAGCTTGGGGATGCCCATGGCACCCCAATTAAATTCAAGATAATCAAAAGCCTAAGCTTGGGGATGCCCCAGGAAGGCATCCCCTCTTTCGTCTTCATCCATCGGTAACTATACTTGGAGCTATATTTTTATTCGCAACATGTTATGTGTTTTGCTTGGAGCGTCTTGTATAATTTGAGTATTTGCTTGTTAGTTTGCCACAATCATCCTTGCTGGCACACCTATTTGAGAGAGTTAAATATGGCCTAGAAATTATTAGAACACTCTATGTGCTTCACTTATATCTTTTGAGTTGAATAGTTTTTGCTCTAGTGCTTCACTTATATTTTTTAGAGCATGGTGTTGGTTATATTTTGTAGAAATTGTTGAACTCTCATGCTTCACTTATATCCTTTTGAGAGTCTATTAAAACAGCATGGTAATGTGTTTAGGCTAAAGAAACTAGTCTTCACATGATAAACATCCAATGTCAATGTAGTAAAAAAATTCACACTATGTACATTGAATAGAATGAGATGTTGGATGCTTGGTAAATGTTTTGAGATATGAGGATAGTGATATTAGAGTCTCTAGTGGAGTTATTATGAAATTGAGTAATACTTGTGTTAAGGTTAGTGATTCACGTATCATGCACGTATGGTGAACCGCTATGTGACGAAGTTAGAGCATGAGGTATTTGTAGAGTGCCAACCTTTGTGTGGAGGTCTGGGGCGCGCGATGGTTAACTCCTACCAACCTCCCCCCTAGGAGCATGTGTTGATTGCTTTGTTTTGATGACTCGTAGATTTTTTCAATAAGTATATGAGTTCTTATGACTAATGTTGAGTCCATGGATTATACGCACTCTCACCCTTCCACCATTGCTAGCATCTCTTGTACCGCGTAACTTTCGCCGGTGCCATAAACCCGCTATATATCCTTCCTAAAAACAGCAACCATATTGTTCCTCTAAACAGCCACCATACCTACCTATCATGGCATTCCCATAGCCATTCCGAGATATATTGCCATGCAACTTTCCACTGTTCTGTTCACATGACACGCATCATATTGTCATATTGCCATTGCATGATCATGTAGTTGACATCGTATTTGTGGCAAGGCCACCATGCATAATTTTTATACATGTCACTCTTGTTTCATTGCACATACCGGTACACCGCCGGAGGCATTCATATAGAGTCATACTTTGTTGTTGTAGTATCGAGTTGTAATGAAAGTGTGATGATCATCATTATTAGAGAACTGTCCCATGGGAGGAAAGGCTAATTCTATAAAGCCCCTCCGCAAAAAAAAGGTAAGGCCAAAGAAAAAAAATAAAGGACCAAAGAAAAAAAAGAAAAAAAAGGGACAATTGCTACTATCTTTTTTCCACACTTGTGCTTCAAAGTAGCACCATGTTCTTTTTTCCACCATCGTACCTTATGTTCCCGTGGAGATCCCATCTTGGAGCCTGTTCCGGAGCTCCACCGGAGGGGGATCCATCACGGAGGCCTTCATCATCATCATCATCGCCCTCACCATGAGTTGTGAGTAGTTTACCACAGACCTTCGGGTCCATAGATAGTATCTAGATGGCTTCTTCTCTCTCTCTCTGGATCTCAATAAAAAGTTCTCCTCGGTCTTCGAGGAGATCTATTTGATGTAATCTCTTTTTGCGGTGTGTTTGTCGAGATCCGATGAATTGTGAGTTTATGATCAAGATTATCTATGAAATATATTTGGTTCTTCTCTGAACTTTTTATGTGTGCTCATAATATCCTTGCAAGTCTCTTCGAATTATTGGTTTGGTTTGGCCTACTAGATCTATAGTTCTTGCAATGGGAAAAGTGCTTGGCTTTGGGTTCAATCTTGCTGTGCCCTTTCCCAGTGACAGTAGGGACAGCAAGGCACGTATTGTATTGTTGCCATCGAGGATAAAAAGATGGGGTTTATATCATATTGCTTGAGTTTATCCCTCTACATCATGTCATCTTGATTAAGGCGTTACTCTGTTCTAATGAACTCAATACACTAGATGCATGCTGGATAGCGGTCGATGTGTGGAGTAATAGTAGTAGATGCAGGCAGGAGTCGGTCTACTTGTCTCGGACGTTATGCCTATATACAATGATCATGCCTAGATAGTCTCATAATTATTCGCTTTTCTATCAATTGCTCGACAGTAATTTGTTTACCCGTCGTAGAATATCGCTATCATGAGAGAAGCCACTAGAGAAAACTATGGCCCCCGGGTCTATTCTCAACATATCAATCTACATCTACTTTACTTTTATCGCTTTTATTTGCTGTTCTTATAAACTAAAAATACCAAAAAATATAAACTATCATCTCTATCAGATCTCACTTTCGTAAGTGACCGTAAAGGGATTGACAACCCCTTATCGTGTTGGCTACGAAGTTCTTATTTGTTTGTGCAGGTGCGAGGGACTCGTGCGTGGTCTCCTACTGGATTGATACCTTGGTTCTCAAAAACTGAGGGAAATACTTATGCTACTATGCTGCATCTCCGTTTCCTCTTCGAGGGAATACAACGCAAGCTCAAGAGGTAGCAGTATGTTGATGACATACTGATATTCGGAACCAGCCTCAAAGTCATTGAGGAGGTCAAGTCGTTTGTATCTCAGAACTTTGAGATAAAAGACCTTGGTGTGGCTGATGTTATCTTGAACATCAAGCTACTGAGAGATAATGAGGGTGGGATTACACTTCTGCAATCCCATTATGTTGAGAAGGTGTTGAGTCGTTTTGGATACTCGGACTGCACACCATCTCAAACACCATATGATCCTAGCGTGTTGATTCGAAAGTCCAAAGGCACGGCTATAGATCAATTGAGATACTCTCAAATCATTGGTTCACTTATGTACCTAGCTAGCGCTACGAGGCCTGACATCGCTTATGCTGTGAGCAAACCAGGTGATGTACATTGGCATGCTCTTGAAAGAGTTATGCGTTATCTGAAGGGTACTATGAACTATGGACTTCACTATACCAGATACCCGTCGGTACTTGAAGGGTATAGTGATGCGAATTGGATCTCTGATGCTAATGAGATGAAGGCCACAACTGGGTATATGTTTACTCTTGGAGGTGGCGCTGTTTCCTGGAAGTCTTGCAAGCAAACGATCTTAACGAGATCGACAATGGAAGTAGAATTAACATCATTAGACACATTTGGTGTCGAATCAGGATGGCTTCGAGATCATTTGGTGGACTTGCCATTGGTTGATAAACCGGTTCCGACTATCCTTATGAACTATGACAATCAGACTGTCATCACCAAGGTGAAGACTTCAAAGGACAACATGAAGTCCAACAAACAAATAAGAATGAGATTAAAAGCTGTCAGAAAATTGAGAAACTCCGGAGTGATAGCGTTGGAATATGTCCATACGGCTAAGAATCTAGCAGATCCCTTTACAAAAGGGCTATCACGTGTTGTGATAGATAATGCATCGAGGGAGATGGGTATGAGACCCACATGAGTTGCCATGGTGGTAACCCAACCTATGTGATCGGAGATCCCGTGAAGTAGGACCTGGGAAAACAAGCCAGTGGTGAACTGAGGAGAGTAACTATACTAACTCACTCCGTTGGAGATGTAATACTCTTGATACTGTATGGGAGGATGACTATAGTCTCAATGTGTTCCAAAGCTTATGCAAGCAAGATGTTATCCTATAGAGCGATCTTTGGAGGAACACGCCTATATGAGCCCGACAGTTGGTCAGAGTCTATGAGATTTGGGTGATCTCTAGTAAGCTCGTGAACAGGCCAGGAGTGTGACTTATATGCTCCACCCGAGGGGTCAGCCTTCGGCAGCCTAGTTTCAGTAAGACATGTGGTGAAGCTTCTTTATGCCAAACTGACAATTCAAGGCATAGACCATTGCTCAGTTGTGAAGGAGTGTAGCTACTTGCTCTAGGTGAAGCCCAACCTTAACAGGTCTTCGCTGAAACACTGGTATATCGAAACAGTAATTGGAACAGAGGACACAATGGGCCCTCGAGATCTGGTGGGGGATTGCTGAAATTTGAGATGGGCTTTAGGCCCATATAGCAATTTCTGAAAAATCTCTAAGGGTCCATGTGGGTTTATTGGCACTAGGTGTAGTGGGAAGTTTAGTCCCACCCTAGAAGTGGAAGAGGAGTTGGACCTCCTTATAAGGGATTCTCTTCCACATGCTATTGGAGCTTGAGAATAGAAGAGGCCCTCACACACTCCTCCGCCGCCGCCCGCCTCGCCACGCCACGCCTCGTCACAACGCGCCGCGGGTTGCGGGATTGAGCCGAGCCGAGCTCACACCTATGCGCTTATTTTTGTCAGTCACTAATGGAGAGTTTCAGACAGCGGGGCCACGATCTGAGACGTCAGATCGTGGGATGTCACGGACTCGGACGTGGGTCGATCCCACGTCTCTCTACGCGGCTGCACATATATAAGTGTGAGGTGTCTCCTAACCCTAGCTGCCACAACAGAATGCATCTGCCTCCACGCCCATCGTCGTTCCTTTGCTGCTGATACCGCCGGTGACTCCATCCCGTCCGCCGCGTACACGGTCGACGGGAGAGCAGGTCTCCGAAACCCCGCCTCTCTGGATCCTGTACGGGAGAGGGGCGAATAGGCTTTTGGGAAGCGACTACGCGACTGCTCGCCGTTCGTCTACTTCCTCTACGTCCGCGTCACCCTCATCATCACCATGTCCACCGACGCCGAACGTACTGCCGTCGAGAAGCTAGAAGCCGACAAGAAGACAGCCGAGGACGCTGCTGCCATCACCGCCGCCGCGGCCTCTACATGGCCTACTAGAGGGTATAACTCGTTTATCCCGCTCCTACTGTTTTCTGTTTTAGCCATGCTAGCGTTATACGTAGATCTGTCTAATTAGCGTAGTATGTGCTTGCATGATTAAATATCAGTATGCGATTATTTGTGTCAATGCCATGCTAGTGGTTTATTCCTGGATTAAATTAATCGAAAACTTGCCTATTTACTCAGCACATACCTCCCCGTTGATATACATTGGGAGTCATGAAAAACAAATCAAATTTGAATTGTGTTGGTTGGAGAGGGCTGATCTTAGAAATATTATCCATGAGGTTTGGGACCTTCCTTTTAGGGGAGAGAACCCTCTAATGAATGGAAATGGAGATTTAGAGCGCAGACTGGATTGGGGGACGCAAGGCGATGGCGATGTGCTCGCGCACCACCACGTCGCGCTGAGAGCATCTCCAACAACCGTGCTATATAAGCGCCGCGCCGCAAATTTGTGATTTTAGCGCGTGCGCAATCGCTAACCGAGCTCCAGCGAACGCGCAATAACCGCACGCTCATGATAGCGATATTCTACGGCGGGTAAACAAATTACTGTCGAGCAATTGATAGAAAAGTGAATAATTATGAGACTATCTAGGCATGATCATTGTATATAGGCATCACATCCGAGACAAGTAGACCGACTCCTGCCTGCATCTACTACTATTACTCCGCACATCGACCGCTATCCAGCATGCATCTAGTGTATTGAGTTAATACGAACAGAGTAACGCCTTAAGCAAGATGACATGATGTAGAGGGATAAACTCAAGCAATATGATGTAAACCCCATATTTTTATCCTCGATGGCAACAATACAATACGTGCCTTGCTGCCCCTACTGTCATTGGGAAAGGACACCGCAAGATTGAACCCAAAGCCAAGCACTTCTCCCATTGCAAGAACTATAGATCTAGTAGGCCAAACCAAACCAATAATTCGAAGAGACTTGCAAGGATATTATGAGCACACATAAAAAGTTCAGAGAAGAAACAAATATCTTTCATAGATAACCTTGATCATAAACTCACAATTCATCGGATCTCGACAAACACACCGCAAAAAGAGATTACATCGAATAGATCTCCTCGAAGACCGAGGAGAACTTTGTATTGAGATCCATAGAGAGAGAAGAGGACATCTAGATACTAGCTATGGACGCAAAGGTCTGAGGTAAACTACTCACAACTCATGGTGAGGGCGATGATTATGATGATGAAGGCCTCCGTGATGGATCCCCCTCCGGTGAAGCTGCGGAACAGGCTCCAAGATGGGATCTCCACGGGAACAGAAGCTACGGCGGTGGAATTAGGGTTTTCTCTCTGCGTATGGAGTTTCTGGGGTACGTGGACTTATATAGGAAGAAGGAGGGCACCGGGGGCCACACGAGGAGGCCTCGAGGCAGGGGGGGCGCGCCCTGGGAAGGGGGCGCGCCCCCCACCCTCGAGGGAGGCTCCTCGATCCTCTAACATGGTTCTCAAGCTTCCTAGGCGTGATTTTCTCCAAAAATATCTCTCGCAAAGGTTTCATTCCGTTTGGACTCCGTTTGATATTCTTTTTCTGCAAAACGCTGAAATAGGCAAAAAAACAACAATCTGGACTGGGCCTTTGGGTTAGTAGGTTAGTCCCAAAAATGATATAAAAGTGAATGATAAAGCCCATTAAACATCCAAGACTTCATAAATAATAGCATGGAACAATCAAAAATTATAGATACGTTGGAGACGTATCAAGCATCCCCAAGCTTAATTCCTGCTCGTCCTCGAGTAGGTAAATGATAAAACAGAATTTTTTATGTGGAATGCTAACCAACATAATTTTCAATGTAGTTCTCTTTATTGTGGCATGAATGTTCATATCTGAAAGATTCAAGACAAAAGTCTATATTGACATAACAAATAACAATACTTCAAGCAATACTAACAAAGCAATCATGTCTTCTCAAAATACCATGGCTAAAGAAAGTTATCCCTACAAAATCATGTAGTCTGGGTATGCTCCCTCTTCATCACACAAAATATTCATATCATGCACAACCCCGATTTCAGCCAAGCATTTGTTTTCATACTCTATCTTTTCAAACCTTTCAACTTTCACGCAATACATGAGTGTGAGCCATGGATATAGCACTATGGGTGGAATAGAGGTGGTTGTGGAGAAGACAAAAGGAGGGAGATAGTCTCACATCGACTAGGCGTATCGACGGGCTATGGAGATGCCCATCAATAGATATCAATGTGAGTGAGTAGGGATTGCCATGCAACGGATGCACTAGAGCTAAATATGAATGAAAGCTCAACAAAAGAAACTAGTGGGTGTTCATCCAACTTGCTTGCTCACGAAGACCTAGGGCATTTGAGGAAGCCCATCGTTGTAATATACAAGCCAAGTTCTATAATGAAAATTCCCACTAGTATATGAAAGTGACTAAACATGAGACTCTCTACAAATGAAGAACATGGTGCTATTTTGAAGCACAAGTGTGGAAAAAAGATAGTAGCAATTGTCCCCCTTTTTTCTTTTTCTCTTTTGTTTTTGTTTTTTCGCCTTTCTTTTTTTTCTTTTTTCTTTTGGCATTTCTTTTTTTTCCTTTTTTTTGCGGAGGGGCTTTATAGATTTATCCTTTCCTCCCATGGGACAATGCTCTAATAATGATGATCATCACACTTTCATTACAACTTGATATTACAACTCGATACTACAACAAAGTATGACTCTATATGAATGCCTCCAGCGGTGTACCGGTATGTGCAATGAAACAAGAGTGACATGTATGAAAAGTTATGCATGGTGGCCTTGCCACAAATACGATGTCAACTACAAGATCATGCAATGGCAATATGACAAAAGAAAAAAGGGACAATTGCTACTATCTTTTTCCACACTTGTGCTTCAAAGTAGCACCATGTTCTTCATTGTAGAGAGTCTCATGCCTAGTCACTTCCATATACTAGTGGGAATTTTTGTTATAGAACTTGGCTTGTATATTCCAACGATGGGTGTCGGTGTACTAAAGTAGGGGTACCTTAGTATCCCGAACTTGTGCACCGGTAGTTGCAGCGCCCCGCGGTAAGGCTAGCCATGCGACCGCCAAGACCCTCCGTGGTTCCCTTGGAGCCATTCAAGAACAAAGTATCCAAGTCAAAGAGACAAGACCCCGGCAAGAGGAGCTTGCCGGGATGGCCACTCAAGGCACAAAACTACTCAAGAGACAAGATCCTGGCAAGAGGAGCTTGCCGGGAAGGCCAATCAAAGGCACCTCAAGAGAACTTGCCGCGACGCGCTACGCGTCCCGGCAAGGACCGGTGAGCGACAAGCTCCCGGTAGCGACAAGATAGCGACCGCGGCAAGGCGCTTGCCGCGGCAAGCTTCCACTCAGTACCCACGCTCTAGCTCATCCTCCCACGTGTCGCCTTGGGACCCTCCCAGACGCACGTGGCGGAAGGCTGTGCAGCCAGGGGAACACGGTGGCAAGCTGCGATGACGAGGCTACCGTCGTGGCGAACGGAGGCGCCCCTGACGGCCACTTTTTGCACTGTTTGGGGCGACGGCGATGGGCATTCAATGCCCTTATCCCCTGCCGTCAGGGTTAGGTATAGAGAACTATACATATACTGTTCCAACTACCATTATTTTTACTTTTTAACCCCCATCTGTGTTGCCACGTGTCGGTGACCCCTTTGACCTATAAAAGGAGGCCCATGCGCAACGTAGAGGAGGTTCGCAACATCGATCACTCTCCACGCTCGGTCTAGATAGCGGTTAGAGCTTACTGTTCCTCTCCTCGCTCCCGAGCCAAGAACTCAATAACAAACCAAAGCAGGAGTAGGGTTTTACGCATCCGTGCGGCCCGAACCTGGGTAAACTGCTCGCGTGCTCGCCTTGATCCGCTCTTTGTGCATCCTCCGCCCCCTGCCGTACCGAAAAGGGGCTCCGGTCTCATAGTTGTTCGTGGGCGACCAGTTTCCCCGACATCTTTGGCATGCCAGGTAGGGGGTGCGTCGAGGTTGTGTGAACCTGATCCGGTGTTCACGCGAGCGAAATCTTCAACATCTTCATCGACATGCCACCGAAGGACGCCCGTCCGCGTCAATCCCGCCACCACCGGAGCCAACGGCTGGTGGGGTAGACGCCGGCCGAAGGACGGACGTCGGCGAGGAAACTCACGGCGCCGCCAAGTCCAAGGACAAGACGGATGACCGGGCGCACTCCAAGGCCTCGGCGTCTGTACACGCACCGCGCCCATCTCAGGAAGCACGAGACCGGCATCGACATGGTACTCAAGGCACCATACGCTTGCTGGGCCAAGGTCAAGCTGGCGGATCTCGAGATGCTCAAGGCCAGCATACCCATCAACATGCTGGCACGAGCAAGGCACGGTCGCCGGGACGGGATGCTGCTCCTTCTAACGTAGTTAGAAGTCCGAGCATATCCCGCTCCTCGCACCGCTCGTCACCGTTACCCGCCACTCCAGCAGAAGCTCTAGCGCGAGCTCAACTGCTCCTCGACTTCCCTCCAGCGGCAGACAAGGCCGACGACTGGAGGGCCACCATCCAAAGCCTCATCGCCTTCGCCAACGGCGACACCCCGCAGCAGCCGAGCACGTCGCGGCCGCGGCAAGTCAGCCAGGCACGGGCCGACGGCGACAAGACTACCGGGGGTGCAACCACCGTGCACTCCCCGCCAAGGAGGCCAAGATCGCCGACCCGCAGGATCAACATCGACGACGACTCCACTGCGTCATCAGATCCGCGGGCTCGTCTCGATCAGCGCCAAGTCCTTCAAGATCGACAACAAGAGGACGCTCGAACCCGCATCGAGCGTCGGAGAGAAGCGCGGCGTCAATCTGACCAGCGCGCTGGGCCCGCTGTTGACATGCAAGCGCCAGGGGGACCAGGAGACTTGCCGTACGCGGCAGGTTGCCCTGCGTTCACTCGTGAGCTGCGGCAAGTCCAGTGGCCCAGCATGAAGAACTTCAAGCCCGACGTACCCGAGAAGTACGACGGCAAGACACATCTGTCGGAGTTCCTCAGCATATACACCATCGCGGTGCAGGCTACCGGGGGACGAGACGAGAAGATACTCGCCAATTCCTTCCCGCTGGTGCTCAAGCCAAACGTCAGATCTTGGCTCATGCACTTGCCGGAGAACTCCATTTCTTCTTGGGCTGACCTGTGCCATCAGTTTGTCGGCGCGTTCACAGGCGGCCACAAGCCCCATGGCCAGGAGAGTGACCTTCATATACTCGCCCAGAAGGAAGGAGAGCCCCTGCGTAAGTATATCCAGAGGTTCAGCCGTGTCCAGCACAACATCCCGGACGTCCACCATGCCGCGGTTATTAGCGCGTTCCATCAGAACGTGCGTAACCGCCGGATGAGGGAGGAGATGGCGATATGCAAGATCAGGGACATCAGCGAGCTGTACGCCCTGGCCGACAAGTGCGCACGTGCTGAGGAGGGGAGGAAACTCCCCGGAGAGGATACAGGAGCAAGGGGATCCGACAGCGAGGATGCCGCCCCGGCAAAGAAAGGCCGGCGGCGGGGCAATAGGAAGAAGAAGAACAAGGAAGTGCTAGTCGTTGAGCAGTCCGGCAAGGAGGCTGGCGCCAAGAAAGCCCAGGCTGGTAGCTCCGGCAAGGAGACTGCCGCATGCACCAACTGCCAGACTGTGGCAGCCGCCGACGAGCAGGACAGCTCCGACAAGCAATATTGCAAGATCCACCGCACCAAGGGTCACGACCTCCAGGATTGCAAGAGGGTCGAGTACCTCGTCGAGCAGCAAAAAGCTGAGTACGAGCGGCGCGACAAGGAGAAGGCCCAGGGAGGTGATGGAGGGTCTGGCAAGAAGCGACCGTTCAACGGCCGGGGAGGACGCCGCGGCAAGGCCAAGTAGCGGCAAGGAGACAGACCTCCCCGCGGCCGCGACAAGGACGAAGACGAAGACATGGATGATGGAGAGAACAGCGAGCAGGAGTTTCAGAAAGCTACGGAGGTTCTGTGCATTGACGGTGGTGCCTCTCTGCATACTTCCCACCGCCAACTCAAACAATGGGTGCGGGAAGTTAATGCAGCAGAGCCACCCGTCGAGTCGCGCAAACTTCTGAGATGGTCCAGCACGCCTATCATCTTCGATATTGAGGACCACCCTGATCGCACAACTGCGGTCGGGTGCTTGCCGATGTTGGTTTCACCAACCATCCGCAACCTCAAGGTCACCAAGATGTTAGTTGACGGCGGGGCCGGCTTGAACTTGATCTCCTCCGGTGTAGTCCGGAAACTCCAGATCCCCGACAGCGAGCTCGAAGAAACCGGTACGTTCCAAGGGATCAACCCGGGAAGAAGCAAGCCGAAGGGGAAGATCACGCTGCTAGTGACATTTGGCGGCAAGCTAAACTTCAGGACTGAGAGGATCACTTTCGACGTTGCCGATATCCCATTGCCCTACAATGGGATACTTGGCCGTCCAGCGCTCGCCAAATTCATGGCGGCCTCTCATTACGCCTACAACATGCTCAAGATGCCAGGCCCGATAAGCGTCATCTCTGTCCCTGGCGACAAGAAGGATGCCCTTATCTGTGCCGACAAGATTTATCGGGATGCGGCAGCCGCAACAGAAAGCATGACACTTGCCGCTGAAGCTCCCGGGGGGAAGAAGACGAAGTCCGGTAAGATCTCTGCGGCCCACTCCGGCAAACGCACCTCTTCGGAGTGCTGCGCTGCCGACGAGGACGCACCATCGAGCTCCACCGGCAAGTGTAAGAAGACGATGGCTGCTCCACCAGAGACAAAGAAGGTGCCCGCCAAGGAGGACGACACTGGTGGTACTTTCACCATCAGTGCCACGCTTGACCCTAAATAGGAAAGCGCACTCATTGCTTTTCTGCGGGCGAACGTCGATGTGTTTGCATGGCAACCATCTAAAATCCCCGGTGTTCCCAGGAAAGTGATTGAGCACAAGTTTGCCGTTTGTCCTCACGCGCGGCCCGTCAAGCAGAAAGTTAGGAAAGAAGCAGTGGAGCGCCAAGAGTTTATCGCAGAAGAAATCAAGAAGCTGGAAGCGGCAGGCCTTGTTAGAGGTGTGCTCCATCCCACGTGGTTGTCCAATCCTGTTGTCGTGCGTAAAGCGAACGGGGAGTGGAGGCTTTGTATAGACTTCACCGATTTGAATAAAGCTTGTCCCAAATATCCATTTCCCTTGCCGCGCATTGACCAGATTGTTGACTCCACGACCGGATGTGAGTTGCTTTCGTTTCTTGATGCATACTTAGGATATCACCAGATCTTCATGGCTGAGGAAGATGAGGGAAAGACCGCATTCATTACTCCATGTGGCACTTATTGCTTCATACGCATGCCTTTCGGATTGAAGAATGCTGGTTCAACGTTTGCAAGAGTAGTCCACACTGCTTTTGAGCCACAGATACACAGGAATGTGGAAGCTTACATGGATGATATAGTGGTCAAGAGCAAGAACAGGGATACTCTGATCCAAGACTTAGATGAAACTTTTGCGAATCTGCGCAAGATCCAACTCAAGCTCAACCCCGAGAAGTGCGTGTTTGGAGTCCCCTCCGACAAGCTTCTCGGGTTCTTCGTGTCTCAGAGGGGGATTGAAGCTAATCCCGACAAGATCAAAGCCATCGAGCAAATCGAAGCACCGAAGCGCGTCAAGGATGTGCGAAGGCTTGCAGGCTGCGTGGCTGCTCTCAGCAGGTTTATCTCTAAGTCTGCAGAACGCGCCCTGCCGTTTTTCAAAATTTTGAAAAAGGCGGGTCCAATGAAATGGACTCCGGAAGCGGAGGCAGCGCTGCAAGACTTGAAGAGGTACCTGTCCTCCACTCCAATACTTGTCGCACCGAAGCCATAAGA
Source organism: Secale cereale (assembly GCA_902687465.1). Classification (NCBI taxonomy): domain Eukaryota; kingdom Viridiplantae; phylum Streptophyta; class Magnoliopsida; order Poales; family Poaceae; genus Secale; species Secale cereale. Next base: position 940,292,802 of record LR738711.1, read on the forward strand.
GAAGTTGCTGCTGTATCTAGCGGCAACCAATCAAGTGGTTAGTGCTGCGTTAGTAGCGGAGAGGGAGGCGGATGATGAGCCAGCAGCCGAGGCAAGCACGTCCAGCGACAAGCAGGGAGCTTCCCCGACAAGGATGGATTTGCGCAGATGCAAGAGGAGATACGGAAGAAGATGGTGCAGCGCCCAGTCTACTTTGTCAGCTCCCTTCTGCAGGGGGCTAGGTCAAGGTACTCTGGTGTGCAGAAACTGCTCTTCGGCCTTCTCATGGCCTCGAGGAAGCTGCGCCATTACTTCCAAGCACATGAGATAACAGTGGTCACTCGCATTCCGCTGAAGAGGATACTGCAAAATCCAGAAGCGACAGGCAGGATTGTCGAGTGGGCATTAGAACTGCCAAGCTTTGGCTTCAAGTTTGAAAGAACTTCAACTATCCAAAGCAGAGCATTGGCAGAATTTATAGAAGAGTGGACGCCAACGCCAGACGAAGAGATTCCAGAGACGAGTATCCCCGTCAAAGAAGCAAGCAAAGAATGGATAATGTACTTTTATGGTGCCTTCTCGCTACAAGGCACCGGTGCCGGCGTAATGCTTGTCGCGCCCACCGGGGAGCACCTCAAGTACGTGGTCCAGATGCACTTTCCCAAGGAGCAAGCGACGAACAATACTGCAGAGTATGAGGGTTTGCTTGCCGGTCTCAGGATCGCAGCAGACCTTGGGATCAAGAAGCTGATTGTAAGGGGAGACTCGCAGCTTGTCGTCCGCCAAGTAAACAAGAACTACCAGAGTCCGTTGATGGAAGCTTACGTCGACGAAGTGAGAAAGCTTGAAGAACACTTTGAAGGCCTACAGATGGAGCACATCCCAAGAGCTCAGAACGACATCGCAGATGGCCTGTCAAAGTGTGCTGCACTAAAGCTACCTGTGGAACCAGGAATCTTTGTGCTCAAGCTAACTCAACCATCAGTAACACCATCAACTGGGCGGAGCAAGAAGAGGAAGTTGGTCTCTAGCGATTACCTTCCGACAGAGCTTCTCGAAGCCGCCGCTAAGAAAGTCCCCAAGATCAACACCGAAAATGCTGAGGAGCGGTCTGCTCCTGCAAGCCCTAGGGTTTGTATAGTTGAAGCAGACGCTCCCGACAAGTTTTGCTCCGGCAAGTTTGCCGGGGAACATCGAGCTCCGGCTGAGACACACGTTCTTGCCGTAGAAGCGGATGTTCCCGCAGCAGCAGATATGCCTTTAGTCCTTGTTGTCGAGCCGCAAGCTCCAGCATGGGCGCAGCAGATCGTCCGTTTTCTCCAAACAGGAGAACTTCCTGAAGAGCAAGAAGAAGCGGAAAAAGTAACCCGCCAGTCAAGTATGTACCAGTTTGTTGACAACATACTGTGCAGAAGAAGACTCAACGGTGTGAAATTGAAGTGTATTCTCCGGGAAGATGGACAGAAGCTGTTGGCAGAGATACATGGAGGCATATGTGGTCACCACATTGGCGCAAGAGCACTTGTCGGCAAAGCGTTCCGGCAAGGTTTCTTTTGGCCGATAGCCCTCCAAGATGCAACTGCACAAGTAACCAAGTGTGAAGCGTGATAGTTTCATTCCAAGCAGATACACCAGCCAGCTCAAGCTCTCCAGACAATCCCTTTGTCCTGGCCATTTTCGGTCTGGGGGCTCGACATCCTCGGCCCCTTTCCCCGCGCAGCCGGGGGCTTTGAGTTCTTGTACGTCGCCATCGACAAGTTCACAAAGTGGCCGGAAGTGGAACTAGTGAGAAAGGTGACCGCAGAGTCAGCAGTCAAGTTCTTCAGGTCAATTGTTTGCCGTTTCGGGATCCCTAACAGGATCATCACCGACAACGGCACACAATTCACCAGTCGCACCTTCATGCAATACGTCCAAGATCTTGGCGCCAAGGTCTGCTTCGCTTCTGTTGCTCACCCGAGAAGCAACGGTCAAGCGGAGAGGGAAAACGCTGAAGTGCTGCGCGGGCTCAAGACAAGAACTTTCGACAGGCTGCACAAGTGCGGAAGAAACTGGATCGAGGAGCTTCCGGTGGTTTTTTGGTCGATCAAGACGCCGCCAAATCGAGCCACTGGTCAGACACCCTTTGCTCTAGTCTACGGAGCAGAAGCAGTTCTCCCCACGGAACTCGTATACGGGTCGCCTCGAGTGCTCGCTTATGATGAGCTCGGGCAAGAGCAGCTGCGACAAGATGACGCGCTGCTCCTTGAGGAGGACCGTCTTCAGGCTACTGTGCGAGCTGCTCGCTACCAGCAAGCTTTGCGCCGCTATCATAGCCGCAAAGTTAAAGCCAGAAGTTTCGAGGAAGGCAACCTTGTTCTTCGGCGCGTTCAGTCCGCCAAGAATTCCAACAAGTTGACGCCGAAGTGGGAAGGCCCTTATCGGGTGAAACGAGTCACTAGGCCCGGCGCTGTCCGCCTTGAGACCGAAGATGGCTTGCCGGTGAGCAACTCCTGGAACATCGAGCATCTTCGTAAGTTTTACCCATAAGGCGCGGTTGCCGCGATCCGCTCCGGCAACCATCTTTTATACAAGTCTTGCCGCTGTTGCATGTAATCCTTTGTACAAAGCCGGGCGCAGACCCCGTGCATCAGTAAAGTTTATGTGCCCCGCACATCTTGTCGTTTCATGCCATCTATTTTTTATTGCATGTACTATCTGACACTTTGTGCAGCACCAAATCCCGGTAAGCAATAACGAGCCAGAAAGCTCCGTATCTGCATTTTCTCCTCTTTCTTTTTCTCTCAAGGAAAAGCAAGGTTCCCTCGCGCACAAGTTTGCCGGGGGGGAGAAGATGGTGGTACGGACCGAGTGCCGTTCAAGAAAGTTTGGCCTTGCCGGGAAACAAGTTCAAGAAAGCATTACCTCGCCGGGAAGCAGACAACACAAAAGCTAAGTTGCCAAAGTTTGAGCAATCAAATTTTTAAATTTTTAAGTTATTCTCCTTGAACGGCCGCGTTTTGTATGGAAAACCTGTGCCCGGAGGAACCAACTCGTGGCCAGCCTCGCCCTTATTTTGTTTCGAGTTTGCTCAACAGCTTAAGTGTGCTGCGACTAGTGTCGCGCCCTTACTTTGTTTCCGAGCCCGCTCAACAACCTAAGTGTGCTGCAACTGGTTGTGACAAGGTTGCTTGTCAGCAATGGCACCGCCAGCAGGCTGTTGAAGTTCCGCACTCAGCGCTCGCGGCAAAGGTGCCTACGCCGGCAAGTTCCCTAAAAGCGTAAGGTAAAAGCATACAAAGCAAAGTGAGTCAAGTAAAGGAAATAACGTTGCATTAACCACCTAAGATAGAGTTATGTTACAAAGTGACTTGCCGCGATCCTAATAGACTATTGTTCATAACATGGTTGGCAGCGGCAAGGAGGGAAGAAAGTAAAAAGCCTAGTCCGCGCGGTCGCCTTCAACCCTCTTGATCCCGCCCACCTTGTCCACAATGGGTGCGACAAGGGCCTTGAGCGCCTCCTCGTCGGCGTCGGGCGGCAGGGTCCTGAGGACGTTGGTGAGGTTGAGACCGGGGTTGCAGTACGCTATCTTCATCAGCACCTTCTGGAGGGCCCCCGCGCAGAGCCTGCGTGATTCGTCCGCCAGCTGCTTCGGGATCTTCTCCCGGAGTTGCTGGAGGGCCGTCGCCACGCCCTTGAAGAACAGAGTAAGCTTGGCGCTGGCATGGAGGTTGTCGTCGGTGGAGTACCCGAGGTACTCTGCCCCCAGCTCCGCCAGCTCCTTGTTGATGTCCGCGGCGGCGTTGACAAGACCTTCCGTCCATATCTCGATGTTCCGCCTGAAGTTATTCTGCGAGATGGCGGCACTATCCAGCAACACCTTCTCGGCCCTGAGCTCCTCCTTCAGGGCCGTCTCCCGCTCCCTGGCGCCGTCCAGTGTCGTGGTAAGTGTGGACAGCTTCAACTCCAGGTCGGCGATGGAGTCCTTGGCGACGGCGAGCTCCTTGCCCTTCTCGGAGAGACGGACCTGCAGCTCGGAATGGCTGTGGGCGTCCTTCTCCCTCTCAAGCTTAAGTGCGGCAACCTCCTCGCCGCTCGTCTTCAGGCTGGCCTCCAGCTGCGCCACCCTCGTCTCCAACTCTCGCTTGGCGGTCTCAGCAGCTGCAGCAGCATCCTTTGCCTCCTGCAAAGCTCCACCAAGCGATCGCTCGCGCGCGGCAAGCTCGTCCTCTTGGCTGTCGAGGTTGACCTTCCGCTGCGTCAGCTCACCTTCTCGCCTGGAGAGCTCCTCGGCGGCAAGCCGTTGCTGCTCCTCCGCTTCAGCCTTCTCCAAAATAAACGCCTGATGCGCCTCGGCAAGCTGCTCCCGCTCCTCCGCCAAGGATCGGAGAGCTGCTTGGTTGCTGGCTCGGAGCTCTTCTGCGTGCTTCTCCAAGTCAGCACCCGCCTTGGCGGCCAGGGCCTCTCGAGACTCCAGCTTGGCTTGTCGGGCGCGGTAAAGGGACAGAAGCTTCCGCAGAAGCCGCTCCTCCTCGGGCTCGCTGCTGCTGCTTTGCGCGTCGACGAACTTCAGTCCAGCGGAAGCAAGGACCTCCCCGTCAAAGACCTCTCCCTCGACTGGTGCCCTGGACGTGGACGCCCACGGGAGCTGGATGAAGAGACCATTGCCGGCCTCCAGGTAGGCGCCTGGCTCGGCTGCGGCAGCGGAGGGATCGGCAGCCGGCGCAGCGCCTGACGCTCCTGCGGCCTCAGGCCGTCAGTGCGACTGCCGGACCTTTCCTCAGCTGCCGCGGCAGCGGCCTTGGCTGCCTCGTCGGCAGCGGGTTCGTCAGCACCGGCCGCCCCTTCGATAGCGGCGGCGTCACCGGTGTTTCCACGCGCGTCCTCCTCGACGGCGACCTCCGTCTCCATTGGCTCTGCGGCGGACGGGTCTGACAGAAGGAAAGAAAAGGCAAGCAGTCAAGCAAATATCCAAAAAAGAAGAATTGAAAGAAGAAAAGTCCAAGGGTTTACCTGCGCGGGCCTCTTCCTCGGTGGGGTCCCTTGCCGGGGAGCTCTCCCTCGGCGGCGTGGTGGTGGCCCCCGCCGGCGGAGGGCCGCTAGCGCCATCCCTTGGCGGAGTGCTCGCCCTTGGCGGGGTGCTCGCCCTTGGCGGAGTGTTCTCCCTTGCCGGGGAGCCTCCTCTTGGCGGTGTGGTCGAGACGTGCGGTACATCAGGGGCGGTCTCCTGGCGATCCTGATGCTGCAGCTCTGCTCCTGCACAAGTCAACAAACAAGATATCAGCAAGAGAAGAAGAAGCACCCACGCGCGCCCAACAGCAGAAGATGCACTGCACTTACGCTGGGGGCTGCGCTGGGGGCTGCTCTGGAGAACAGTTGCCGGGTCTGGCAAGCTTGTCTCAGGCGCGCCCCCTGCTGACGCGGCGGGCTCGTCCTCGATGGCGATCACCGGGACCTTGGCCCTCTTCGCTGCCCTTTGAGCCAGAGTTCTGAAAAGAAAGACAGGTTCAGAGTTAGGCGAAAGAGATGCAAAACAAAGCAACAGAGAATCAAGGAAAAACAAGAATTGCGAAGACTTACTCTCCTTCCTCCTCGTCGGAGCTGAGCGCCGAGAAATCGATGTCCGGCTCGCGCGTTCTGGCGCGAGGAGCTGGGGGAGTGGGCTCCCTTGGCCGCTTGGCGGGGGCAGGGGCGGTGGTCTGAGAAGACCCCGCTCCGGTCGCCGCCGAGGAACGAGGGGCGGCAGGAGCAGAAGAGCCAGCCAGGGAAGATCCCCCTCCAGCCGCTGCAGAAGCGCGAGGAGCTCCCGTGGCGGCCTTGCTTGCCGCGGCGACGCGTGTTGCACACCGCTGCGGCTGTTGGCCCGTTTGCCGCCCCGTCACGTCTGCGGCCTTGCGGAGGCGTCTTCTCGGTGGAGCGGGAGGACTTGCTGGTGGTGGCGAGCTACCTGAAGACGACGAGGAGGAGCCGATCTCCAGTGAGCCGCTCGAGTCCTCGGCAGGCTCACTCGACCCAGCACCCTGCTCGGCGGGCCCGCTTGACTCAGCGCCCTGCTCGGTGGGCTCGCTTGTCCCGGCGAGTTGCCCGACAAGCTTCCCCGCCTTGCGAAGCTCTTCCTCCTCGGCAAGGCTTGTCGCCTCCGCTGCCTCCGCCTCCTCCACAGTGTACCCAAACTCGCCCGTGGCCGCGGCTGCCGCTGCCTCCTCCAGCCTGGTGGCAATATATGCCATCTCCTGGTCAGTGGTGTCGCGGGTGAGGCCTTTCTTCTCGTCGGACTTGACGGGCTGCTCGACCAAGTTGTCGAAGAACGTTTGCACAGCTTCGTCGGAGGGCTCTTGCCAAGTGGGTTCGATCCCGTGGGAATCGCACAGTGGCATCATTGCACGGATGGCGCTGAGCGACGAGTTGTTGCATAGTGGAACTACGCCCGCCGGCAACGCGAACCAATCAGGATGGGCGGAGTCGTACTTGAACAACGCCTGGAGCATCGCGTTGAGCTCCAGGACAGTTAAGTTGTAATTAAGCCCTGGGCGCAGCCTCATGATGTCCGCCGCGTTCTGAAACTCTCAAGCGGCCCTCTTCCTTTCCTGCAAGGGGGCGATTCGGCGGCGGAGAAAGTCTGCTCCCACTCCGCCCACGGTGAGCTTGGCGTGCCTGAGGCGAAGGATTCGGGTAGTGGCAATCTTCAATCTGCTATCCTCCGGGGCCAAATCGCTCCTGTCGTTGCCGCGCACTACTGGGGCTTGGCACCGGGAAATGAATGGCTGCGGTTCATCCTCTACGATCCAACACCAGTTGGCTCTCCACTCATCCCATTTGCCGCGGAGCTCTCCCGTCAAGTACTCTTCCTTCTTGTGGGTCCTAGAGATCCAAGAGATTCCGCCAGACAAAGGCGATCCTACCTCGACTCGGGGCGTGAAGTAATGGCGGAAAAGAGCTACATTGGGGTAGACTCCGATAAAGTTTTCGCACAGATGTGCGAAAACGGCCATGGTCAAGACGGCATTGGGGGTGAAGTCAAGTAGATGAAACCCGTAGGTGTTCATGATATCGCAGAAGAATTCGGAATATGGCGGGCAGAGCTCGCAGTAGAAGAACAGAGCAAAAAAGGTGTAGCCGTTCGGGAACATCTCGCAGGCTACGACGGGGAGTACCTTGGTGCGCGGATGCGCCTTTGTCTCCCTCGACCAAAAGAGGTAAAAGGAATCCCTCAGCTCCACTGCTGTAGGATCGAAAGTAGGTCTAGAGGGGGGGGGATTAGACTACTTGACAATATAAAAAATCTGCCTTTAGATCATGCAATGTTTTTGGCAGTTTCACAATTAAGATCAATTCAAGTATCACCCTACACATGCAATTCTAGAGTAATAGCAGCGGAAAGTAAACTGCACATGTAAAAGAGAGGTGGAGAAGATCAAACGCAGTTTGGTGACACGAAGATTTTTGTCGTGGTTCCGATAGGTGGTGCTATCGTACATCCACGTTGATGGAGACTTCAACCCACGGAGGGTAACGGCTGCGCGAGTCCACGGAGGGCTCCACCCACGAAGGGTCCACGAAGAAGCAACCTTGTCTATTCCATCATGGCCTACGCCCACGGAGGACTAGCCTTACTCGGGGTAGATCTTCACGAAGTAGGCGATCTCCTTGCCCTTACAAACTTCTTGGTTCAACTCCACATCACGACGGAGGCTCCCAAGCGACACCTAACCAATCTAGGAGGCACCACCCCCCAAAAGGTAATAGACGGTGTTGATGGTGATGAACTCCTTGCTCTTGTGCTTCAGATGATAATCTCCCCAACACTCAACTCTCCTCACTGATATGGCTGTGGTGGAAGAAAGATTTGAGTGGAAAGCAACTTGGGAAGGCTAGAGATCAAGTTTCATATGGTAGGAATGGAATGGCTTGATCTCAACACAAGGGTAGGTGGTTCACTTCTCAGAAAGTGTATGGTAGAAGTGGTGGTACTTTCTGATGGCTCTCCTCACGAATGAGGAGGGGGTGGAGGGGTATATATAGCCTCCACACAAAATCCAACCGTTACACACACATTTGAGCAATCTCGGTGAGACCGAAGTGAAACTCGGTCAGACCGAAAGTTCAAATATAGTGAACGTTGGGATTTTCGGTGGGACCGAAAATACCATCTCGGTTTGTCCGAAGTGAGTCAAAGGTTAGGGTTTGCCATCTCGGTGTGACCGAAAACAACAACTCGGATATTCCGAAATGCTGTCATTTGGTTACAGAAGGTTGGCAGAACATTTTCGGTGAGACCGAGACTCAGAATCGGTTGGACCGAGAAGTTAGGGTTTAGGGAAATAACTGAAGTGGTTCATCTCGGTGGGACTGAGTTTGCAGAATCGGTTTGTCCGAGATTACTTATGAGTGTGTTGTAAAGTGAAGAGTGCTGATAGTTGAGGGAGCTAGATCACCAAGCACTTGAGCAACAAGAACATTAACACAACCTCATCCCCTTTTAATAGTATTGGCTTTTCCTATGGACTCAATGTGATCTTTGATCACTAAACCAGAAATGGAGTCTTGAGCTTTTGCCAATGCTTGTCTTAGCATTTTGAGGGGTCCACTTCTTCAGACATTTCCATACCCATATCATCGAACTTTTCTGAAATGATTCTCAAGTAAATATTAGTTCAATGATATATATGTTGTTATTAATTACCAAAACCACCCGGGGATTAGTTGCACTTTCAATCTCCCCCTTTTTGGTAATTGATGACAACATATAGATCAAAGCTTCGACAAAGGATATAATCAAAGAATAATATCGTCGCTTTGAGAAGTATGTGATAAACAAGAGCTCCCCCTAAATTTGTGCATTATTTAAAATTTGCGTTTGAATGCAAATGCACAATCGATTAGGATTATGGGTCACTCTTCCATGTCACATACATCTTGGTGGAGCGCACAAAATGATAAGAATGAATAACATGCACTCAATCACCAAGACAAGAGTAAATAGCCATGCAATAAGGAATAGCATATGTTAAGAAATAAGCACACATTAAAGCATAGTATGACTAGGCACTCATTAAGATAGCATCAAACGTAGTAGCAAGCACACTTAAAGTTTCAGGAACCAAAAGAAACCAATGTAACTCAAAGAAAACCGGCAAAAGAACGAAAGACGAAAGAGCACTCTCTCTCTCGAAGCCCTATGATCTATAACAATTTCTCCCCCTTTGGCAACAAGTTACCAAAAAGTTCGAAAAGGTATAGAGCTAAGCGTCACTGCGGGCTCTGCTGGCGGCTCCCGTCTGGGTAGATGTCGGTGTAGAGATAGCTGCATCGGCGAAGACTTCTGCTGATGTCTGCGGTGGAGGAGTGGATGCTGGAGCTGGAGCAACTGCTGGAGCTGTAGCTGGTGCTGAAGTGGTAGCCCTGGAGTCTGTCACTGGGATAGCTGCAGATCTGGATCCTCTCGGAACCGGAGTAGTCTGGCGATGAGAGTCCTGGACTAGATCATCCTGCATAAGCTCTGCTCTCTCCTGCCTTGTCTCCTCCATGTCTGCCTCAAGCTTGTTGACAGACACCTGAATCTCAGTCAGCTTCATGTCCAGAGCGTGGATCTTGTCCTCAACAATCCTCTCTAGGCTCTCCTGAGATTGCTCAATGCTGACCAGGCGTTGTTCAATCCTCTGGGTAGCTTCAAGAATTTGTTCTCCAAAGCTCTTTGGCTTAGCTGCTGCTGCTGCTGCCTCTTTGTCAGCTTTAGCCTTCTTCGCAGCTTCGATTTTGGCTTGTCCTTCAACTGAGGTAGGATCCTCTTCATCCATCACAACTACGTTGTCCTCATGCTCTGGCTGCAGTGGCAAGTGCTTCCTATCCAACATGAATTTGCCCGTGCCAAACTTGGTGTTGATGGGCATCTGAATCTGCGGGGCAAACCCACACGACCTCTTCTGGTCAGCTGCAGAGCTCTTAATGGTCTCTACCATCAAGTCCATCACCTTGAAAGGTGCCTTCTCATCGAGAATGTGCAGCATGTTGATAGAATAGCCTCGAATCATGCGGTGGTCTCCAGACTTAGGCATCAATGTATGCCTCAGAATAGTGTTAGTGGTGGTCAGACCTGCCTGGATATAGTACACTGAGCCAAGCTTCCATCCTTCCAAATCAGCAGCCGGGATCTCCTTGTACAAGTTCTTCATGGAATCATGACTCTTCTTAGGAATCCCATAGACATCAATGTCGTCCTCTCTCTGCACTGGAGCGTTCAGAAGTTCTGCCCATTCTTCAACAGTCGAAGAAAACCTTTGACCTTCAGTCATCCAGGTGATCTTGCCATCAGGATAGAAGTGGGCTGTGGCATAGAACTGCATGATCATCTCGTCATTCCAAGCTGTCAGCTCTTGACCCACAAAATCAGCAACTCCACATGCAGTAAAGCTCTCATGCACATGGGGAAAGAAGTCCCGGTGCTCTTCACTGTCAATATACTTCCATTCAACATACCTGGTGTCAGCAACAATGGGCTTCTTATCCATCAGCACGGTCTCATAGAAATCCTGCTGCTCTCTGGTGTGGAATCTGGGGTCCACAGCAGTCCTTCTCCTTACAGCATATGGATCAGACTGTCTCCATAGCCTGAGACCTTTGTCCTTCCTTGCCTTCATGTCCTCAGCTTGAGGATGAGCATCATTGTGGAGTGGCAACTTGGGACGGAGCTTAAGCAACACATGCTCTTCATCTGATTCAGACGGTGGCATCTCACCTTTGTTCTTCTCAGAAGCTGGAATGCTCCTGGTTGTTCTCTTGGGCTTGGCTGGAGCTGCCTTGGCTTGAGCAGGCTTCTTGGGTTTAGAGGAGGCTTGAGCCCGAATAGCATCACCCATGAACTTAGCTTTCTGAGGAGGAGGCTGGGGTGCATCTTCTTCTTCTTCTTCTTCTTCAGCATCAACTTGAGGTTCAGCATATACTACCCTCTTCCTTTTGGAAGTCTTCTTTACCTTGCTTGGAGCAGGCTCTTCCAAGTTGAGCTTCTTTGCAACTGCTGACTGCTTTACTTTGCTTGTGCCTTTCCTTGACTGCTGCCCTTGGTGCTCTTTGGCAACCACATTCCTCTTTGGCTTGGATGTAACTTCCTCAGCAACAAAGTCAGAGTCCTCATCATCAGAAGTTCTCTTCTTCCTGGTTCTGGTGGCTGCAGGAGGCAAACCACTAGGGGTGCTCCTCTCACCATCATCACTGGAGCTGCTAGCAGGACTTGTATCTGCCTCTGGAATTTCAGCAAACGGTGATTCAGACCTGTTCTGGCTGTCACTGACATCTGACATGGCTGAAAAACCTGTGAAAAGATAAGGTATAGGCAGAGTAGAAGAGTTATCACAACTGCAGAGGTTTTTGCAAAAAAAATGAGTTCAAAACTTAGTTTTGAGTTTTCACAGAATGTATTTCGGTCAAACCGATTTCAAGTTTCGGTGAAACCGAAGTGTTCAACAGAAACCTACACACCACTTTCGGTCAGACCGAAATGGGTTTCGGTCCTACCGATAACTTAGGGTTTCACTGAAACGACGTTTCGGTCATTCCGATTGGCACAACTCGGTTAAACCGAATGATGCAGTGCAATGGCCAGAGGCCAAATCGGTCATTCCGAGTTTCAAAATCGGCTTCACCGAGATGCATTCCGTGGAAACCTAAACCTAAGAATTTTGCTCGAAACTAGAGGATCTGAACTAATGTATAGGGAATATCTCAAACGTGGATTGAATCATGGCAAGCCTATCGTGCAAGAATCGGATGGGGAGCACGAAAGGGATCGGGATACACCCTAACTTGGTGGAATCCCTCTACGGCGGCAACGGTGGAGATGATTACCGTTGACGGCGGCGGAGACCTGCGGCGAGGGCGCACAGGCGACGACGGCGACGATCCGTAGACCAGGGCGACGGCAGCAGGGGTCTTGGGGGCGAACGGTTTGAAGAATTAAATCGCGCGCAGCCCTCAGGTATATATAACCCCATGCTGTCGGTGGGACCGAGTTGAAAAACTCGGTGTCACCGAGATGTATAACTGCTGTGCAGTTACGCATATCGGTCAGACCGAGATTTTGAACTCGGTTTCACTGAGATGAAACCTAGATCAGTCTAAGCGTTTCGGTTGGACCGAGATTGAGAAGCCGGTCAGACCGAAATGGACTTAGAGGGTTTTGGAAGTCAGCCTTAGACGAATCGGTGGCTCCGAGTGCTCCTCACTCGGACTGTCCGAAAAAGACTTGTTCAAAGTTGTGATATGAGCATGAATAGAATTTGAGACAAGAAAGCATAGATAGCTAGAGAAGGTGCTTAGGCATTCTTGTCCATCCATTTGGCCAGAAAAATCAAAACAATCAAAACAACAAATGGATGTCCTTGAATGGATAAAATCATGCATTCAACATGCTCACACAATAAGATAGCAACTCAACTATGTGTCAAACATGCACAACCAACACTCTAGCTACTAGCACACAATTTGTCGATGACTAGGTCATCTATATATGAGTATATTGACTTAGGAGCCAAATGAGAACATTTGATCATAGGTCATACTCATCGTTTAAGCACAAGTGGGGTTACCACTTTTACATAAAGCATTTATGTGTTCACATCATTTGGAGATGCTTTAGCTCAATTTTTGGAGCAAAGCTCCCCCTAGATGTGAGAACCCCTTTCAAAGGGTCAAACTAACCTTGGGTTGTCGTAGAAGACTTCATGTAGATGTTGAAGATGTGGATGCTCAATGTTGATGCAGATCATCAAGAGTTGGGAGCAATCCTTTGGATTAGGGCACTTTCAATACCTACATGGGTTAGTCCCACAAGGAACAAACAAGAATATCCATAGACATAGAGTGAAGTACACAAAAGATGATGTCCATGAAAGCAATGATTACCTTGTCCCTTGACTTACCAACAAGAGGGTTTGTGACTCCATGAACTAGTGCATGATGTGGAAGTTGATTGCACAAGTTCTTGCCAAAATGAATATGAGTGAAGTTTGTTGGCGGAGTCACCCTCAAGAACCTACTAGTTCTTCTTCTTTGGGATCCACATCATCTTGATGGGAATCCTTGGTGTTGTAGTTGAGCTTGACGAAGTAGAACTTGATGTGTCCTTGGGAACCCACTTGACCATGACTTGAGGTGCTTCAAAGAATGCATCAATCTCCTCTTGAAGCTTGTCCTTGGCCTTTAGCTTGTGGTCTTGTGGTGGAAGGTCATCTTGAGCTTGTTCCACATTGGAAGAAGTAGGATCATACTTCTCCTTTTGTGAAACAAACTATGGAGTAGGGTATTGACCTTCTTCCCACTCAACACCTTCGGCATTGAACTTTCGCTCAAAACCAATCCCTTGATTCTTCCGGTGTCTTCCTTGTTTGCGAACAATCTCCTCAAAGTTCTTGCTTCCGGCAAGACTCTTGTAGACACCTTTCTCTATGATTTCCTTCAATAAGCTATTTTCTTGCTCAAGTGTAACTTGGCTTGAAACATTGTTAGTGGAATCAAGAGAACTACTAGAAGTAACAACATTTGAATTAACATTGTCATTGTTACTACTAGAGGAAGAATTTTTCTTATGTTTGTCATGCTTAGTCTTAATAGGTGGCAAGAAATTAGACAAGAGAAGTCGTTTGGCAAGATATGAAGAACTCTTCTTTCGAAGATCGTCATTGATCGCTTTTAGAAACTCATGTTCTTGCTCTAGAGTGAGCTTCTCGAAGCGTAGCTTCTCATGAGATCTTAGGAGCTCTCTATGATCTTCTTGAGTTGTTTCATGAGCTAACTTAAGAGTGTTTAGTTCTTTAGTTAGACGCTCAATCTCCTTCATAGCATTGTCATTCGACTCTTCTCGACTATAAAGACTACTAGCATTTTCATCATTACTAAGCTCACTAGATTTATCATGCAAGAGCTCATCTTCACCAAGCAAGTCATCCTCATCACTATCAAAGTCAATGAATTCAGGGTGTGTTACCTTGGGGCCTTTAGCCATGAAGCATCTTCCAATTCCCTCATTTGGTGAATCAAATAAGTCGTAGGAGTTGGAGTTGGAGGATACGAGTGCAAGTCCGGCAACACCTTCATCTTGACTATAGTCGGAGTCGGAGCGATAGCTTCCATCGGATTGATTGTCAGAGTCGGAGCCGGAGACCCATTCACCTACATGAGCTTGATGTCTTCTTCTTGTGTAGCTCCTTGATGACTTGTCTTTCCTCTCCGAATCCTTGCTTCTCCGAGAGGGTCTTCGTTCATAACGATCATCTCTGCTCCTTCTCTCTCTCCGAGGTGACTCATCTCTTGCTCTTCTTCTTGGAGATTCTTCTCTTCTCTTGTGGGGAGCCGTACACTCATTTGAGAAGTGTCCAGGTCTTCCACAATTGTAGCAGTTTCGATCACGACTAGAAGATCTCTTTTCATCATATGATCTAGACTTTGAGCTTCTTTCTTTGCCTCTATTCTTGTAGAACTTGTTGAAGTTCTTGACCATTAGGCTTATCTCTTCATTGGAAATTAGCTTGTCACTTGAGGTAGTAGGAGCATCACTTGTAGCTTTGTAAGCACCACTTGACTTGTTGTGAAGCTCTTCCTTATCCTTAAGTGTCATCTCATGAGCAACAATTCTTCCAATGACTTCAGTTGGCTTGAGGGTCTTGTAGTTTGGCATCATTTGGATCAAAGTGCACACGGTGTCATATTTTCCATCCAAAGCTCTGAGAATCTTCTTAATGATGAATCGGTCGGTCATTTCTTCGCTTCCTAAGCCGGCAATCTCATTTGTGATGAGAGCGAGCCTAGAGTACATTTCAGCGACTCCTTCACCATCCTTCATCTTGAACTTGTCAAGTTGACCTTGAAGAATATCTAGCTTTGATTCCTTCACAGATTCAGTACCTTCGTGCATTTCGACCAAAGTATCCCAAATCTCTTTAGCATTCTCAAGACGGCTGATTTTGTTGAACTCCTCGGGACACAAAGCATTGAAGAGAATGTCACAGGCTTGAGCATTGTTTTGCAACATCCGCAACTCTTCCGGTGTAGCTTCGCGATCCGGAACTTTTCCTTCCTCGAAGAATTCACCTTGCATACCAACACAAATAATGCCCCATGCAGCTGGGTTATGACCAAGAATATGCATTTTCATTTTATGCTTCAAACTAGCAAAATTTGTACCATCAAAGTAAGGACCTCTACGATAATTACCCTCACTAGACGCCATACTCTCCTAGGTTGTGAAACCAAGCTTATGGAGTCCAATGCAATGGAAACCAAAACAATGGAGACCAAAGCTCTGATACCACTTGTAGGATCGAAAGTAGGTCTAGAGGGGGGGTGATTAGACTACTTGACAATATAAAAAATCTGCCTTTAGATCATGCAATGTTTTTGGCAGTTTCACAATTAAGATCAAATCAAGTATCACCCTACACATGCAATTCTAGAGTAATAGCAGCGGAAAGTAAACTGCACATGTAAAAGAGAGGTGGAGAAGATCAAACGCAGTTTGGTGACACGAAGATTTTTGTCGTGGTTCCGATAGGTGGTGCTATCGTACATCCACGTTGATGGAGACTTCAACCCACGGAGGGTAACGGCTGCGCGAGTCCACGGAGGGCTCCACCCACGAAGGGTCCACGAAGAAGCAACCTTGTCTATTCCATCATGGCCTACGCCCACGGAGGACTAGCCTTACTCGGGGTAGATCTTCACGAAGTAGGCGATCTCCTTGCCCTTACAAACTTCTTGGTTCAACTCCACATCTCAAGGACGGAGGCTCCCAAGCGACACCTAACCAATCTAGGAGGCACCACCCTCCAAAAGGTAATAGATGGTGTTGATGATGATGAACTCCTTGCTCTTGTGCTTCAAATGATAATCTCCCCAACACTCAACTCTCCTCACTGATATGGCTGTGGTGGAAGAAAGGTTTGAGTGGAAAGCAACTTGGGAAGGCTAGAAATCAAGTTTCATATGGTAGGAATGGAATGGCTTGATCTCAACACAAGGGTAGGTGGTTCACTTCTCAGAAAGTGTATGGTAGGAGTGGTAGACTTTCTGATGGCTCTCTCCACGAATGAAGAGGGGGTGGAGGGGTATATATAGCCTCCACACAAAATCCAACCGTTACACACACATTTGACCAATCTCGGTGAGACCGAAGTTAAAACTCGGTCAGACCGAAAGTTCAAATATAGTGAACGTTGGGATTTTCGGTGGGACCGAAAATACCATCTCGGTGTGTCCGAAGTGAGTCAAAGGTAGGAGCTTGCCATCTCGGTGGGACCGAAAACAACAACTCGGATATTCCGAAGTGATGTCAATGGTTACAGAAGGTTGGCAGTCCATTTTCGGTGAGACCGAAACTCAAAATCGGATGGACCGAGAAATTAGGGTTTGGAAGAATAACTGAGGTGGTTCATCTCGGTGGGACTGAGTTTGCAGAATCGGTTTGTCCGAGATTACTTATGAGTGTGTTAAGTAGTGAAGAGTGCTGATAGTTGAGGGAGCTAGATCACCAAGCACTTGAGCAACCAGATCATTAACACAACCTCATCCCCTTTTAATAGTATTGGCTTTTCCTATGGACTCAATGTGATCTTTGATCACTAAACCAAAAATAGAGTCTTGAGCTTTTGCCAATGCTTGTCTTAGCATTTTGAGGGGTCCACTTCTTCAGACATTTCCATACCCATATCATCGAACTTTTCTGAAATGATTCTCAAGTAAATATTAGTTCAATGATATATATGTTGTTATTAATTACCAAAACCACCCGGGGATTAGTTGCACTTTCAACTGCGCTGAGCTTTGGCGGAAAGACCGCCATCTTCTTCCGCATTGCTGCTAGCTGCAGCGCCTCGACAGATTTCGCGGCGGCCTTCCCAGACTTCACCTTCTCGCCTTTCGGAGCCATGGCGGGGACGGTGGGGGAGGTCACCGGCGCTGGTGGTGCTGGAGGCGACGGAGGACGGAGTGCTGCTCTCTTTCGGCCTACGGGAAGGAGGGGAGCGGCGGGGGTTTCTGAGGATTGGAGAAGCAAAGGGCGAATGGAAGGAACTGCCCCTGTTTCCCCTGCTTTTAAGGGGAAGGAGGGGGACGTTCCGCATTTCCCATTAAAGAAACAGGCCATGATCTCTCCCACGACGCCGCAATTGACGCGTGCCGTTAAGGGAGGGCACGATGGATACGGAGTTAGATACGGCGTGCCGCGGGCCGCGCGTGCCCGTGCACTGTTTTGGGCCTGGCCCAACAACGCTCGGCAGCGTGTCTGGCCCAGGCCTGGGGGCTCCTGTCGGTGTACTAAAGTAGGGGTACCTTAGTATCCCGAACTTGTGCACGGGTAGTTGCAGCGCCCCGTGGCAAGGCTAGCCATGCGACCGCCAAGACCCTCCGTGGTTCCATTGGAGCCATTCAAGAACAAAGTATCCAAGTCAAAGAGACAAGACCCCGGCAAGAGGAGCTTGCCGGGATGGCCACTCAAGGCACAAAACTACTCAAGAGACAATATCCTGGCAAGAGGAGCTTGCCGGGAAGGCCAATCAAAGGCACCTCAAGAGAACTTGCCGCGACGCGCCACGCGTCCCGGCAAGGACCGGTGAGCGACAAGCTCCCGGTAGCGACAAGATAGCGACCGCGGCAAGGCTCTTGTCGCGGCAAGCTTCCACTCAGTACCCACGCTCCAGCTCATCCTCCCACGTGTCGCCTTGGGACCCTCCCAGGCGCATGTGGCGGAAGGCTGTGCAGCCAGGGGAACACGGTGGCAAGCTGCGATGACGAGGCTACCGTCGTGGCGAACGGTGGCGCCCCTGACGGCCACTTTTTGCACTGTTTGGGGCGACGGCGACGGGCATTCAATGCCCTTGTCCCCTGCCGTCAGGGTTAGATATAGAGCACTATACATATACTGTTCCAAATACCATTCTTTTTACGTTTTTACCCCTATCTGTGTTGCCACGTGTCGGTGACCCCTTTGACCTATAAAAGGAGGCACATGTGCAACGTAGAGGAGGTTCGCAACATCGATCACTCTCCACGCTCGGTCTAGATAGCGGTTAGAGCTTACTGTTGCTCTCCTCGTTCCTCAGCCAAGAACTCAATAACAAACCAAAGCAGGAGTAGGGTTTTACGCATTCGTGCGGCCCGAACCTGGGTAAACTGCTCGCGTGCTCGCCTCGATCCGCTCTTTGTGCATCCTCCGCCCCCTGCCGTACCGAAAAGGGGCTCCGGTCTCATAGGTGTTCGTGGGCGACCAGTTTCCCCGACAATGGGATTCCTCAAATGCCCTAGGTCTTCGTGAGCAAGCAAGTTGGATGCACACCCACTAGTTTCTTTTGTTGAGCTTTCATTCATATTTAGCTCTAGTGCATCCGTTGCATGGCACTCACATTGATATCTATTGATGGGCATCTCCATAGCCCGTTGATACGACTAGTTGATGTGAGACTATCTCCCTCTTTTTGTCTTCTCCACAACCACCTCTATTCCACACATAGTGCTATATCCATGGCTCACGCTCATGTATTGCGTGAAAGTTGAAAGGTTTGAAAAGATAGAGTATGAAAACAAGTGCTTGGCTGAAATCGGGGTTGTGCATGATATGAATATTTTGTGTGATAACAAGGGAGCTTAGCCAACACTATGCGATTTTGTAGGGATAACTTTCTTTAGCCATATTATTTTGAGAAGACATGATTGCTTTGTTAGTATTGCTTGAAGTATTGTTCTTTCTTATGTCAATATAGACTTTTATCTTGAATCCATCAGATCTGAACATTCATGCCACAATTAAGATAATTACATTGAATAACTATATTGGTTAGCATTCCACATCAAAAATTCTTTCTTTATCATTTACCTACTCGAGGACGAGCAGGAATTAAGCTTGGGGATGCTTGATATGTCTCTAACGTATCTATAACTTTTTATTGTTCCATTCTATTATTTATGAAGTCTTGGATGTTTAATGGGCTTTATCATTCACTTTTATATCATTTTTGGGACTAACCTTCTAACCCAAAGGCCCAATCCAGATTGCTGTTTTTTTGCCTATTTCAGGGTTTTAAAGAAAAGGAATATCAAACGGAGTCCAAACGGAATGAAACATTCGCGAGAGATTGTTTTGGAGGAAATCACGCTCGGGAAACGTCAAGACCAAGTCAGGGGACGAAGGGCCAGCCCTCGAGGGTGGGGGGCGCGCCCCCTGCCTCGAGGCTGGCCCACACGGCCCCCGGTGCCCTCCTTCTTCCTATATATACCTACGTACCCCAGAAACTCCATACGCAAAGAGAAAACCCTAATTCCACCGCCGTAGCTTCTGTTCCCGTGGAGATCCCATCTTGGTGCCTGTTCCGGGAGGGGAATCCATCACGGAGGCCTTCATCATCATCATCATCGCCCTCACCATGAGTTGTGAGTAGTTTACCACTGACCTTCAGGTCCATAGCTAGTATCTAGATGGCTTCTTCTCTCTCTCTAGATCTCAATACAAAGTTCTCCTAGGTCTTCGAGGAGATCTATTCGATGTAATCTATTTTTGTGGTGTGTTTGTCGAGATCCGATGAATTGTGAGTTTATGATCAAGGTTATCTATGAAAGATATCTGGATCTTCTCTGAACTGTTTATGTGTGCTCATAATATCCTTGCAAGTCTCTTCAAATTATTGGTTTGGTTTGGCCTACTAGATCTATAGTTCTTGCAATGGGAGAAGTGCTTGGCTTTGGGTTCAATCTTGCGGTGTCCTTTCCGAGTGACAGTAGGGGCAGCAAGGCACGTATTGTATTGTTGCCATCGAGGATAAAAAGATGGGGTTTTCATCATATTTCTTGAGTTTATCCCTCTACATCATGTCATCTTGCTTAAAGCATTACTCTGTTCGTATGAACTCAATACACTAGATGCATGCTCGATAGCGGTCGATGTGTGGAGTAATAGTAGTAGATGCAGGCAGGAGTCGGTCTACTTGTCTCAGACGTGATGCCTATACACAATGATCATGCCTAGATAGTCTAATAATTATTCTCTTTTCTATCAATTGCTCGACAATAATTTGTTTACCCACCATAGAATACCGCTATCATGAGAGAAGCCACTAGAGAAAACTATGGCCCCCGGGTCTATTCTCAACATATCAATCTACATCTACTTTACTATTCTTGGTTTTATTTGCTGTTTTATTAAACTAAAAATACCAAAAATATAATTATCATCTCTATCAGATCTTACTCTCGTAAGTGACCGTAAAGGGATTGATAACCCCTTATCGCGTTGGCTGCGAAGTTCTTATTTGTTTGTGGAAGTGAGAGGGACTAGCGCGTGGTCTCCTACTGGATTGATACCTTGGTTCTCAAAAACTAAGGGAAATACTTACGCTACTGTGCTGCATCTCCCTTTCCTCTTCGAGGGAATACAACGCAAGCTCAAGAGGTAGCCGTATAGAAACCTCCAACTCAAGTTTTTCTTCATAAGATTGCATCAAAGCATCAACTATATGTTTAGTGAAAGCTTTATTTTGACTATAAGCATGCAGAGAATTTAGCACGGATTGCAACAAGGAGATACAATCAATCAAAGAGCAATTATCATAATTGTATCCCTTGAAATCCAAAGTAGTGGGTTCATCACTATGCAAAGTTTTAATCTCTTCGTTCCCACTTTTAGCAAATTTAGCATCAAGATCTAAAAAGTCTGAATCATTGGGACACCTTAAAGTAGAATCATCTCCAATCCTATTCTCATCAAGATTAATAGTAGAAAACAAGGATCTAATAGGAGACACATCAATAACTTTCAGATCTTCATATTTATTTTCATGATAACTAGAAGAACACGATTTAATATAATCTTCTCTTTTAGCACGCATTCTAGCGGTTCTTTCTTTGCATTCATCAATGGAAATTCTCATGGCTTTGAGAGACTCATTGATATCATGCTTAGGTGTGATATATCTAAGTTTCAAAGAATCAACATCAAGAGTAATTCTATCCACACTTCTAGCCAATTCATCAACCTTAAGCAATTTCTCTTCAAGCATAGCATTGAAATTCTTTTGCGAGATAATAAACTCTTTAACACTAGTTTCAAATTCAGAAGGCATCTTTCCATAAGAGTTGTTGTAGAATTACCTTAATTATTAGAGGAATTACTAGGGAAAGGCCTAGGATTAAAATTTCCTCTATAAGCATTGTTACCAAAATTATTCCTACCAACAAAGTTCACATCCAAAGATTCATTTTTATTCTCAATCAAAGTGGACAAAGGCATATCATTAGGATCAGAAGAAGCACTCTTAGCAGCAAACAGTTTCATAAGTTCATCCGTCTTTCCACTCAAAACACTAATTTCTTCGATAGCATGCACCTTTTTACTAGTAGATCTTTCGGTGTGCCATTGAGAATAATTAACCATAATATTATCTAGGAGTTTTGTAGCTTCTCCTAAGATGGTTTCCATGAAAGTGCCTCCGGCGGCCGAATCTAAAAGATTTCTGGAAGCAAAATTCAAGCCAGCATAAAAGTTCTGAATAATCATCCATAGATTCAAACCATGTGTAGGGCAATTATGTATCATCAATTTCATTCTCTCCCAAGCTTGTGCAACATGCTCATGATCTAGTTGCTTAAAATTCATAATATCGTTTCTAAGAGAGATGATCTTAGCAGGAGGGAAATACTTAGAGATAAAAGCATCTTTGCACTTATTCCACGAATCGATACTATTACTAGGCAAAGAGGAGAACCAAGTTTTAGCACGATCTCTAAGTGAAAACGGAAATAACTTCAATTTAACAATATCGTTATCTGTATCCCTTTTCTTTTGCATATCACACAAATCAACAAAGTTGTTTAGATGGGTAGCGGCATCTTCACTAGGAAGGCCGGAGAATTGATCTTTCATAACAAGATTCAACAAAGCAGCATTGATCTCACAAGATTCAGCATCGGTAATAGGAGCAATCAGAGTGCTAATAAAGTCATTGTTGTTGGTATTGGAGAAGTCACACAATTTGGTATTGTTCTAAGCCATAGTGACAAGCAAGCAATCCAACACACACAAGCGAACAAGAAGCAAGCGAACGATAAACACACGGTGGAAGAAGGGAAAATAAAACGGCAAGGGTGAAGTGGGGGAGAGGAAAACGAGAGGCAAATAAATGTAATGGGAAGGATAAGGGTTTGTGATAGGTACTTGGTATATGACTTTTGTGCAAGCCTCCCCGGCAACGGCGCCAGAAATTCTTCTTGCTACCTCTTGAGCTTGCGTTGTATTCCCTCGAAGTGGAAAGGGAGATGCAGCATAGTAGCATAAGTATTTCCCTCAGTTTTTGAGAACCAAGGTATCAATCCAGTAGGAGACCACGCGCGAGTCCCTCGCACCTGCACAAACAAATAAGAACTTCGCAGCCAACGCGATAAGGGGTTGTCAATCCATTTACGGTCACTTACGAGAGTGAGATCTGATAGAGATGATAGTTTATATTTTTGGTATTTTTTGGTTTAATAAAACAGAAAATAAAAGCGGCAAAAGTAAAGTAGATGTAGATTGATATGTTGAGAATAGACCCGGGGGCCATAGTTTTCTCTAGTGGCTTCTCTCATGATAGCGATATTCTACGGCGGGTAAACAAATTACGGTCGAGCAATTGATAGAAAAGCGAATAATTATGAGACTATCTAGGCATGATCATTGTATATAGGCATCACGTCGGAGACAAGTAGACCGACTCCAGCCTGCATCTACTACTATTACTCCACACATTGACCGCTATCCAGCATGCATCTAGTGTATTGAGTTCATACGAACAGAGTAACGCCTTAAGCAAGATGACATGATGTAGAGGGATAAACTCAAGCAATATGATGTAAACCCCATCTTTTTATCCTCGATGGAAACAATACAATATGTGCCTTGCTGCCCCTACTATCACAGGGAAAGGACACCGCAAGATTGAACCCAAAGCCAAGCACTTCTCCCATTGCAAGAACTATAGATCTAGTAGGCCAAACCAAACCAATAATTCGAAGAGACTTGCAAGGATATTATGAGCACACATAAAACGTTCAGATAAGAACCAAATATCTTTCATAGATAACCTTGATCATAAACTCACAATTCATCGGATCTCGACAAACACATCGCAAAAAGAGATTACATCGAATAGATCTCCTCGAAGACCGAGGAGAACTTTGTAATGAGATCCAGAGAGAGAGAAGAAGCCATCTAGATACTAGCTATGGACCCGAAGGACTGAGGTAAACTACTCACAACTCATGGTGAGGGTGATGATGATGATGATGAAGGCCTCCGTGATGGATCCTCCTCCGGTGGAGCTCCAGAACAGGATCCAAGATGGGATCTCCACGAGAACAGAAGCTACGACGGTGGAATTAGGGTTTTCTCTCTGCGTATGGAGTTTTTGGGGTATGTGGACTTATATAGGAAGAAGGAGGGCACCGGAGGCCACACGAGGAGGCCTCGAGGCAGGGGGCGCGCCCTGGGAAGGGGGGCACGCCCCTCACCCTCGAGGGTGGCTCCTCGATCCTCTGACGTGGTTCTCAAGCTTCATGGGCGTGATTTTCTCCAAAAATATCTCTCGCGAAGGTTTCATTCCGTTTGGAGTCCATTTGATTTTCTTTTTCTGCAAAACCCTAAAATAGGCAAAAAAACAACAATCTGTAGTGGTCCGTTGGGTTAGTAGGTTAGTCCCAAAAATGATATAAAAGTGAATGATAAAGCCCATTAAACATCCAAGACTTCATCAATAATAGCATGGAACAATCAAAAATTATAAATACGTTGGAGACGTATCAGAGGCGGAGGAAACTCAGGGCCCACATCCCCCTCGAGCCGCACACGGAGACAGTAGCCACTCGCTGCGGGGAAGAGGTCGATGGAGCCGTTGATGTAGCATGGATCCACACTCCACACACAGAGCCGCACGGGACCGAGGATGCTCAAGGTAGCCATGTCCACCTCAATAGGTTTGCCGATCAAAACACCAAAGGCCATGATAAAAGCGGAGGAGCGAAGTGCCGGTGGAACATCTTCGACGAGAACCCAGGCATCAGAGAGGGAACAAATCGGCTTGGAGCCGTTAGAAGCAGCTTTAACAGACACGACAAGTTGGTTCAGAGGAAGTGTGAAACTGGAGCAAGAAAAAATCATCCTTAAACTCTCCTTAGAAGGGAACAAGGCCGTAAACTCATACACAGAAATCTGGCGAATCTGCCAATCCCAGCCGTCGTCGTCCCAGAGGCGAAGCTCCTCAAGGAGAACTTGAGGAGAGACGCGCTTGCCTTTGACAGTGATAATGCCAGCATTGGAGATGGCAGGAATCGGGGCAGCATCCTGTAATGCCCAGGATGGGACTATACCTCCTACGTGTCGAGGCACGACTTAAAGGTATAAGCCCATCCTAGAATGATCTCAAGTTTGGTATCTTTGCACGACTCATGTAAAAGAGGGATTAAATTGCAAAAGGAGATAGTTGGCTTACACTCGCCACTTCACACAATACAATACATAAGCAATACATCATTCAGAACATCACAGCCCGACTACGGGTGAACATCCAAAAGAAAGATACCAAAACAACATAAAGCCACAGGTCAGGATCGAATCCTAGTAGAAACCACTACTGACATCGAAACGTCACAAACAACAGCCAAACTCTTCAACGAGCTCCTGGTGAAGAACTGAACCAGCTACTGCATCAAACTCGGCTGAACCTGCATCTGGTGTGGTGAAGTAACTGTGAGCCACAGAGGACTCAGCAATCCCGTTCCCGGGTAACAAGACTATTTAAGCCTTGGGTGAGGATAAGGCTGAAGAAAGAAATATGAGGTGAAGGAACAAACAAGAGTCTGCAGCAGCAACTAGCACTAACTTACGCAAAAGAGAGCGAGAAGAGAAGAGCATCGGTCGAAAGGTGATCACGAAGTGATCCTAGCTAAGCCGGTCAAACATAACCCCACCGTGTTCAACTCCCGAATCCCTATTCGGAAATTGACAGTCACGGTACACACGCTGGTAGTGTATTGAAACATTGTGTCAAGTTATCTACAACCGGAATTAACAAGCTCCCATCTGCCACATAACCGCGGGCACGGCTTTCGAAAGTTCAAACCCTGCAGGGGTGTTCCAACTTGACCCATTACAAGCCCACGATCCGCGGAGTCGCAACTCCATAGTTGGGAAGACCCGAGTATTCTCGGAATCCCGTGCTCAAGTTAAACCGAACTAAGGTAAGGCTAATCCAGCAAATCCTCCCGGCGTGTCGACACCCTGGTAGTAGCCGCGCGTATCTAGGTCTCAGGACACGACCGGATGGGCGATTCTACAGGTATACCAGATACCTCGGGTTGCCCCAAGGCGGCCCTGCAGACTCCCCGTTTGGGACCAACACCATCGGCACTGGCCCCCCCTGCTATGTAGAAATAAAGGATCCTCGAGGGAGCGACCCTCTATGCAAATTTAATTAATTAATTAAGTTGTTATTATGAGGCAAATAGTACCAAAAGTTGGGACTTGCTGGAAAAGACTTAGCACTTAGCGGTTTATCAAGGGGGTCCCATACACCCCAACCGTGTTAGGAACGCATAATCAAGGAACATAATACCGGCTTATACGGTTCCTAACGGCAAGAGTGGAACAAAACACCAAGCAAAAGGCTTAGCCTTCCACCCTGCCAGTATATAGATGATTTCATTTAAGCATTTATATAGTGTGATATAACCCAACCAAACTTCAACATGAAGCAAGCATCTTCGGTCTTCACCTGCAACTAACAATGCTATAAGAGGGGCTGAGCGAAGCGTACTTAGCCAAGCAACGGTTTGCGTAGGTAGGGTGGTTAAACATGGCAATGGTTACAAGTAGGAGGCTGACAAGAAAGACATGTGCATCGAGGCAAAACTATAGAGCGATACTCTAGCAATAGGCAAAGATAGTAATGGTATCCGGGTTCGGTCATCTTGCCTGGGATTCCACAAGGGAGAAGAACGGATCCAAGAAGTAGACGGAGCAACACAGACGAGAGAATCCTCACAACTCCGGAACGAAACCGAAGCTAACAAGAGAGCAACCGGAAAGAAAGCAAAACAACACGGTAAACACACACATCATAAACATGGCATACGATGCACAAACAAGTATGATGCATGTCCGGTTTAAATATGCATGGCATGGCAAAGTGCACAAAATAATACTACAAGTTAAGTGGAGATCAATATGCAACGAGTTGCATATTGACGAAACACCACATATTAATTATTTAGTTGACTCTCATTATTTGCAAGACAAGATTAAAAGTTTGTTAACATGGCAAGAGGTGAAGCATAATAAAACTACACTATTAAGACATTTTAAATGAGGCCGGAAAATAACAACAACATATCCGGAAAGTCCCCATGAGCATGTTTAATAATTATAAGCAAACAACAATCACACATTATAATGTTGTTAACATGATGCGGATGACATGATCAAGTTTTATGCAAGTTTTATTAAAAGGTTGACTTAAAAGAGATATAGATGATAAGGAGAAATAGTCATCGTGGTGGAAAGAAAAGAGTGCCACGGCAACGATTCCGAAAAAGATGCCACGGCAACATATCGATGCCGGTAACTCGTTGAGAGTCCGGTGCAAAAGATAGACGGCGTGAGCGAGTCAAACGAGATGAAAGGTGGGGCGATCCCGTTACCGGGTTCCCACGAGTCGGTGACGAGGCAACCGAGGAACAAGACAAAAGGTGAAACGGGCACGGTGCACACACGGGAAACATTTCATACAACACACAAGCACGAGCGTTCATCCACGGGGTCGTTTCGGTATACCTTCGAAGCGTGCGTTTCGGGCGGTTCGGGATCGTAGAGGGACGTAGTGGAAGTAGAGGAAGTAGCCGCTCTCGTGAGTCGTAGAGGAAGAAGTCGATCCGTAGAGGTACACGTGTAGTCGTTCACATCCCGTTCGGAGAGGTACTTGTCACGTCGTGGAACTTGCCGGTCCCGGTCTTGTCGACGGTAGTGGTACTTGACGCATCGTCGTCACATGTAGTCGTTCTCGTTTCGGAGTCGTGCACGTTCGTAGCGGTTCGGGTCGTCGTGGTACTTGAGGTTCCCGTTTGCGATGGTAGTGGAAGTAGTGGTACTCGTCGTTTCGCCGTGTAGGGGTACTTGAATCTTCGGTCTCGAAGAGGTACTTGGTCAGAGGTACTTGGTCGTGTCATGTAGAGGTACTTGCGCATCGTGTAGTTGTTCGCATATGTAGTTGAACTTGTAGGTCGTCGGCGATCGAAGGGGTACACGGGTCCTCTGTCAACTCATCAGCAAAAGGGCAACACAACAGAAAACAAACAACACTGCACAGGAGGGCGACGAGGCCACTGGAACGGAAGAGCTGCGACTCTGGAGGGTGCGGGCTCGGCGACTCAGTTGGAGGCCGACGGGGCGAGCGCTGGGGCTGACGCAGGCGGCGCCGGTGCTGGACTGGACGGCAGAGGGAGGAGGCCGCGGGCCTGGAGGAAGGGCTCGGCCTGGGTCGTCGCGGCTCCGGCCCCGTCCAAGGTGGCTGGAACGAGGCGAGGAGGGCTCGGACGAAGGGGCGCTGGTGGCCGGCGCTGGAGGAGCGCTGGAGGACGGAGGAGGCCACGGCGGTCGTCTGGCGATCCGGCCTGTACACTGGAGAGGCCAAGGCGAGGAGAAGGTGACCCTGGAGGACGCGCTCGGGCGCCAGGCGCAGACGTGCAGGGTCGGGGACGCAGAGCCGGTGCGCCTGGAGAGGAGGGCTCGGCGCGGAGAGTCCTGGCCGCGGCGCTGGGAGAGGAAGGGCGCCGCGCTGGAGGAGCAGAGTGCTCGGGCGACGCTGGGGAATCGGGGGCAGAGGGCGAAGGGCTCGGGGTGCGAGAGGGAGGCAGGGGCGCGGCTGCGCGCATCGGGAGGCGAGGGAGCGGTGAGCGGACGAGGGAGAGGGAAAAGCGGCGGCGCTGTAGAGGGAAAGGAAGGAGCGAACGGGAGGAGGGGTCGGTCGCTGGTAGCGGGCTAGGGTTGGGGGGAGGAGAAAACGGGCCAGCTGGGCCGGCTGGGAAGTGTGGGCCGGGAGAGAGGCGGTTGGGAGGAAAAAGAGGAGACCCAAGAGGCTGGCTGGCCTCTTTTAATTACTTAGCAGAAAAAAAACAATAAGGAGAGCCAAAATTAAAAAGAAAAGAGGCAAAGAAAGAAGGAATAAAATGATGGACATTTTTGTAAGGCTTTACGGAATAATTCCAACCTCACAAAAATAGTTCCAACAACAAAAGGGAAAAACAAACTAAAACATTTAGCTTGCAAAAAAGGAGTTTAGATAAATGGAGGAGCCTCGAAACAACGGAAAGAATTAAGACAAGGTTTTTGAGGTGAAACTCGAAGTGAAAGACATGGGGAAAATATGCAAGTCTGTTATGGTGATTCCGGAGCAATGGAATAATTATTATATAGCTCCCTAAAATATTGAGAGGCTTTTATATGTTATAAAGAGAAGACATCTTCCCTCGATTTAAATGGACCGAAGGTCCACACGGTTTATTTAGGTTGAGATGCAAAAATAAAATATGACATGATGACATGATGACATGATGCAATGCAAAAAAATAAATAACACAATCACAAAAGAAACACACGGGCAACCCGGAACATCTGGAATCTTCGGGAAGCTTCTGGAATCTTCTGGGACGTCGGTCTCGGGCGTCACAACTCTCCCACACTAACAGAGGATCTCGACCCGAGATCCTAGAGATATCACCGGGTAAAAACGGAAAAGGAAGAGGTAAAACAAAGTTGCTTCTTTGACAGACGAGTGAAACCAGGAACCTGAGAGGTTAAACAAGTTGAAAGAAAGAATGCAACGGAGATGAGCAAAGTTAAGAGCACTCCGGTAAGCAGGAGGAACAAGGAACATAACAAGAACCTTGAAGGTTGAAAGACATGAACAAGAGCTTAGGAACCAAAAGAATATGAAACTACAAGGGTATAGCCAAGGAATAAGAATGACAGAATTTGGACAGCACTCCGTCTGAAAATGGAAGGAATTGAACAAGAACTAGAGAAGATGGAGTGATACTTGATGAAAACAACAACATATTGCCTCCGAAACAATTAAAAGAATTGCACAAGGTGTAAGAAAGGATTCAGACAGCACTCCGGTTAAAAGAGAGTTAAAACTTGATAAGATGACGGAACTTGAATGAAGAATACAACACTCCGGTTAAAGATAGGCAATGGAAAGAACATGATCTCGATAAAAACGAGATGATGGTTAAAGAGAGCAATATCACAAAACCTCCGGAATGAAAGAATAGAGAATATAGTTCAATGAAAGAAAAGAACGGAGAAGCAAATGACAACATCTCTCAAAATTGAATTTGAAAGAGCATCCTTACGAAGAAGGTTGAACAGAGTTGTTGGAAAAATCAACAACGAAAGAATAAGCTTGATGTGGGCTTATGGAAAACATCTCAAAATTAAGAGGTGACAACCAGCCACTAAAGAAAACAATTGATTGGATTGAGATCAACAAGGAGATGAAAAACTTAATTCACCGGAATGATAATGAAGAACTTGGGTCATTTATGAGCACCATAATAGCAACAATCCTTAGGGAAAGCTTTTAGGTGAAATACAACCCAAAATAACTCCAAGAGATAAAATGAGGGGTTGAAAGGATCTCCTAAAGAGAAAGAAATGATGGTTTTAAATATCTCAATCTTGACAACTTATGAATCATAAAACATGAAGGAATTGTCAAGAATGGCATAACACCACCTAAAAAGATAAGGTAGAAAGAATTACAATTGGAAAGCATGATGAAGAATGCTTGAACTCCAACAAGAATCTTGATGAATCCTTCGAGGATGAATTAAAACATGATGAACCACCATGAAGAACTCCGGTAACAAAAGGATGAGAAGTGAAGGTAGAAAAGAATAAGATTCAAGGCCTGCGATGAATTAGATTGAGCTTTGAAATGATATAATTGAAACAACATGGATCTCCGGAAAACAAGATGAACAACTTGGAACTGAGAATATGATATGATGAACAAACTCCGAAGGAAGGAATTAAATCACCTTGAAGGAACAAGAATAAGAATTATGTTATGCATCTCCTTCATCAAATTAAATTGATGCCAACCAAGGATTTGGCATACTACTTATTCTCGTTGGAAAGAATTAAAAAGAGATCTAGCACCAGCTCGGATAATTATTCAACGAACCCCCGGTAGGATTATGAAAAGAACGAGTGAATTAAAACGATAACAACGGAAGGGGAAACTTGAAAGAACCACCGTAAGAATAGGGAGACGAACGAAGAGACATCAATGAAGACTATTTGGAGGGCGAAGTTGAAAACTGAGAACGAAGAATCTTCTGAAATGATGGCCTTCGGAGGATCACAAAGAAAAGAATTCATGAAAATGCTCCGGATGACATAAAAGGGTTCCTCACAATCAAAACGATAATGAGGATGGCATGAAGCTAGAACCACGAATCTTTAAGAAGACGGGTCAAGATTTAAGAGAAACACCTCTCCGGTCTTCAAATGTTGAGAATGAAGACGAGAAATGCCATGAGGAATTGTTGAGCACTCCGGAATGAGAATTGGAAGGTTGAACCAATGATGAAAAGAATTTGAAAGTAAACTTGTAGAAGGCATGTGACTGATGGAAATCATTCTTACGTCACACTTTGAAAAGAATTTGAGTATAACTCTGGAAAAGAAGAGTCAGGTAAGATCCTGGGAAAAGACCTGTGGGTTAGGGCCCACTCAAAAGAAATCACCGTTGAAAAAGATTGCTTAAGAGATATTGCACCGGTTGAATTAAATGGCTCGGATGAGATATCAATCTCAAAATAGTTTGAACGGATTAAGAATGGAATTATGAATCTTCTGAGATACCTTGAACACTCCGGATAAGAATAGCAAGAGGAGAATGATTAATTGGTGCACCGGAATAAGAAAAGCATTGTGAAAAAAGGAAAAGGATAAAATGAACACCAAAATCTTGAATTACATCCACCACAGGATTAGAGAACAAAAGAATGATGAACTTGAAACTCTTGAGCATCTTCACGATAAATCACCGGATAAGAACATTGAAGGAAAAGAATGCAGAAATATCACATGAATACAATGGATACTTCATTAGAGAATTTCTGGCTCCAAGAAGAAGAAGGGTGGGAGGGTGGGGAAAACAAAGACAACTTGGGATGAACAAAATGGACACCGGTTGAAAAGAATTAACATGAAGGTCTTGATGATCAAGAAGAATTAGCACTCCCATAGAAATATGAGAACACCGATTAGGAAAGGTCTGGAATCAACATTTGACATCGAAGCAACTCGAATACCAGAATCAAAACAAGAACAAAGGATAGATATGCAACAGCCTAATCTTCACAACATCATTCGAACAGAGGATTGAACGAATGAATTCCACAGGTACATCAACTTGTCGAGAAGCCACTTGAAAGAACAAAAGGTAAATAAAAAGGAACAAGGAACAGATAGAACAAATACAAGATAGAAGCTTCGTTCGACATCTTCGTGCTGAAAGCTCATGGAACGTGTTACAAAAGGGTTTTGCAATCCCCGGATCAGCATAGCCAAGGACCCTTTAAGATGCAACTCCCGATCAGAACAAGTCCATAAAACCACTTCACTCAATGTAGAACCCCAAACTTCATATCGAGCATCCGTTGGAAGAATGCCTAGAACTACTAGATGAACCCACCTATAAATTTCCGAAAGATTCCAGTTATGCAATCAGGTGTTGGGGATACACGGGAAGCACCGCGCAATCAACTCTAAACCTACATCCAGGTGTATCCATCCTTCAACACATAACCAGTCTTTCTCGGAAACTGTTTACCTCGGACCTTCGAAAAGCATCCACTATAACAAGCTATGGCAATACTCTCGAACTACCTCCCCAGTACTGGGTGATGTCGGGGTTATCTTGCCACTGGCCGTATAGGAGAGATTTTCGATGTCGGCCGTCTTAAGTATTTAGTACTGCCGCGATATGCTTGTGTCAATGATACCCCGAAGCTCAACTCCTCGGTAACAGGAGGCATCGAGAACAATATCCTTGTCACAAGAACATCGAAACAATCCCAGAATACTCGCGAGATCCTAAAAAAAATTTGGTGCAATTTTTGAAAGTAGAAGAGATAAGAGTAATCGTCAGGAGTCCTCACCAGAATGAAAAGAGATGAGAAGCAAAGAAATCCTACTCTCCGATATAAATAGGACTCAAAACATTTTCAAGTGTGTGCCTAGACTCAACCGTCAACGATTCGATCAAACAGTGGGGGCTTCTAGGTCGGAGAAGGCTCTGAATACCAACTTGTAATGCCCAGGATGGGACTATACCTCCTACGTGTCGAGGCACGACTTAAAGGTATAAGCCCATCCTAGAATGATCTCAAGTTTGGTATCTTTGCACGACTCATGTAAAAGAGGGATTAAATTGCAAAAGGAGATAGTTGGCTTACACTCGCCACTTCACACAATACAATACATAAGCAATACATCATTCAGAACATCACAGCCCGACTACGGGTGAACATCCAAAAGAAAGATACCAAAACAACATAAAGCCACAGGTCAGGATCGAATCCTAGTAGAAACCACTACTGACATCGAAACGTCACAAACAACAGCCAAACTCTTCAACGAGCTCCTGGTGAAGAACTGAACCAGCTACTGCATCAAACTCGGCTGAACCTGCATCTGGTGTGGTGAAGTAACTGTGAGCCACAGAGGACTCAGCAATCCCGTTCCCGGGTAACAAGACTATTTAAGCCTTGGGTGAGGATAAGGCTGAAGAAAGAAATATGAGGTGAAGGAACAAACAAGAGTCTGCAGCAGCAACTAGCACTAACTTACGCAAAAGAGAGCGAGAAGAGAAGAGCATCGGTCGAAAGGTGATCACGAAGTGATCCTAGCTAAGCCGGTCAAACATAACCCCACCGTGTTCAACTCCCGAATCCCTATTCGGAAATTGACAGTCACGGTACACACGCTGGTAGTGTATTGAAACATTGTGTCAAGTTATCTACAACCGGAATTAACAAGCTCCCATCTGCCACATAACCGCGGGCCCGGCTTTCGAAAGTTCAAACCCTGCAGGGGTGTTCCAACTTGACCCATTACAAGCCCACGATCCGCGGAGTCGCAACTCCATAGTTGGGAAGACCCGAGTATTCTCGGAATCCCGTGCTCAAGTTAAACCGAACTAAGGTAAGGCTAATCCAGCAAATCCTCCCGGCGTGTCGACACCCTGATAGTAGCCGCGCGTATCTAGGTCTCAGGACACGACCGGATGGGCGATTCTACAGGTATACCAGATACCTCGGGTTGCCCCAAGGCGGCCCTGCAGACTCCCCGTTTGGGACCAACACCATCGGCACTGGCCCCCCTGCTATGTAGAAATAAAGGATCCTCGAGGGAGCGACCCTCTATGCAAATTTAATTAATTAATTAAGTTGTTATTATGAGGCAAATAGTACCAAAAGTTGGGACTTGCTGGAAAAGACTTAGCACTTAGCGGTTTATCAAGGGGGTCCCATACACCCCAACCGTGTTAGGAACGCATAATCAAGGAACATAATACCGGCTTATACGGTTCCTAACGGCAAGAGTGGAACAAAACACCAAGCAAAAGGCTTAGCCTTCCACCCTGCCAGTATATAGATGATTTCATTTAAGCATTTATATAGTGTGATATAACCCAACCAAACTTCAACATGAAGCAAGCATCTTCGGTCTTCACCTGCAACTAACAATGCTATAAGAGGGGCTGAGCGAAGCGTACTTAGCCAAGCAACGGTTTGCGTAGGTAGGGTGGTTAAACATGGCAATGGTTACAAGTAGGAGGCTGACAAGAAAGACATGTGCATCGAGGCAAAACTATAGAGCGATACTCTAGCAATAGGCAAAGATAGTAATGGTATCCGGGTTCGGTCATCTTGCCTGGGATTCCACAAGGGAGAAGAACGGATCCAAGAAGTAGACGGAGCAACACAGACGAGAGAATCCTCACAACTCCGGAACGAAACCGAAGCTAACAAGAGAGCAACCGGAAAGAAAGCAAAACAACACGGTAAACACACACATCATAAACATGGCATACGATGCACAAACAAGTATGATGCATGTCCGGTTTAAATATGCATGGCATGGCAAAGTGCACAAAATAATACTACAAGTTAAGTGGAGATCAATATGCAACGAGTTGCATATTGACGAAACACCACATATTAATTATTTAGTTGACTCTCATTATTTGCAAGACAAGATTAAAAGTTTGTTAACATGGCAAGAGGTGAAGCATAATAAAACTACACTATTAAGACATTTTAAATGAGGCCGGAAAATAACAACAACATATCCGGAAAGTCCCCATGAGCATGTTTAATAATTATAAGCAAACAACAATCACACATTATAATGTTGTTAACATGATGCGGATGACATGATCAAGTTTTATGCAAGTTTTATTAAAAGGTTGACTTAAAAGAGATATAGATGATAAGGAGAAATAGTCATCGTGGTGGAAAGAAAAGAGTGCCACGGCAACGATTCCGAAAAAGATGCCACGGCAACATATCGATGCCGGTAACTCGTTGAGAGTCCGGTGCAAAAGATAGACGGCGTGAGCGAGTCAAACGAGATGAAAGGTGGGGCGATCCCGTTACCGGGTTCCCACGAGTCGGTGACGAGGCAACCGAGGAACAAGACAAAAGGTGAAACGGGCACGGTGCACACACGGGAAACATTTCATACAACACACAAGCACGAGCGTTCATCCACGGGGTCGTTTCGGTATACCTTCGAAGCGTGCGTTTCGGGCGGTTCGGGATCGTAGAGGGACGTAGTGGAAGTAGAGGAAGTAGCCGCTCTCGTGAGTCGTAGAGGAAGAAGTCGATCCGTAGAGGTACACGTGTAGTCGTTCACATCCCGTTCGGAGAGGTACTTGTCACGTCGTGGAACTTGCCGGTCCCGGTCTTGTCGACGGTAGTGGTACTTGACGCATCGTCGTCACATGTAGTCGTTCTCGTTTCGGAGTCGTGCACGTTCGTAGCGGTTCGGGTCGTCGTGGTACTTGAGGTTCCCGTTTGCGATGGTAGTGGAAGTAGTGGTACTCGTCGTTTCGCCGTGTAGGGGTACTTGAATCTTCGGTCTCGAAGAGGTACTTGGTCGTGTCATGTAGAGGTACTTGCGCGTCGTGTAGTTGTTCGCATATGTAGTTGAACTTGTAGGTCGTCGGCGATCGAAGGGGTACACGGGTCCTCTGTCAACTCATCAGCAAAAGGGCAACACAACAGAAAACAAACAACACTGCACAGGAGGGCGACGAGGCCACTGGAACGGAAGAGCTGCGACTCTGGAGGGTGCGGGCTCGGCGACTCAGTTGGAGGCCGACGGGGCGAGCGCTGGGGCTGACGCAGGCGGCGCCGGTGCTGGACTGGACGGCAGAGGGAGGAGGCCGCGGGCCTGGAGGAAGGGCTCGGCCTGGGTCGTCGCGGCTCCGGCCCCGTCCAAGGTGGCTGGAACGAGGCGAGGAGGGCTCGGACGAAGGGGCGCTGGTGGCCGGCGCTGGAGGAGCGCTGGAGGACGGAGGAGGCCACGGCGGTCGTCTGGCGATCCGGCCTGTACACTGGAGAGGCCAAGGCGAGGAGAAGGTGACCCTGGAGGACGCGCTCGGGCGCCAGGCGCAGACGTGCAGGGTCGGGGACGCAGAGCCGGTGCGCCTGGAGAGGAGGGCTCGGCGCGGAGAGTCCTGGCCGCGGCGCTGGGAGAGGAAGGGCGCCGCGCTGGAGGAGCAGAGTGCTCGGGCGACGCTGGGGAATCGGGGGCAGAGGGCGAAGGGCTCGGGGTGCGAGAGGGAGGCAGGGGCGCGGCTGCGCGCATCGGGAGGCGAGGGAGCGGTGAGCGGACGAGGGAGAGGGAAAAGCGGCGGCGCTGTAGAGGGAAAGGAAGGAGCGAACGGGAGGAGGGGTCGGTCGCTGGTAGCGGGCTAGGGTTGGGGGGAGGAGAAAACGGGCCAGCTGGGCCGGCTGGGAAGTGTGGGCCGGGAGAGAGGCGGTTGGGAGGAAAAAGAGGAGACCCAAGAGGCTGGCTGGCCTCTTTTAATTACTTAGCAGAAAAAAAACAATAAGGAGAGCCAAAATTAAAAAGAAAAGAGGCAAAGAAAGAAGGAATAAAATGATGGACATTTTTGTAAGGCTTTACGGAATAATTCCAACCTCACAAAAATAGTTCCAACAACAAAAGGGAAAAACAAACTAAAACATTTAGCTTGCAAAAAAGGAGTTTAGATAAATGGAGGAGCCTCGAAACAACGGAAAGAATTAAGACAAGGTTTTTGAGGTGAAACTCGAAGTGAAAGACATGGGGAAAATATGCAAGTGTGTTATGGTGATTCCGGAGCAATGGAATAATTATTATATAGCTCCCTAAAATATTGAGAGGCTTTTATATGTTATAAAGAGAAGACATCTTCCCTCGATTTAAATGGACCGAAGGTCCACACGGTTTATTTAGGTTGAGATGCAAAAATAAAATATGACATGATGACATGATGACATGATGCAATGCAAAAAAATAAATAACACAATCACAAAAGAAACACACGGGCAACCCGGAACATCTGGAATCTTCGGGAAGCTTCTGGAATCTTCTGGGACGTCGGTCTCGGGCGTCACACATCCGGAACCTCAGAATCAAGAGCGTAGAAAGAACAACCTGGGAGGCCTATGCCATAGTGGACGAAAGAGGGAGGTTTCGAGCGGTTCTGGCAGTCCACCGTAAGGTGGCCATCCCCCTACAGATCAGACAGAAAGGAGGATTTTGGCACTGGAAATGACCCGGACGCACGTGAGGGTGGGATTGGCAACATGGGGAGGGGGAGGGATACGAGCCGAGGGCGGAGGAGGAGGGGGGAGGATGCCGTCACCCGTGGCACTAGAAGAGCCGCCCACGCCGTGGCCGCCAACGAAAGAACGGCATGCCGGTGCACCAGAATTGCCACGGGAGCCAAACCGACCAAAACCCCCACCGAGGCCTGTTGGGGATCGTTGTAGAAAATCAAAAAAATTCCTACGCATCACCAAGATCTATCTATGGAGATTACTAGCAATGAGAGGGGAGTGCATCTTCATACTTTTAAAGATCGCGATGCAGAAGCGTTGCAAGAAAACGGATGAAGGAGTCGTACTCGTAGCGATTCAGATCACGGTTGATTCCGATCTAAGCGCCGAACAACGACGCCTCCGCGTTCAACACACGTGCAGCCCGGTGACGTCTCCTGCTACCTCTTGAGCTTGCGTTGTATTCCCTCGAAGAGGAAAGGGAGATGCAGCACAGTAGCGTAAGTATTTCCCTTAGTTTTTGAGAACCAAGGTATCAATCAAGTAGGAGACCACGCGCCAGTCCGTCGCACCTGCACAAACAAATAAGAACTTCGCAACCAACGCGATAAGGGGTTGTCAATCCCTTTACGGCCACTTACGATAGTGAGATCTGATAGAGATGATAGGTAATGTTTTTGGTATTTTTAGTTTAATAATACAGCAAATAAACATCGACGATAGAAATTGACGGGAAAGTAATATGATAGAGATAGACCCGGGGGCCATAGTTTTCTCTAGTGGCTTCTCTCATGATAGCGATATTCTACGGCGGGTAAACAAATTACTGTCGAGCAATTGATAGAAAAGTGAATAATTATGAGACTATCTAGGCATGATCATTGTATATAGGCATCACATCTGAGACAAGTAGACCGACTCCTGCCTGCATCTACTACTATTACTCCACACATCGACCGCTATCGAGCATGCATCTAGTGTATTGATATCATACGAACAGAGTAACGCCTTAAGCAAGATGACATGATGTAGAGGGATAAACTCAAGCAATATGATGAAAACCCCATCTTTTTATCCTCGATGGCAACAATACAATACGTGCCTTGCAGCCCCTACTGTCACTGGGAAAGGACACCGCAAGATTGAACCCATAGCCAAGCACTTCTCCCATTGCAAGAACTATAGATCTAGTAGGCCAAACCAAACCAATAATTCGAAGAGACTTGCAAGGATATTATGAGCACACATAAAAAGTTCAGAGAAGAACCAAATATCTTTCATACATAACCTTGATCATAAACTCACAATTCATCGGATCTCGACAAACACACCGCAAAAAGAGATTACATCGAATAGATCTCCTCGAAGACCGAGGAGAACTTTGTATTGAGATCCGAAGAGAGAGAAGAAGCCATCTAGATACTAGCTATGGACCCGAAGGTCTGTGGTAAACTACTCACAACTCATGTGAGGGCGATGATGATGATGATGAAGGCCTCCGTGATGGATCCCCTCCCGGAACAGGCTCCAAGATGGGATCTCCACGGGAAGAGCAGCTATGGCGGTGGAATTAGGGTTTTCTCTCTGCGTATGGAGTTTCTGGGGTACGTAGGCATATATAGGAGGAAGAGGGGCACCAGGGGCCACCGGGCCTGCCCTCGAGGGAGGGGGGGCGCGCCCTAGGAAGGGGGCGCGCCTCCACCCTCGAGGGTGGGCCCCCTGTCCTCTGGCTTGGCCCCGAAGTTTATCTCGCGTGATTTTCTCCAAAAATATCTCCTGCGAAGGTTTCGTTCCGTTTGGGCTCCGTTTGATATTCCTTTTCTGCAAAACCGTGAAATAGGCAAAAAAATAACAATCTGGACTGGGCCTTTGGGTTAGTAGGTTAGTCCCAAAAATGATATAAAAGTGAATGATAAAGCTCATTAAACATCCAAGACTTCATAAATATTAGCATGGAACAATCAAAAATTATAGATACGTTGGAGACGTATCAAGCATCCCCAAGCTTAATTCCTGCTCGTCCTCGAGTAGGTAAATGATAAAGAAAGAATTTTTGATGTGGAATGCTAACCAATATAGTTTTTCAATGTAATTCTCTTAATTGTGGCATGAATGTTCAGATCTGAAGGATTCAAGATAAAAGTCTATATTGACATAAGAAATAATAATACTTCAAGCAATACTAACAAAGCAATCACGTCTTCTCAAAATAATATGGCTAAAGAAAGTTATCCCTAAAAATCATATAGTGTTGGCTATGCTCCCTTGCCATCACACACAATATTCATATCATGCACAACCCCGATTTCAGCCAAGCATTTGATTTCATGCTCTATCTTTTCAAAGCTTTCAACTTTCACGCAATACATGAGCGTGAGCCATGGATATAGCACTATGGGTGGAATAGAGGTGGTTGTGGAGAAGACAAAAAGGGGAAGATAGTCTCACATCGACTAGGCCTATCAACGGGCTATGGAGATGCCCATCAATAGATATCAATGTGAGTGAGTAGGGATTGCCATGCAACAGATGCACTAGAGCTGAATATGAATGAAAGCTCAACAAAAGAAACTAGTGAGTGTGCATCCAACTTGCTTGCTCACGAAGACCTAGGGCATTTGAGGAAGCCCATCGTTGGAATATACAAGCCAAGTTCTATAACGAAAATTCCCACTAGTATATGAAAGTGACTAAGCATGAGACTCTCTACAATGAAGAACATGGTGCTACTTTGAAGCACAAGTGTGGAAAAAGATAGTAGCAATTGTCCCTTTTTCTTTTCTTTTTTTTCCTTTTCTTTTTTTCAGCCTTCCCTTTTTTTCTTTGTCCTTCCTTTTTTTCCTTTTTTGCGGAGGGGCTTTATAAATTCAGCCTTTCCTCCCATGGGACAATGCTCTATAAATGATAATCATCACACTTTGATTACAACACAAGATTACAACTCGATACTACAACAACAAAGTATGACTCTATATGAATCCCTCCAGCGGTGTACCGGTATGTGCAATGATACAAGAGTGACATGTATAAAAATTATACATGGTGGCCTTGCCACAAATACGATGTCAACTGCATGATCATGCAATGGCAATATGACAATATGATGTGTGTCATATAAACGGAATGGTGGAAAGTTGCATGGCAATATATCTTGGAATGGCTATGGAAATGCCATTATAGGTAGGTATGGTGGTTGTTTTGAGGAACAATATGGTGGCTGTTTTGAGGAAGGATATATAGTGGGTTTATGGCACCGGCGAAAGTTGCGCGGTACAAGAGAGGCTAGCAATGGTGGAAGGGTGAGAGTGCGTATAATGCATGGACTAAACATTAGTCATAAGAACTCATATAGTTATTGCAAAAATATACGAGTCATCAAAACAAAGCAATCAACGCATGTCCCTAGGGGGGAGGTTGGTAGGAGTTAACCATCGCGCGCCCACGACCTGCACACAATGGTTGACACTCTACAAATACCTCATGCTTTAACTCAGTCACATAACAGTTCACCATACGTGCATGCTACGGGATCACTAACCTTAACACAAATATTTCTAAATTTCATAATTACTCCACTAGCATGACTCTAATATCACTATCCTCATGTCTCAAAACATTTATCAAGCATCCAACATCTCCTTCTATTCAATGCACTTGATGTGAATTTTTTTACTACATTGACATTGGATGTTTATCATGTGAAGACTAGTTCCTTTAGCCCAAACACTTTACCATGCTGTTTTAATAGACTCTCAAATAGATCTAAGTGAAGCATGAGAGGTCAACAATTTCGACAAAATATTACCACCACCGTGCTCTAAAGATATAAGTGAAGCACTAGAGCAAAAACTATTCAACTCAAAAGATATAAGTGAAGCATATAGAGTGTTCTAACAATTTCTAGGGCATATTTAACTCTTTCAAATAGGTGTGTCCAGCAATGATGATTCTGGCAATCTAACAAGCAAAGACTCAAATTATACAAGACGCTCCAAGCAAAACACATAGCATGTTGCGAATAAAAATATAGCTCCAAGTATAGTTACCGATGGATGAAAACGAAAGAGGGGATGCCTTCCCGGGGCATCCCCAAGCTTAGGCTTTTGATTATATTGAATTTACTTGGGGTGCCATGGGCATCCCCAAGCTTAGGCCTTTGCTACTCCTTGTTCCATAGTTCGTCAAAGCAATACTCAAAACTTGAAAACTTCACAACAGAAAACTTAGACAAAAAATTTCGTGAGCTCCGTTAGTAAGAGAAAGCAAACCACCACTCAAAGGTACAGCAAGGAATTCATTCATTGTTTATATTGTTTTTAAACCTACTGTACTCCAAGTTATCTATGATTCATATCCTCCAATATTACTCATAGATGCATCGGAATAAGCAAACAACACACGAAAAACAGAATCTGTCAAAAACAGAACAGTCTGTAGTAATCTGCTGGGTTCGCCTACTTCTAGAACTACAAAAAAATCAAACTAAATTGGTAAATTTGCGAAATTTGTCTACCAATAAGCAGCAAAATGAATCACCTAAAAATAACGCTCCAGTAAAATCTGAAGACTACTTTAGCGAGCGCTAACGATTATGTTTTTCACAGCAAGATCAAATAAACTTCACACAAGTCTTACCAAAGGTTCTACTTTGCACAAACACTAAACAAAACATGAAAACACATCTAATCAGAGGCTAGATGCAATATTTATTCCCTAACAGCAATAAAAGCAAAAAAACTTAATGTTGGGTTGCCTCCCAACAAGCGCTATCGTTTTACGCCCCTAGCTAGGCATTGATAGTTGGATGATGCTCACATGAAAGACAAGAATTGAAGGACAAAGAGAGCATCATAAAGTATGTGATAAACACATCTAAGTCTAACATGCTTCCTATGCATAGGCATTTTATAAGCAAACAAATTATCAAGGCAATCAATTTCTAGCATATGCAATGAAGAAGAAGAAAACAATAGCAATCTCAACATGAAGAGAGGTAATTTAGTAACATTAAGATTTCTATGACCGTATTTTCCTCTCTCATAATAATTGCATGTAGGATCATAAGAAAATTCAACAATATAGCTATCACAAAACATATTTTCAACACGATCCACATGCATACTAAGTTGACACTCTTCCAAAATAGTGGGATCAACATCAACTAAAGTCATGACCTCTCCAAACCCACTTTTATCAAAAATTTCATAAGATTGAACATTCTCCAAATACGTGGGATCTAAAGTTGACAATCTTCCAAACCCACTTTAAATATTATTCTAAACACTATTATCTATCTTACATTCATCATGGGGTTGAAATAGATTTTCAAGATCGTAAGAAGCATCACCCCAATCATGATCATTGCAACAAGTAGTGGGCATAACAACATAAGCATCCCCAAGCTTAGGGTTTTGCATATAATTAGCACAATTGACATCAAGAGAATTTATAATAGCATCATTGCGATCATGCTTTTTATTTAACAAGCTATCATGAATCACTTTTTCTTTTAACAATTCCTCACAATTTTCAGATTCATAAATTTCAAGAAAAACCCCATAAAGATAATCTAGTGCACGCATCTCACTAGCAATAGGTTCAACATAATTGGATCTCTTAAAGAGATTAGCAAGTGGATGAGGATCCATACTTTAGCAAGCCAAGATGCAAGCTAATTGAGGGCACATAGCAACACTAGCAAACAAGAGGCACGCGAACGTGAAACACACGACGGAAGAAGGGCGAATAAAATGGAAAAGGTGAAGTGGGGGAGAGGAAAACGAGAGGCAAATAAATGTAATGCGAAGGATAAGGGTTTGTGATAGGTACTTGGTATATGACTTTTGCGTAAGCCTCCCCGACAACGGCGCTAGAAATTCTTCTTACTACCTCTTGAGCTTGCGTTGTATTCCCTCGAAGAGGAAAGGGAGATGAAGCACATTAGTGCAAGTATTTCCCTCGGTTTTTGAGAACCAAGGTATCAATCCAGTAGGAGACCACGCGCCAGTCCCTCGCACCTAGACAAACAAATAAGAACTTTGCAGTCAACGCGATAAGGGGTTGTCAATCCCTTTACGGTCACTTACAATAGTGAGATCTAATAGAGATGATAGGTAATGTTTTTGGTATTTTTATTTTAATAAAATAGCAAATAAACAACGGCAATAGAAATTGACGGAAAAGTGATATGATAGAGATAGACCCGAGGGCCATAGTTTTCTCTAGTGGCTTCTCTCATGATAACGATATTCTACGGCGGGTAAACAAATTACTGTCGAGCAATTGATAGAAAAGAGAATAATTATGAGAATATCTAGGCATGATCATTGTGTATAGGCATCACGTCCGAGACAAGTAGACCGACTCCTGCCTGCATCTACTACTATTACTCCACACATCGACCGCTATCCAGCATGCATCTAGTGTATTGAGTTCAAACGAACAGAGTAACGCCTTAAGCAAGATGCCATGATGTAGAGGGATAAACTCAAGCAATATGATGAAAACCCCATCTTTTTATCCTCGATGTCAACAATACAATACGTGCCTTGCTGCCCCTACTGTCACTGGGAAAGGACACCGCAAGATTGAACCCAAAGCCAAGCACTTCTCCCATTGCAAGAACTATAGATCTAGTAGGCCAAACCAAACCAATAATTCGAAGAGACTTGCAAGGATATTATGAGCACACATAAAAAGTTCAGAGAAGAACCAAATATCTTTCGTACATAACCTTGATCATAAACTCACAATTCATCGGATCTCGCCAAACACACCGCAAAAAGAGATTACATCGAATAGATCTCCTCGAAGACCGAGGAGAACTTTGTATTGAGATCCGGAGAGAGAGAAGAAGCCATCTAGATACTAGCTATGGACCCGAAAGTCTATGGTAAACTACTCACAACTCATGGTGAGGGCGATGATGATGATGATGATGATGAAGGCCTCCGTGATGGATCCCCCTCCCGGAACAGGCTCCAAGATGGGATCTCCACGGGAACAGCAGCTACGGCGGTGGAATTATGGTTTTCTCTCTGCGTATGGAGTTTCTGGGGTACGTAGGCATTTATAGGAGGAAGAG
This sequence comes from Secale cereale, assembly GCA_902687465.1. Taxonomy (NCBI): domain Eukaryota; kingdom Viridiplantae; phylum Streptophyta; class Magnoliopsida; order Poales; family Poaceae; genus Secale; species Secale cereale. Next base: position 940,336,753 of record LR738711.1, read on the forward strand.
GGGCACCAGGGGCCACCGGGCCTGCCCTCGAGATAGGGGGCACGCCTTGGGAAGGGGGGCGTCCCCCCCACCCTCGAGTGTGGGCCCCCTGTCCTCTGGCTTGGCCCCGAAGTTTATCTCGCATGATTTTCTCCAAACATATCTCCTGCGAAGGTTTCATTCCGTTTGGACTCCGTTTGATATTCCTTTTCTGCAAAACCCTGAAATAGGCAAAAAAAACAACAATCTGGACTGGGCCTTTGGGTTAGTAAGTTAGTCCCAAAAATGATATAAAAGATAATGATAAAGCCCATTAAACATCCAAGACTTCATAAATAATAGCATGGAACAATCAAAATTTATAGATACGTTGGAGACGTATCATCTCCCGCGCCTTGATCCAGCAAGGGGAGAGGGAGAGGTTGGGGAAGACTCCGTCCAGCAGCAGCATGACGGCATGGTGGTGGTGGAGGAGCATGGCACTCCAGCAGGGCTTCGCCAAGCACCGCACGAGACGAGGAGGGAGAGGGGTAGGGCTGCGCCAAGAGGGAAAGGTTCTCGTGCATCTGGCAGCCCCGAAACCCCACATATATATAGGGGGAGGGGAGGGACTACACCCCCATCTAGGGTTCCCTGCCTAGGGGTGGCGGCAGGCCCTAGATCCCATCTAGGGGGCGGCCAGGAGGGGGAGAGAGGGGTCGCCCTAGGGTGGGCCATAAGGCCCATCTGGACCTAGGGTTTGCCCCCTCCCTCTCTCCCTGCGCCTTGGGCCTTGGTGGGGGCACACCAGCCCACCTGGGGCTGGTCCCTTCCCACACTTGGCCCACGCAACCCTCTAGGGCTGGTGGCCCCTCCCGGTGGACCCCCGGAACCCTTACGGTGGTCCCGGTACGTTACCGATAACGCCCGGACCATTTCCGGTGACCAAAATGGAACTTCCCATATATAAATCTTTACCTCCGGACCATTCCGGAACTCCTCCTGACGTCCGGGATCTCATCCGGGACTCTGAACAACATTCGGTAACCACGTACTACATTCCCTATAACCCTAGCCTCATCAAACCTTAAGTGTGTAGACCCTACGGGTTCGGGAACCGTGCAGTCATGACCGAGACATATCTCCGGCCAATAACCAAGAGCGGGATCTGGATACCCATGTTGGCTCCCACATGTTCCACGATGATCTCATCGGTTGAACCACGATGTCAAGGATTCAATCAATCCCGTATACGATCCCCTTTGTTTATCGGTATAGCACTTGCCCGAGATTCGATCGTCGGTATACTGATACCTTGTTCAATCTCGTTCACTACTGGAATCAGCTCTTTGCCATCTGGCAGCTCTTTGCCGTCTGCTAGCAGATGGCAAATAATCTCTTTGCCATCAGCTACCCAAAAGCAGACGGCAAAGAACTGGCTGATGGCAAAGACCTTCTTTGCCGTCCGCTAGTTCTTTGCCGTCCGCTAGCAGACGACAAAGATTCTTCGCCGTCAGCTGGCAGACGGCAAAGAGGGAGGTGGCCCATACTAACGGGCTGATTAGGGAAAACCTAACGGGGCCCCTCTTTGCCGTCCGCTAGCAGATGGCAAAGAGTAAAAAAGCGGACGGCAAAGGGGGGCGGACGGCAAACAATTAGGGTACTAACGGCCGAGCCCCACCCCGCCCACCTCTCTCTGTTTCTGTCTCCCTCCTCCCCGAGGACCACCGCCACCCGCCGCCGCCCCTGCCACCCACCGCCGACCCCTTGTCCCACCTCCCCTCGCCCCATC
>LR738711.1:940338840-940374289 GCA_902687465.1 Secale cereale
CCCGACACGCCACCCCGACACCACGGCCCGACACCCCGACCCTGACCCCCGGGCCCAATATTGATGATACCGATCGAGATTATTAGTAGTGTCGGGTATTCAATTTTTTTATGTTGTACTTGATGATGATACACTTACGTGATATACATATTATTATTCATGTCGGTATTTTTTATGTCGTACTAATTTCGTTTATTCTTTGTCATGGCAGGTGTTGAAAGATGGTGGGCACTGGTCGGGAGCGCGCCGAGGCCCCTTCTTCGTCGGCGCGTGGTTTGAGGTCTTCCATTCCACACGTACCTCTCCGCCGAGCGTTACTGGACAGTATGGCGACACCGCCGGGCCCTTCTTCGTCGACCGCGGTGCCCAGCAGGGGACGAGGTAAGAAGAAGAGAGGAGGTGGAGCACGTGGTCGCGGGAGAGGAGGTAGGGTGACTGCTGCGGCGCCTTCCTCGCCGCCACCCTAGCTGTTTCACCCGAGCACGTGACTGCTAGGGTGGACTTGTCCGAGGAGGAGGCTACACGGACTCCGGTCCACGAGCCTCCGGTCCACGCGCCTCGGGTCGACGGGCCTTCGGCCCACGAGACCCCGGAGGAGCACACGTCTGGATGGGGTACCTGGTCGGATCAGCCTGAGGAGCCGAGTGGCCATGCTGATGATGACGGGGAGCCGACTGATGAGGAGGAGGGGGGCAATGTCTACCAGCGTGGTTGTACACGGCTCCCGTCCGTGCCGGCGACCCACGAGCAGAGGTGGTTGATTTTCCCTGACGGGGAGAGGTAAGCACATTTAATCTTTTTGTACCTTCTGCATTCACGTTTCTTCAAATAACTAATGCGTTGGCCTTGTCATGCTGCAGGGGTTGGGACCACCATGAAAGTGTCCGCCGGCCCAACTCTGTCCTTGGAGTTCTTTGTCGGAAAAACTTCCCGGGGTTTGTCACGTTGCCTGGTGAGGGTCGGCTTCCAGAGCTTGGATTGAGTTGGGAGCACTACTTGGCTGCCCCGGCCCCGCCGGGTGAGATTATCGACGGTGTCTTGTGCAAAATGAGGGCAGACGTGGTGATCAGAAAGTTCTGGGTAATTTCTCCTTTACACAATTTAAAATCTTCAACTAGCTAGTTATTAATTGTACTGATCAATATTGTCTCATTTGATTGCAGACATTCTACAGGTGTGAGGAGGGATACGAGGAGTTAGTGGCCCATGTTATCGATAACGTCTGCAAGCGCCTACTACAGAACTTACGGCACGAGGCTCGGGTGCAGGCTGTTCGAGACTACTACGCCGGGCGTGGTATCAAGAAGCCCAAGCAGGCGTGCTGTGATAAGTTCTTGAGTAAGGAGCAATACATGAAGGTAATTCTTAAGTCCTTGTACTTACTTCCTTCATTTAGTAATTCATAGCCGTAGCGCTCAAGTTTCTATTTGCTAACTTAGGCCCCTCCGAGATGGTGTGCGGATCGGATGGATTGTTGGGAGGTGTTGGTCAATGTGTGGTGCTCAAAAGAATGGCGGGCCACCCACAATGAGGCCAAGGACAAACGTGCCCAAATGGAAGGTGTGCCACACCATCAAGGCAGCTCCAACTTATTTCAGTACGGGCGGAACTGGGTATGTGGTTTGCTTCATGATTCATGCAATTCATTCATCATGCTAGTTTTAGCCCTTTAATTACTAATTTACTTTGTTTCTCTCTTTCAGGCACACTACAATAAGGCGGATAAGGTGCCAGAGTTGTACGACCTGTATGCCATGGCCCACACTGGCCCTTACAAGAAAGTCAAGGCATTCTCTGCGTTTGACCTCGATGATCCACTGAACTTCACCAACATCTCCGCCCACGACAAGCTCGTGCAATATAGAGATCAGGGGAAGGCGAGGAAAAGGGAGGACTTTAACCCAAGCAAGGGTCCCATTGATACAGAGCTGCTGATGATATCTGGTGGCGGGAGGTCCCATGGCTCCATAGCCATGGGAGATGGACTTATCCGTTGTCCTAGCACTCTCCCGGAGATCAAGGCGCACCAGTCGAGCTCCGCTACTGAGATAAGGCCTCGTGAACGGCTAGTACAACTCGCCATCAAGGTTAGTTATACGTACTCAGCTATCTTTCTCCATTACATTGTGTGCGCTTCCATCAATGATTACAAATGGTCATGTGAGTGGTGTTGCAGGCTGCTATACAGAGTGAGAGAGATAGAACAGAGAAACTTCTGGCAGAGGTGGCGGAGAGGCAGCGGGAGTTGGAGGAGAAGACGACAAAGATGTTGGAGGAGGAGAGGGCACGAAATGACATGCAGGCAAGGGCCATGTACGAGCTCCTTGTGGTAAGTTTCTTCTGCAGATTACTTGCTAGTCTTAACATTTGAGTCTCATTACTAACTAGTATGACTCTGTTGTCAAAACCAAATGTGCAGTCTATGTGCGAGAAGTCCGGTCAGACCGCTCCGCCAATGCCAGTGATTGCTCCTGGGAGCACGGTGAGTTTAATTTGAATGGACATTACTTGCTAGTCTTAACATTTGAGTTTCATAATGCTAACGAGACATTGGAAATGATCTTTGGTGCAGCTTAACTCCAGACACGCATCGCACGATCATTCTCTAGCTACCGGCACGAGCCAGCCTGCTCCTACACCTCCCTGATCACGGTAAGTTTCTCTAGTGTTTTGCTTAACAAATGCATAAAGACCTAGACTTAGATTTATTTCCTGCAATATGCTTACCATAATGACCTAGAGTTAGCTTCTTTTCCTCCAAAATGACTTAATAAGCTTACTGACCTCGTAAACCATCCATTTTACCTAAGTTAGCTCTAAAACGATCTGTACTTAGCTTACTTATGTCAAAAATTGCATAATTAGCTTAGTTAGCTCATAAACGATCCATTTTACCTAAGTTAGCTCTAAAATGACCCATTTTACCTTAGTTAGCTTATAAATGATCTAGTTTATCCAAGTTAGCTCTAAAATGACCCGTTTTACCTAGATTAGCTCCTAAATGATCCATTTTACCTACGTTAGCTTTAAAATGACCCATTTCACCTAGGTTAGCTCCAATATGACCCATTTCACCTAGGTTAGCTCCAAAATGACCCATTTCACCTAGGTTAGCTCCAAAATGACCCATCTTACCTAGGTTAGCTTATAAATGACCCATTTCACCTAGGTTAGCTCCAAAATGACCCATGTTACCTAGGCTAGCTTATAAATGATCCAGTTTATCCAAGTTAGCTCTAAAATGACCCAATTTACCTAGAGTAGCTCCTAAACGATCCATTTCACCTAAGTTAGCTAAAAATGATCCATTTCACCTAAATTAGCTCTTAAATGATCCATTTGACCTAAGTTAGCTCAAAAAGATCCATTTCACCTTAGTTAGCTCAAAAACGATCCATTTCACCTTAGTTAGCTCATAAACGACCCATTTCAACTAAGTTAGCTCATAAATGATCCATTTCACCTAAGTTAGCTAAAAACGATCCATTTCACCTTAGTTAGCTCAAAAACAATCCATTTCACCTTAGTTAGCTCATAAACGACCCATTTCAACTTAGTAAGCTCATATATGATCCATTTCACCTAAGTTAGCTCATAAATGACATATACTTCTTGTTCTAGTCTTCTTCTTATTCTAGTCTTCTTCTTGTTCTAGTCACCTATTTCTAACTTTCTTATTTGCCATTTTGCATATTTCATTCACTTCATGGAAGCTAGCTTGCTATGATGGAGTGCTTGCTCTTTCTTTGATGAAACTTTGCATTGTATCTAGCTTGCTATGATGGAAGTCGCTATCTTGATGAAACTTTGCATTGTAATATGTATATGGATGGAACAATGTGTATGGATGGAACTTGCTTATGTATGAATGGATGAAACATATGTGCTGGATATGTGATATGATTGCTGTTAAATAGCCCTGTGAAATATATCTATATATGTCATATATATTTTCTGTGAAAATTGTTGGATTAAAAAAAACAGAAAAATAGAGCCAATATGCAGGCTCTTTGCCGTCGGCCACCGACGGCAAAGGGCTCTTTGCCATTACCAGTGGACGGCCAAGAGGCCACGTGGCAGGCAAATGTGCTTCCTGGGAGGCTGACCAATTTGGTCGGTTTGCCTATAGCGGCTGACGGCAAAGGCCTGCCGTGTAGTGAAGTCTAGCTGACATCATTCGGCGGACGGCAAAGGCAGGTCAAAATTTGTCGTCAGCGACTGACGGCAAAGGCCTGCCGTTAACCACCTAACGGAGTAACAACGCATTTATTGTCGTCTGCTTTCTTTGCCGTCCGCTGCTGATGGCAAAGGCCCCTTTGCCGTCAGCCGTCCGAAGCAGATGGCAAAGTAGCTGATTGCCGGACCTTACTTTGCCGGGGCCTTTTGCCATCCGCCGTTCATGCCTTTTGTCGTCCGCCGTGGCAGATGGCAAAGTAGCTGATTCCTGTAGTGGTTACGGCAAGTCTCTTTACTCGTTCCATAACACATCATCCCATGACCAACCCCTTAGTCACATTCAGCTCATTATGATGATGTCTTACTGAGTGGGCCCAGAGATACCTCTCCATCATACGGAGTGACAAACCCCAGTCTCGATTCGTGCCAACCCAACAGATACTTTCGGGGATACCCGTAGTGTACCTTTATAGCCACCCAGTTACGTTGTGACGTTTGGCACACCCAAAGTACTCCTACGGTATCCGGGAGTTGCACAATCTCATGGTCTAAGGAAAGGATACTTGACATTGGAAAAGCTTTAGCATACGAACTACACGATCTTGTGCTAGGCTTAGGATTGGGTCTTGTCTATCACATCATTCTCCTAATGATGTGATCCCGTTATCAATGACATTCAATGTCCATGGTCAGGAAACCGTAACCATCTATTGATCAACGAGCTAGTCAACTAGAGGCTTACTAGGGACATCTTGTGGTCTATGTATTCACACATGCATTACTGTTTCCGGATAATACAATTAAAGCATGAATAATAGACAATTATCATGAACAAGGAAATATAATAATAACTGTTTTATTATTGCCTCTAGGGCATATTTCCAACAGTCTCCCACGTGCACTAGAGTCAATAATCTAGTTACATTGTGATGAATCGAACACCCATAAAGTTCTGGTGTTGATCATGGTTTGCTCGTGGAAGAGGTTTAGTCAACGGATCTGCAACATTCAGATCCGTATGCACTTTACAAATATCTATGTCCCCATCTTGAATATAATTTCGGATGGAGTTGAAACGACGCTTGATGTGCTTGGTCTTCTTGTGAAACCTGGGCTCCGTGGCAATGGCAATAGCTCCAGTGTTGTCACAGAAGAGAGTCATCGGGCCCGACACGCTTGGAATAACTCCTAGGTCAGTGATGAACTCCTTCATCCAGACTCCTTCCTGCGCTGCTTCGGAAGCAGCTATGTACTCCGCTTCACATGTAGATGCCGCCACGACGCTTTGCTTGCAACTGCACTAGCTGACTGCCCCACCATTCAAAATATACATGTATCCAGTTTGTGACTTGGAGTTATTCAGATCTGTGTCGAAGCTAGCATCGACGTAACCCTTTACGATGAGCTCTTCATCACCTCCATAAACGAGAAACATATCCTTAGTCCTTTTCAGGTACTTTAGGATGTTCTTGACCGTTGTCCAGTGTTCCATACCGGGATCACTTTGGTACCTCCCCACCAAACTTATGTCAAGGTTCACATCAGGTCTGGTACACAGCATGGCATACATAATAGAACCTATGGCCGAGGCATAGGGGATGACACTCATCTTTTCTCTATATTCTGTCGAGGTCGGGCATTGAGCTGTGCTCAATCTCATACCTTGCAATACAGGCAAGAACCCTTTTTTGTACTAATCCAGATTGAACTTCTTCAATATCCTGTCAAGGTATGTGCTTTGTGAAAGACCAATCAGGCGTCTCGATCTATCTCTATAGATCTTGATGCCTAATATGTAAGCAGCTTCTCCAAGGTCCTTCATTAAAAACACTTATTCAAGTAGGCCTTTATGCTTTTCAAGAGTTCTACATCATTTCCCATCAGCAATATGTCATCCACATATAATATTAGAAATGCTATAGAGCTCCCACTCACTTTCTTGTAAATACAGGCTTCTCCCCAAGTTTGTATAAACCAAAACGCTTTGATCACCTCATCAAAGAGAATGTTCCAACTCCGAGATGCTTGCACCAGCCCATAGATGGAGCGATGGAGCTTGCATACCTTGTTAGAATTCTCAGGATCGACAAAACCTTCCGGCTGCATCATATACAGTTCTTCCTTGAGGAAACCATTAAGGAATGCCATTTTGACGTCCATTTGCCATATCTCATAATCATAGAATGCGGCAATTCCTAACATGATTCGGACGGACTTCAGCATCGCTACGGGAGAGAAAGTCTCGTCGTAGTCAATTCCTTGAACTTGTCGATAACCTTTAGCGACAAGCCGAGCCTTATAGATGGTCACATTACCATCCGCGTCAGTCTTCTTCTTAAAGATCCATTTATTTTCTATTGCTTGCTGATCATCGGGCAAGTCAACCCAAGTCCATACTTTGTTATCATACATGGATCCTATCTCGGATTTCATGGCTTCAAGCCATTTGTTGGAATCCGGGCCCGTCGTCGCTTTTTCATAGTTCGAAGGTTCACCGCTGTCTAACAATATGATTTCCATGACAGGGTTGAGGTACCACTCTGGTGCGGAACGTGTCCATGTGGACCTACGAAGTTCAGTAGTAACTTGATCTGAAGCTTCATGATCATTATCATTAACTTCCTCCCTAGTCGGTGTAGGCACCACATGAATATCTTCCCGTGGTGCGCTACTTTCCGGTTCGGAAGGGGTGACTATCACCTCATCAAGTTCCACTTTCCTCCCACTCACTTCTTTCGAGAGAAACTCTTTATCCAGAAAGGATCCATTCTTGGCAAAAATGACCTTGCATTCGGATCTGAGGTAGAAGGTATACCCAATAGTTTGCTTAGGGTATCCTATGAAGACGCATTTTTTCGATTTGGGTTTGAGCTTTTCAGGTTGAAGTTTCTTGACATAAGCATCGCATCCCCAAACTTTTAAAAACGACAACTTAGGTTTCTTCCCAAACCACAGTTCATACGGTGTCGTCTCAACGGACTTAGACGGTGCCCTATTTAAAGTGAATGCGACAGTCTCTAAAGCATAACCCCAGAATGATAGTGGTAAGTCGGTAAGAGACATCATAGATCGCACCATGACCAACAGAGTACGATTACGACGTTCGGACACACCATTACATTGAGGTGTTCCAGGCGGCGTCAATTGTGAAACAATTCCACATTTCCTTAGGTGCGTGCCAAATTCGTGACTCAAATATTCTCCTCCACGATCTGATCGTAAGAACTTTATTTTTTTATCACGTTGATTCTCGACCTCATTCTGAAATTCCTTGAACTTTTCAAAGGTCGCAGACTTGTGTTTCATCAAGTAGACATACCCATATCTACTCAAGTCATCAGTGAGAGTGAGAACATAACGATAGCCACCGCGAGCTTCAACACTCATTGGACCGCACACATCAGTATGTATGATTTCCAACAAGTTGGTTCCTCGCTCCATTGTTCCGGAGAACGGAGTCTTGGTCATCTTGCCCAAGAGGCATGGTTCACACGTGTCAAATGATTCATAATCAAGAGACTCCAAAAGTCCATCCGCATGGAGCTTCTTCATACATTTGACACCAATTTGACCAAGGCGGCAGTGCCACAAGTATGTGGAACTATCATTATCAACCTTACATCTTTTGGCATTCATACTATGAATATGTGTAACATCATGTTCGAGATTCATTAAGAATAAACCATTGACCAGCGGGGCATGACCATAAAACATTTCTCTCATATAAATAGAACAACCATTATTCTCGGATTTAAATGAGTAGCCATCTCGCATTAAACGAGATCCAGATACAATGTTCATGCTCAAAGGTGGTACTAATTAACAATTATTGAGGTTTAAAACTAACCCCGAAGGTAGATGCAGAGGTAGCGTGCCGACGGCGATCACATCGACCTTGGAACCATTCCCGATGCGCATCGTCACCTCATCCTTCGCCAGTCTCCGCTTATTCCGCAGCTCTTGCTTTGAGTTACAAATGTGAGCAACTGCACCGGTATCAAATACCCAGGAGCTACTACGAGCGCTGGTAAGGTACACATCAATAACATGTATATCACATATACCTTTGACGTTTTCGGTCTTCTTATCCGCTAAGTATTTTGGACAGTTCCGCTTCCAGTGACCAGTTCCCTTGCAATAAAAGCACTCAGTCTAAGGTTTGGGTCCATTCTTTGGCTTCTTCCCAGCAACTAGCTTACCGGGCGCGGCAACTCCTTTGCCGTCCTTCTTCAAGTTCTTCTTACCCTTGCCTTTCTTGAACTTAGTGGTTTTATTCACCATCAACACTTGATGTTCTTTCTTAATATCCACCTCCGCTGATTTCAGCATTGAATACACCTTGGGAATGGACTTCTATATCCCCTGCATATTGAAGTTCATCACAAAGCTCTTGTAGCTAGGTGGGAGCGACTGGAGGATTCTGTCAACGACCGCGTCATCTGGGAGATTAATTCCCAGCTGAGACAAGCGGTTTTGCAACCCAGACATTTTGAGTATATGTTCGCTGATAGAACTATACTCCTCCATCTTACAACTGTAGAACTTGTCGGAGACATCATATCTCTCGACTCGGGCATGATCTTGGAAAACCATTTTCAGCTCTTGGAACATGTCATATGCTCCGTGCTGCTCAAAACGCTTTTGGAGCCCCGATTCTAAGCTGTAAAGCATGCCGCACTGAACCAGGGAGTAATCATCACTACGCGACTGTGAGGCGGTGCTTCAAGGACATATGCTTTCTTTGCAGCTATGAGGATGATCCTCAAGTTACGGACCCAATATGTATAGTTGCTACCATCGTCTTTCAGCTTGGTTTTCTCTAGGAATGTGTTGAAGTTGAGGGCAACATTAGCGTGGGCCATTGGATCTACAAGACATATTGTAAAGATTTTAGACTTTGTTCATGACAATTAAGTTCATCTAAACAAATTTAATGAACTCCCACTCAAATAGACATCTCTCTAGTCATCTAAGTGATACATGATCCGAATCAACTAAGCCGTGTCCGACCATCACGTGAGACGGACTAGTCATCAACGGTGAACATCTTCATGTTGATCGTATCTTCTATATGACTCATGTTCAACCTTTCGGTCTTCCGTGTTCCGAGGCCATGTATGTACATGCTAGGCTCGTCAGGTCAACCCTAAGTGTATTGCGTGTGTAAATCTAGCTTACACTCATTGTATGCGAACGTTAGAGCCTATTACACCCGATCATCACGTGGTGCTTCGGAACAATGAACCGTAGCAACGGTGCACAGTTAGGGGGAACACAATTCTTGAAATTTTAGTTAGAGATCATATTATTTACTACCGTCGTTCTAAGCAAATAAGATGTAAAACTTGATAAACATCACATGCAATCAAATAGTGACATGATATGGCCAATATCATTTTGCTCCTTTTGATCTTCATCTTCGGGGCAACATGATCATCATTGTCACCGGCATGACACTATGATCTCCATCATCGTGTCTTCATGAAGTTGTCTCGCCAAACGTTACTTCTACTACTGTGGCTAACGGTTAGCAATAAAGTAAAGTAATTACAAGGCGTTTTCAATGACACGCAGGTCATACAATAAAATAAGACAACTCCTATGGCTCCTGCCGATTGTCATACTCTTAGACATGCAAGTCGTGATTCCTATTACAAGAACATGATCAATCTCATACATCACATATATATCATTCATCACATCCTTTTGGCCATATCACATCACACGACACATGCTGCAAGAACAAGTTAGATGTCCTCTAATTGTTGTTGCAAGTACGTGGCTGCTATAGGTTTCTAGCAAGAACGTTTCTTATCTATGCAAAAACCACAACGTGATATGCCAATTTCTATTTACCCTTCATAAGGACGGATAACCCTCAATTGTAAGGGATCGAGATAGTCTTCGCGGGTAAGAATAACCCAATTTATAGATTCGACACACGGGGAGCCAAAGAGTATTTATAAGCTTTGACAGTTGAGTTGTCAATTCAACCGCACCTGAAATATACTTACTTGCAACAAAAGATAAGTGGTAACGGTGATATGATAGTGATGGTGGTGACAGCAAAAGTAAACAGCAAAAGTAGCAACTAATAACCAGCAGGATTGAAACACTGTAGGCTAGGGAGATGGATGGTTGGGCGCTGCATGGATGAGATACATCATGAATCTAACTTGGGGCAAGGCACACAGAAAATTAATGATCATCTAGGCAAATATCAAACATTAGGCATGTATCCCACAGATAGTTGTACGTGCATGCAATAAGAACTTGCACAACATCTTTTGTCCTACCATCCCGCTACAAACGGGGCCAAAAGGAACTTATGGAGATTAAGGTACTCCTGTCAAAGAGCACCGGAACAAAGCAATAAACTCAATGGATACATGGAATCCTCAAATTGTGGACCATCCCCTTTGGTGTCCCAAGCTGTCACCTTTGGGATTGCTGGTTGAAGCAAAGATGATAAACACCAAAGTGACAAGCATTAAGAGCAACAAGTTGAAGCAAAGATGATAAACACCAAAGTAGATGATAGGCAACATGCCCCCAACAATCTGATAAACTATTACATGATCTAACTCATCCAATCCCTACCATCCCCTTTGCCTACATCAGGGAATTACTCACACATGGAAGGAGAAGTCATGGAGGGAGGATGGAGTGGTGATGATGATGACGATGGCGACGATCTCCCCTCTCCGGAGGCCAAATCAGCCTCCAGATTAGCCCTCCCGAAGAAGAACAGAGGGTGGCGGCGGCTGCGCGACGGAAACTGGAAAAACGACTTCTGTTCTGGGGTTTCCTCGCCACGGGAATAAATAGGAGCCAAGGTAGGGCACCAGAGGGGGGAGGACCCTCTCAGGCGGCCGCCTGGCGCGACCACGGGTGGGGCCATGCCAGCAGGGCGCCTGGGGCCCCCCTGGCTGCCCTCTGGCCTCACTTCTGGCACAATGGCCCTTCGGGTGCGTGGATTTTCTGTGATTTTTCTTGGAATTTTCTGAGACACCTAAAAATATATTTTCCCGCACACAATAAAACCATACAGGCAGCTCTGCTGAAAACAGCATCAGTCCGGGTTAGTTTAGTTCAAATCATGCAAGAATGAGGGCAAAACAATAGCAAAAGTGTTTGGAAAAGTAGATACGTTTGAGATGTATCAACTCCCCCGAGCTTAGCATATTGCTTGTCCTCAAGCAATTCAGTTCAACGAATTGGACGCGACAAAGAAAACTTTGACAAACTCTTTTGCTTCATTAGATGTATATAAGCATGTACTACGAAAAGAGTCTAGCAAGTATTGAAACAATGCTATGAGGACAATGCACGAAGCAATCCTTCTTTCAAGTGACCAATCACAAATAACTAAAAGTAAATAATATGCTACTGAAAATCAAGACAAGATTACATTGCACATAGCTTGAACATACTAGAGTGGTATCTCGCTAGCCTCCATGAGTGAAGCAAAACATAAATGCAGAAACTCCTCCAGAGTTTTAAAGGAGACTAGAACTAAGAATTTCAGAATAAATAATACCACAAGCATGCAGAAGACAATGTAATACTTTGGGACAATGCACATTACACTCAGAATGACAATTATGCTCTCCTAGTTGGTGCTTTGAAGAAAGAAGGTGGAGACTCTCGAACCGTGGAATTTGATGGCGAGGTTGAAAACCCGTGGTTGGAAGCAAAAACTAAACATGTACCAGAGCTCTTGGTTTTGAAAACAGAGGTAAAAATGATTTTGGGAGGTGCATATTTCGTCAACGAATGCTAGTAGACAACCCAATCACTTCTTATGCTAGACATGTTTCAAGGAACGGCTCCCAAGATGGGGACGATCACATCCCCTTAATCTCCTTTGTTTATCACTACCAAAGTTTTCTGATTTCTCATAAACAAAGCGTGAAGGAGGGTTTGTTGGTTGTGATTATCTTTTGTGAGCTGGGCGCACTCATGCCAGTCCCTCCTCGTATTAGGGGTTTGCAGATTAGACATGCAATCCCGGGATAAAACATGTCCAACATAAGAAGATCATGAATTACCTACTACTTCCTCATGAGCTAAAACAGAGGCACAAAACAAGAGTAAATTTGAATAATTTCGAGATGGTACAAGAAAGTCTTCGTTAGGATGGCCGGTAAATACCACATAGGAAGGTATGGTGGACTCATATGGATTAACTGGTTTGAAAGGATTTGGATGCACAAGCAGAATTCCGCTTAGTGCGAGCGAAGGCTAGCAAGAGACTGGGAAGCGACCAACTAGAGAGCAATAACGGTCATAATCATGCAGAGCGACAAAGCAACATTGAATTGGGCATGAAAGTGATATAACTATTCTGAAACTCAAAGATCATCAAGGCAAAGCAGACTTTTTAGTCTTAAACATGTGTAAACATGTGCCAAGTCAATCCAAGAATTCTCCAAAGGGAAATACCACCTTAGTATACCAGACTATGAACAATGCAATGCATGTAAATCATTTCAATAACACATTATATACTCTAGCTATTTGAGATTAGCCACAAGGAAAGCATGAACCACTGGGAAAGCATTGTAAACATAGCACTATGTCGCTACAAGCTGGTCTCTAGATCATAAGTACTGGCATATGTACAAAAGTAGAAACAAGAAGAGTTCATACCGGTTTTCCTTGTTGCTTCCCTTCCGTCGATCTTCGCCATTACTGCCTTGTCACTTGCACGATCGAACGTAGGAAATATAATTAAATGCCATCACGGACTCGAGCTGAACTCTGAAAACAAAGCAAACTAAAGAGAGAAAGGAAAACTTTTTGGGTTTTTTCCAAAGGTTGAACGAAAGCAAAAGAAAGAGAAAATCTTTTTGTTGTTTTTGTAAAGAAAGAAACAAAGAAGAATGGGCAAAAACTTCGAAAAGATCAAAGCGAACAAAAATAAAACGGATAATACAATGGAAAAGTGAGAAGGGCACGTACTCCCCCAAGCTTAGGCTTTTGGCCTAAGTTGGTAGTAGCTACTGCCCCAGGAGCCTCCTGCTCCGGGTGGTACTGGTGAGTCCAAGGGTCGTATAAGGATTCCGGCGCGTACACCAAAGTCCTCGGATCCTACCACGAAGAAGGGTCCGCACTCCAAGCAGAGGAAGACCCTTCACCAAACTGGGTGACGGTCTCCCCCTGAAAAGGTGGTAACTCACCGTGCTCCTCCTCGTCGGGCACAACCCCCTCCATGGGGTTATGAAACTGATGCTGGACCATGAACTCATCGAACTGGATAACATCAAAGGACCATCCGTTCCTGCGAGAAAAATCAAACAAAAGAGGTGCAGGTAGATGGATCTTGCGTTCCGCGGTAGTTCCGAAACGCAAGATATAAACAAGGTTACCAAACTCAGAAGTCATGGTAACAAACTTATGCCTTTTCATAGCAGCAAGATCAAAACTTAAATAAGTAAAAGGCTTATCATCAGGGTGTGGGGTGCCTTTAAGATACTCTAAGATAAGTGTGGCATAAACGCCACCAAATAAATTTCCCTTGTTACCGTTCATAGCAAGGCGTCGAGCAATTAAGGCACCCTATAATCAAACCTCCCTGAGAGGGCGGTTGCCAGGATAGCAATATCCGGCGCAGAAATGCTGCTCGTGTTGTCACGAGCTAACACCCCTCTAGCAACATAATACGCAAAATACCTGAGGTGAGGGAATAAGATGCTGGAGATTTTTGACCGATGAATATCCCTCGTATCCATGCTGCAGAGAGAGTTGAAGACGGTTCTCAGCTCGGAGGGCTGAGAGGTCATCTTCGCCGTCCGCCCAATGTTTGGCACACCTATTATTTCACAAAACTTTTCCAAGGGCATGGTCAAAAGATTATTGTAAATTTTAAACTCAATAGAACCAGTATCAAGGTTATATCTAAAACTGTTAATGAAACCGGAGGTGAGTTTTTGATACTGAGCAACACGGCACGTGACGAGCCGTGTCAGACCTGCATTAGCACAAAGGTTATAAAACTCATCCTTAATTCCTGCAGCTTCAAGGAATTCATCACGTGGGAACATCATCGCACGTGCTGGATTTGTGTCTTCCAACAACTCTATGGGCACATGATCTTCATTGTAGCTTACCCTAGCAGTCGAGGGTGAAGCTACGGCTCTAGTAACTCGATCGGAGCGCGCGGGCTTCTTCTTCTCAAGCCACCCCTTTGCCCTTCCTGGAGGCGGGACCTGTGGGCCCCAGGCGCCCTATGGGCGCGGCCAGGGGGCAGGCCGCGCCAGCTGGCCGCCTGGGCCACTGGTGGCCCCCCTGGTCAGCCCCAGGTGCCTCTGGGTCACTCCCGGCATGGAAATTTTAATTTTAATTTTTCTGTAATTTTTCTGAAAACTTCACTGTTGAAATTTTTTCGAAGTTCAAAAAGCTGCAAAACTTTCTGAAAACTTAAAGCAGTGATTAGTATTATGAAGCTTCAAAAACACAAACACATGGTACATCAAGGAGAACAAAAGCAAAAACAAATGAAAACATAACAAGCTCAACTTTTTACCTATATAAAACATGCTCACTAGTAAGGTTGATCAAGTCTTACCAACAAACCGGCGATATATAGAGCAAAAAGTCCCACCTCTTACGAAGTGATCATTGCACCTTTACTTTAATGGACATTGTCCCCACCATAATAGTTTTGTATTTGTGGTGCACATGTAGTGGACAGTCCCATTCTCCAATCTTCACGGTCTCGATATTTTCTATAGAGTTGAGGCCATGCCTCTTGTCGGTCTTCTTTGGAAAATACACCGTGTGTTCTTTATCATTCACATTGAAGGTAACCTTTCCTTTATTGGAATCAATAATAGCACCTGCGGTGTTAAGAAAAGGTCTACCAAGAATAATGGACATGCTCCCATCCTCGGGCATGTCAAGCACGACAAAATCAGTAAGGATCAAACAATTAGCAACTTCTACGGGAACATCCTCACAAATACCTATCGGGACGGCTGTTGACTTGTCAGCCATCTGAAGAGAGAGATATGTAGGAATTAGTTTCTCTAAACAACGCCTCTTGTAAAGAGAGAAAGGAATAACACTCACTCCTGCTCCAAGATCACATAAAGCAGTTTTGACATAATTATTCTTTATGGAGCAAGGAATGGTGGGTATACCTGGATCACCAAGCTTCTCAGGAATCTTGCCACTGAAAGAGTAGTTAGCAAGCATAGTAGATATTGCTTCATTAGGAACTTTTCTTTTATTAGTAACAATATCTTTCATATATTTTGAATAGGGAGGTAACTTAATAGCATCAGTCAAAGGGATTTGAAGAAAAAGAGGTTTCATCCACTCACAAAACTTATTGTAATGCTCTTCTTCTTTAGATTTGAGAGACTTACCTAGAAAGGGCATGGGTTTCTGTATCCATGGTTCCCTTTCCTTCCCATGTCTTCTTGCGACGAAGTCTTCTCTAGTGTACTTCTTGCATTTGTCAGGTGCTTCTTCTTCTCGAACTTCAGGCGGATCATTCTTCTCCTTATCCTTATCTTCAGGTTCGGCACCGTCTTCAGTCTCAGCATCGGAGGTAGATATACTGTTGGGATCAACAGCTGGCTCTTCACTTGTAATAGGATCATTGGAATTGTCAGCCTCCTTGTGTTTCTTCTTCTTCTTCTTCTTTGGAGAGCCAACAATTTCTTCTTCCTGCATTTGAGAATCTTGCTCGATTCTCCTTGGATGCCCCTCTGGATAGAGAGGATCTTGAGTTCTAGTTCCTCCTCGGGTCTTAATCCCGAAGGCCATGAGGGATGTCACTTGCGTTGAAATCTAAAAGAGAGTGTACCTCTACCATAGGAGGGTGAGTGGTAGGCTCACACAACTCCTCAATAGGGGGTAGATTCTTCACGTCTTCAGTTTTAATACCCTTCTCTTTAATAGACTTCTTTGCTTCTTGCATACCTTCGGGGCTTAGAACAAGCATGCCCCTCTTCTTTGGTGGTGGAGGTGGTTCAGGGACGGACCAATCTTCATGGTTTTTGGCAATCCTGCCCATCAATTCTTCTGCATCGTCCGGTGTTCTTTTCCTGAAAACACAACCAGCACAACTATCCAAATAGGACCTGGATTCATCAGTTAGACCAGCATAAAATATATCGATTAATTCATTCTTAGGGACTCCAAGTCCTGGTCTAGCCTGGATCAGACTACAGTACCTCCCCCAAGCTTTAGGAAGGTGCTCATCCTGCAACTGTTTAAAGTTATAAATTCTTTGTAAAGCAGCATGTTGCATATGAGCAGGAAAGTACTTATCAACAAAAGAGTGAGCTAAGTCTTGAGGACTCTTAATGGAACCACATGGTAGTGCATCATACCATGTTTTAGCACCTTCCTTCAAAGAGAAAGGAAGAAGCTTAGTCACATAAAAGTTTCGTATCTTTTCATTCGTGGTAAACAAGCCACCCAACTCAGTGAGTTTGGTCAGGTGTGCAATAGCATCATCATTTTCTCTGCCATAAAAGGGGTCAGCTTCAACCATAGATATAAGTGAAAGATCAACAGAGAAATCATAATCAGGATCATTGATGCATATAGGAGATGTAGCAAATTCAGGATCAGGAACAGTCTTGTTCTTCAAGGAGTGTTTTTCAAGCAGCTTCTTAATAGCTTCAGGGTCAGAGTCGGCAAACTCTGTCAGTTCCCTGCATAAATCATCATCAAGCATAATGTAATCATCATCAAGGAGTCTCTCCTTGAGTTCACTCAAATCAGGATAATCATAAGTTCCACCAATAGGGTAGCGAGTAACAGGAATTTCAATTCCACATTTTTTTGCAGCAGCAGTGATCTGTTTCTCAAGAGCATAACCAAGTGAACCAATATCATCAAGAGTAGTAGAAGCATCATCAAAAGTATCGGACATAGTAACAGATTCAGTAGAAGCATCATGTGGTGGTGGTGAGGCAAACTTACTCATAACAGAAGGTGAATCAAGTGTAGCACTAGTGTTCAGAACAGTACCTCTTCTTGTAATGGATAGTAAGATTGGAACCGTGGGGTCTCCTTTCTTACCCATAGCGGATGAAGTGCAGCAGGTAGGATACTTCAAGTAGACTTGTAAATATTGCTATGCTCCCCGGCAACAGCGCCAGAAAACGGTACTTGATAACCCTCAACCATAAGGGATCGAGATAGTCTTCGCGGGTAAGAATAAACCAATTTATAGATTCGACACACGGGGAGACAAAGAGTATTTATAAGCTTTGACAGTTGAGTTGTCAATTCAACCGCACCTGAAATATACTTACTTGCTACAAAAGATAAGTGGTAACGGTGATATGATAGTGATGGTGGTGACAGCAAAAGTAAACAGCAAAAGTAACAACTAATAACCAGCAGGATTGAAACACTGTAGGCTAGGGAGATGGATGGTTGGGCGCTGCATGGATGAGATACATCATGAATCTAACTTGGGGCAAGGCACACAGAAAAGTAATGATCATCTAGGCAAATATCAAACATTAGGCATGTATCCCACAGGTAGTTGTACGTGCTTGCAATAAGAACTTGCACAACATCTTTTGTCCTACCATCCCGCTACGAACGGGGCCAAAAGGAACTTATGGAGATTAAGGTACTCCTATCAAAGAGCACCGGAACAAAGCAATAAACTCAATGGATACATGGAATCCTCAAATTATGGACCATCCCCTTTGGTGTCCCAAGCTGTCACCTTTGGGATTGCCGGTTCCGGACCATAATAGGTGCAAACAACTCATAGATAGGATCAAGAACACAAATATATTCATGCAAACACATAGGGTTCAGATCTGAAAACATGGCACTCGGGCCCAAAGTGACAAGCATTAAGAGCAACAAGTTGAAGCAAAGATGATAAACACCAAAGTAGATGATAGGCAACATGCCCCCAACAATCTGATAAACTATTACATGATCTAACTCATCCAATCCCTACCATCCCCTTTGCCTACAGCAGGGAATTACTCACACATGGAAGGAGAAGTCATGGAGGGAGGATGTTGTGGTGATGATGATGACGATGGCGACGATCTCCCCTCTCCGGAGGCCAAATCAGCCTCCAGATTAGCCCTCACGAAGAAGAACAGAGGGTGGCGGAGGCTCCGCGAAGGAAACTGGAAAAACGACTTCTGTTCTGGGGTTTCCTTGCCACGGGAATAAATAGGAGCCAAGGTAGGGCACCAGAGGGGGGAGGACCCTCCCAGGCGGCCTCCTGGCGCGGCCAGGGGTGGGGCCGCGCCAGCAGGGCGCATGGGCCCCCCTGGCTGCCCTCTGGCCCCACTTTTGGCACAATGGCCCTTCGGGTGCGTGGATGTTCTGTGATTTTTCTTGGAATTTTCTGAGACACCTAAAAATCCATTTTCCTGCACACAATAAAACCATACAGGCAGCTCTGCTGAAAACAGCGTCAGTCCGGGTTAGTTTAGTTCAAATCATGCAAGAATGAGGGCAAAACAATAGCAAAAGTGTTTGGAAAAGTAGATACGTTTGAGACGTATCAAGGACCCTTTTCATTGAATCCGATCCGACTAAAGTGGGAGAGACAGACACCCGCTAGCCACCTTATGCAACTAGTGCATGTTAGTCGGTTAAACCTGTCTCACGTAAGCGTACGTGTAAGATTGGTCCGGGCCGCTTCATCCCACGTTGTCGCCGAATCAAGATAAGACTAGTAGCGGCAAGTAAATTGACATGATCTACGCCCACAAAAAGCTTGTGTTCTACTCGTGCATAGTAACTACGCATAGACCTAGCTCTGATACCACTGTTAGGGATCGTTGCAGAAAATCAAAAAAATTCCTATGCATCACCAAGATCTATCTATGGAGATTACTAGCAACGAGAGGGGAGTGCATCTTCATACCTTTGAAGATCGCGATGCGGAAGCATTGCAAGAACGTGGATGAAGGAGTCATACTCGTAGCGAATCAGATCGCGGTTGATTCCGATCTAAGCGCTGAACAACGATGCCTCCGCGTTCAACACACGTGCAGCCCGGTGACGTCTCCCGCGCCTTGATCCGGCAAGGAGAGAGGGAGATGTTGGGGAAGACTCCGTCCATCAGCAGCACGACGGCGTGGTGGTGGTGGAGGAGTGTGGCACTCCAGCAGGGCTTCGCCAAGCACCGCAAGAGACGAGGAGGGAGAGGGGTAGGGCTGCGCCAAGAGGGAGAGGTTCTCGTGCATCTGGCAGCCCCGAAACCCCACATATATATAGGGGGAGGGGAGGGGCTGTGCCCCCATCTAGGGTTCCCTCCCTAGGGGTGGCGGCAGCCCCTAGATCCCATCTAGCGGGCGGCCCAGAGGGGGGAGAGAGGGAGGCGCCCTAGGGTGGGCCTTAAGGCCCATCTGGACCTAGGGTTTGCCCCCTCCCTCTCTCCCTGCGCCTTGGGCCTTCGTGGGGGGGCGCACCAGACCACCTGGGGATAGTCCCTTCCCACACTTGGCCCACACAACCCTCTGGGGCTGGTGGCCCCTCCCGGTGGACCCCCCAGAACCCTTCCGATGGTCCTGGTACGTTACCGATAACGCCCGAAACATTTCCGTTGACCAAAACGGGACTTCCCATATATAAATCTTTACCTTCAGACCATTCCGGAACTCCTCGTGACGTCCGGGATCTCATCCGAGACTTCGAACAACATTCGGTAACCACGTACTATATTCCCTATAACCCTAGCGTCATCAAACCTTAAGTGTGTAGACCCTACGTGTCAGGGATATTACTAGCAGGTATGAACCGGCTAGTGTAAACCGGATTACTGTAATATATTTGTATCATTGTAATATTTAGTAAAGGCTACGGCCGATGAGGTCTTAGGGGCCATGTATAGAGTTACGGTTTGTAAACCGCCTGATCATGTAACTTGAGAGATAAGGAAGAAAGAGCAGAGACCGAGGCGGACACGAGTATGAGCCGGCCTCGGGACTCTGTAAACCGGACCGAGCGTCGCCTCTATATAAAGGGACGACCCGGCAACGGTTCAAAGACAAGCAAGAAGCAACCCGTCGAAACACAGGCAAGTGATTCGCTCCCTGTTCATCGACGCCCAAGCAATACCAAACCAAACTAGACGTAGGCTTTTACCTTCATCGAAGGGGCCGAACTAGTATGAACCCTCTGTGTCCTTTGTGTGCTTTTAACCCCTTCAAGCTAACCCGTGCGATGGTTCCATTATCAAGTCCGTTGAACCGGATATCTGCCGTGTTATTTCCACGATAGTTGGCGCCCACCGTGGGGCTTGCGCACGATGGTTTCGAGTTCTTGAAGGGCAGCTTTGAGGGGCTCAAGGGTTACGCGGTCGGCCGGATGACCAAGAGTCGCCGCGGCCGGATCTACATCGACGACGCGGGCTGGGGACCGGAGGCCGATTCAATCGTATACGGGTATCGGGTTCCCTTCGGCGCCATCCACGTCTTCATTGGCAAGATCGGCGAACCGGGACCTGAGCCGGACATTTTCCCCAACATCGTCGAGCCGGCTCAGCGTGCGAGATCGGCCCGGATTCAGCCCGCCATGAAGCACGTTTTCGTTGGAGCAGTTCACGGGGTCCAAGCCGAGGACGGATCAGAGTCCGGTGGCGAGACAGTTATCTATTCTGACGATGAATCTTCATCCGGAGAGACTGAGTCTTTGTATCAGTTGCGGGACGGCCGGTCTGAGGGTGAGTCCGACGGAGACAGTATTCCGGGCCCCTTCGACCCGCCAAACCGGGTGGCTGTCTTTATGGCCGGTTCACAACCTACACCGCAGTCCATGGTGATCGGGGCGACAGCAGAAGCTGGTGCAGGGGGGAGTGGCCAGGCCCTCTCGCCCGCTGACGTTCTATCCACCTTGGTCGAGGAGTTTACAGCACGAGCCATGGCAGAAGTAGCTCCAGCAGACAAGGCGCAACATGATGCAGAGATCCTTCAGCTAAAGGGCCGGAT
The DNA here is from genome assembly GCA_902687465.1 of Secale cereale. NCBI lineage: Eukaryota > Viridiplantae > Streptophyta > Magnoliopsida > Poales > Poaceae > Secale > Secale cereale. Next base: position 940,359,954 of record LR738711.1, read on the forward strand.
TGATCAAGCAAGGGAAGATCTGAAGACAGAAAAGGCTATGATAGCAATGAGGCAGGCAGAGCTGAATGATCAGGCTTTTCATCTAAGAATGGAGCAGGCCTCCGCACAGGGAGTAAGGAGTCGGAAGTACCAGTCTCGTCTACCGCCGGTTTATGAGGTGACGGATCTTTTCAGAACACCAGGAGCGGGGACCAGCAACGATTCGGCTTTAAACCGGAGGGTAGCACCAGCGAGGGATGAGCCGGTTCAGCAGCCTACTGCGGAGCAAGATCGGCGGATCACTTCTGCACCTCCCATTCCTACCCCTCCGGGTCATTATTCAAATCCTTTGGATAACATCGTTGCTGCTGCACGATTGGCCGCTTTACCCGTTGAGGGGACATCTCCTGTGGCATTGGAGGCACGCAGGGTCAAGGATCTACTTAATACGGCATTAACACAACAGCAAGCATATTCTTATAGTAGGGAGAGGCTCCATTCAACACCGCGTCACAGCCGGAGTTACACTAGGCATTGGGAGGAACCAGAAGTGTCTAGTAGTGAACGCAGGCGACACCGTCACATGCAGAATAATCCGGCGGGCGCAGATACACAAGCTCAGGATGCAAACCGGGTTAGATCGGTGGCCCGTGAGGAGAATCGTCAAACGACGCCGGTTCACACAACCACAGCAGAGACAGGAGTCACAACGAGTTCCTTTGGGGTGCAGTGTCTTATCCCCGCTTTACGGAGCGTGAAGCTGCCCAAGGATTTCAAAGGTCCGCGTAAGGTGCCTAATTACACAGCAGATTTGGCTCCAGAAGCTTGGGTTGAGAGTTACGAGATGGCCATAGATGCTGGATGTAGATGAAGCGGCTTGTGCAAAGTACTTTACTATGATGCTTGAAGGTACAACCCGGACCTGGCTAAAGGGTTTACCCCCTAATTCCATCGAGTCATGGGGAGAGCTACGTCGCCAGTTTATCAAAAAATTTAAAGATACGTGCAAGCAGCCGATGTCAATAGTGGATCTAGCAGCCTGTGTGCAAGGAGAACAGGAATCTACAAGTGCATGGGTGCGGCGAGTATCAGAGATCTTGCATTCTTCGAATGGTATCAATCCCAGTACGGCAATAGTGACATTGGAAAACAATTGCCGGTTTGAGTCTCTAAAGTTAAAACTAGGACGGCTTAAACGGGATTGTAATGATATGGGAACTCTCATGAGCGCTCTGGTGAAGTACGGGGACTCCGACAATAATAAGTATCCGGAAGCAGAGGGAGACAAGGCTGGAAGGGTCAATAAGCCTGGTAAACTGGCACAGATTAATCCAGCTGGTACCAGTGTCTTAGGCAAGCGAAAGGCAGAGGGTGGCTCTGATTTCGTGGCCAATACCCAAGTTCAAGGGGGTTTTCAGTGCAATAGGGGCAAACCACCTCCACAAACCGGCGGAGGGGATGTTAGTTGGGACCAGGAGTTAGGTCAGCCTTGTCCGAAGCATAGCACAAGGGAACGGCCAGCAAAACACACTATAGGAGAATGTAGGCTCTTGATGGAAGCCGTAATGAGCCGCTTCAACTCTAATAACAGGCCCCCCAACGGCGGTTCAGGCCCGGGGTTCTACGGTCCGGGTCACCAGGGGAACGGCTCCGGATCAGGATATCGTGGCAACAACAGTGGTTATCATAACCGGGGCAACAGTCAATATGGTCAAGGTGGTTATAATAACCAGGGTAATCAGCCGCATGGTCAAGGTGGTTACAATAACCAAGGCAGCCAACAACAGGGCCAAGGTAATCGCAATAACCAGGGTAATCAGCAGCGTCAGCAACAGCAGCAGCAATCCGGATATCAGAGTAATCCGAAGGAGTTGAGTAGTGGGCAATATCATGTGTTCATCACGAGCTTGTGTAAACGAGATCAAAAAGTTTTAAAGCGGGCAGTCCACGTGGTTGAACCAGCGACGCCGCAATTCCTGCGCTGGTCAGAGCAGCCCATTAAATGGAGCAGGGAGGATCACCCGATGCGGGTGGATAATCCGGGCCACTTGGCCTTGGTGGTAGCACCACAGGTGGGTGGTTATAAGTTCACTAAAGTTCTTATGGACGGCGGTAGCAGCATCAACATCTTGTATTATGAGACCTTCCGTCGAATGGGCTTGACGGATAAGAAGCTAAGGCAGTCAAACACGGTGTTCCATGGGGTGGTTCCAGGTAAGTCAGCTTACCCAGTTGGGAAATTGACTTAGAAGTTGCCTTTGGAGATGAGCATGATTCCAGGTCAGAGATGATAACTTTTGAAGTCGTTAAGATCCGGAGCCCTTATCACGCTCTGTTCGGGAGGACGATTTATGCCAAGTTTATGGCCAGGCCGTGTTATGTTTACCTACAGCTCAAGATGCCGGGTCACAAGGGCACAATCACGGTTCATGGAAGTCGCAAGATTGCGTTGGAGTGTGAAGAGGAAGACGCTACTTACGCGGAGGCAGTGTGTGCTACAGAGGAGTTGAAATTTTATAAGGATAATGTTGATCCGGCAGATATGACCCCGTTGAAGAAGCCGACTACAGAGCATGATCCGGCGTTGAAATTTAAATCAGCGGAGGAGACTAAGCAGGTTGATTTTTTGCCAGGCGATTCATCCAAGCAGTTCACTATCAGCACTAACCTTGATCCTAAATAGGAAAGCGCGCTCATCGAGTTCATCCGTGAGAACCGGGATATCTTTGCATGGAAACCTTCTAACATGCCAGGTATACCGAGGGAACTCGCTGAGCACAGTCTTAACATTGATCCGAAGTTTAAACCGGTCAAACAGTATCTGCGCCGCTTCAACGAAGAAAGGCGCAAGGCTATAGGAGAAGAGGTGGCCAGGCTTTCAGCCGCGGGGTTCATAGTTGAGGTTTTTCATCCGGAATGGTTGGCTAATCCGGTGCTGGTGTTAAAGAAGAATGGAAAGTGGAGAATGTGTGTGGACTACACAGACCTCAACAAAGCTTGTCCAACTGATCCTTTTGCTCTCCCTCGCATTGATCAGATCATTGATGCTACAGCGGGATGTGAGCGGCTAAGTTTTTTGGATGCATACTCAGGATATCACCACATCAAGATGGCAGTTAAAGACCAGGAGAAGACAGCTTTCATAACTCCCTTTGGTGCTTTTTGCTATGTATCTATGCCTTTTGGGCTCAAGAGTGCCCAAGCAACTTATCAGCGTTGCGTACAGAACTGTCTTAAGGGGCAGATAGGGCAAAATGTTCATGCTTATGTGGATGATATCGTGGTGAAGTCAAGAAAGGGGGAGACGCTGATAGAGGACCTCAAGGAGACCTTTGACAATCTTCGGGCCTATAAGATGATGCTTAATCCGGAAAATGTGCTTTTGGTGTTCCGGCAGGCAAGCTCCTTGGGTTTTTGGTGTCAAACAGAGGAATAGAAGCTAATCCAGAGAAGATCAAGGCAATCACATCTTTGACTAAACCGGCTTGCATTAATGATGTTCAGCGTATCGCTGGCCGAATCACAGCATTGAGCCGGTTCATTAGCCGTTTGGGGGAGAAGGCGATTCCGCTTTATCAGATGCTGAGAAAGACGGACCGGTTTATATGGAGTGATAAGGCAAATACTGCATTTGAGGATTTGAAGCGACAGCTGGCAAGGCCACCGGTCCTGGCTGCCCCTGTTGATAATGAGCCTTTGCTGTTATATGTCGCCGCTAACGCACGAGCAGTTAGTGTGGCAATTGTGGTTGAGCGCAAGGAAGCAGGGAAGGAATATCCGGTTCAGCGTCCAGTCTATTACGTCAGTGAAGTACTCATCGAGTCCAAGCAGAGGAACCCACATTGGTAGAAGCTGGTGTATGGTGTGTTCATGGCAAACCGAAAGTTGAAGCATTATTTCCAAGGCCATCCGATAACTGTTGTTAGTTCAGCACCATTGGGAGATATAATCCAGAACAGGGAAGCTACGGGCAGAGTGGCGAAGTGGACCATTGAGCTCAGCCCACACGAGTTGAAATATGTGCCACGCACCGCTATCAAATCTCAAGCATTGGTGGATTTCATCAATGATTGGACAGAACTGCAAACACCAGAGGAGAAGCCGGATCTTACATACTGGACGATTCACTTTGACGGTTCAAGACAGTTGGAAGGCTCGGGGGCTGGAGTTGTTTTAACTTCCCCACGAGGAGACAAGTTTTGCTATGTCCTCCGTTTATTGTTTCCTTGTACTAATAATGCAGCAGAGTATGAAGCATTGCTTCATGGCTTGCGGATGGCCAAGGAGATGAACTTGAGCCGGGTTAAGTGTTTCGGTGACTCAGATTTGGTGGCACAACAAGTATCAGGCAAGTGGGATTCGAGAGATCCTCTCATGGCAGCTTACAGACGAGAAGTGGAAGCAGTTGCAGGATATTTCAATGGGTATCAGGTGGATCACATAGACCGGTGAAAGAATGAAGCGGCCGATGCTTTAAGCCGGCTGGGTTCACAGCGTAAACCGGTACCGCCGAATACTTTTTTGGATGAGCTGCACAGTCCATCAGTTCAAGTACCGTTAGAGGAAGACTTGGTTGTTCCTGATCCGGAGGCACAGCTAGTTGCAGCGCTTCACGTTATTCCGGACTGAACGTTACCTTATTTGGCGTATCTAAACCGGGGAGAGCTACCGGACGACGAGATCAAGGCACGACAGATAGTCCGGCGCTCTAAGTCCATGACAATTGCAAACGTGGAACTTCATCATCGCAGTGTTTCTGGAGCATTTCAGCGGTGTGTATCAGCTGAGGAGGGTTGTGAGATCCTTCGTGAGATTCATGAAGGGTATTGTGGTCATCATGCCAGTTCAAAATATTTGGTGGCTAAAGCTTTTCGACATGGATTTTATTGGTTGACAGCTCATGCTGATGCGGCGGATTTAGTCCAGAAGTGTGATGCTTGTCAGAAGTTTTCACGACGTGCTCTTGTTCCGGCACAGGAGCTCCGGATGATACCAATAACGTGGCCGTTCGCGACTTGGGGGCTGGATATGGTCGGGCCCTTCAAACGATCCCAAGATTAGAAAACTCATCTACTGGTAGCTGTGGACAAGTTTACAAAATGGATTGAGGCAGAGCCTGTGAGCAAGTGTGATGCGGCCACAACGGTCAAATTTATCAAAAAGGTAATTTTCCAGTTTGGTTTTCCACACAGCATCATCACAGACAACGGTACCAATTTATCTAAGGGTGAGATGGAAGAATTTTGTCAACGGGAACATATTCGCCTAGACGTGTCTTCTGTGGCCCACCCTCAATCCAATGGTCAAGCTGAAAGAGCAAATCAGGAGATTTTGCGAGGTATCAAGCCCCGACTTATGACTCCCTTGCAAAGAACACCAGGGTGCTGGGTTGAGGAGTTACCTTCTGTCCTTTGGAGTATCAATACTACGCCAAACCGGTCCACAGGTTATACGCCTTTCTTCATGGTATATGGTGCTGAAGCAGTCCTTCCAAGTGATATTCGTCATGATTCACCAAGGGTGACAGCCTATGTGGAAGCGGCCAACGAGCAGGCGAGACAAGACAGCTTGGACCGGTTAGATGAAGAGCGTGATATAGCAGCGGCACGGTCTGCGATTTATCAACAAGACTTGCGCAGGTATCACAGCCGCCAGATCAAGACAAGGACGTTCCAGGAGGGAGATTTGGTGCTCCGGCTCATCCAAGATCCAACAGATATGCACAAGCTATCCCCACCTTGGGAAGGGCCCTTTGTGGTCAGCAAGAATCTGCACAACGGTTCATACTACCTGGTGGACGTTCCAGAACACAAGGACTCACGGGCATCGGAAGAAGAGACAAAGAGGCCATGGAACATCGCCCTCTTGCGGCCCTACTACACTTAAGCCATGAGCTTTACTGTATCCTATGTATATATTATGATTAATGAATAAACCGGCACCTTCGGTAAACCGGGGGCTCAGCCTTTTTTCCAATATAAGTATCTTATGGTGACAACCATACATTTCTTATCATATCTCATGTGTCAAACACTTCGACTGGTTTAAAATAATTGTGCAGGGCATATGTATTCTGGAGCAATAACTCACTGAAGGACTTCCTATTCAAACATATGGTTCTACGGGAACCATGGAGGCCCTCTGGATGGTGACAACCGTCCATTGATTGGCTAAAGTTTTTCCTATGGTTCTACGGAACCATGGAGGCCCTCTGGATGGTGACAACTGTCCAGTGATTGGCTAAAGTTTTTCCTATGGTTCTACGGAACCATGGAGGCCCTCTGGATGGTGACAACCGTCCAGTGATTGGCTCAAGTTTTTCCTATGGTTCTACGGAACCATGGAGGCCCTCTGGATGGTGAAAACCGTCCAGTGATTGGCTCAAGTTTTTCCTATGGTTCTACGGAACCATGGAGGCCCTCTGGATGGTGACAACCGTCCAGTGATTGGCTCAAGTTTTTCCTATGGTTCTACGGAACCATGGAGGCCCTCTGGATGGTGACAACCATCCAGTGATTGGCTAAAGTTCTTCCTATGGTTCTACGGGAACCATAGAGGCCCTCTGGATGGGGACAACCATCCAGTGATTGGCTAAAGTTTTATATGGCCAGCGGGGGGCAGGATTGTACCCGAATTCTAGCTTAACCCCCGTTGGTCATATCCGGTTCCTATGGATGGTACCCGCATCCATCGACCGGCCCTCTGGATGGTAAGCCCATTCCATTGATTGGCTGAACCTTGCTTTGAGCCTGGCAGCTCGTAAAAAGCCTTGACTACATGGTTTTATTTGCAAAACTTGCATTTCTGGTGTTTATGTTTTATGGTTCCTTAATCCGGAATGGGACAACTCCAGAGTTGACCATATATCTTCAAAAGTCTGGGTCATGAATACCAGCATGAGTTAAAAGTCTGGGTCATGAATACCAGCATGAGTTAAACCGGTGTTCATTATAATCCGGATCAGCCATCAGGCAAAAACCAAGTATATCTACAAATGTCTGGACAAAGTACCAGCGTGATCTAAACCGGTGTCTTTTATCAAACCCGGGATTATTATTGGGTCTATCAAAGCTTCCCTCAGAAAATTTTAAATTTCTACCGGATTAAAAGTATCAAGTATACTAGATGGCAGGTATGAAGTTATTTTTGACGCAAACAAAACACTCGTTTGATATATATATGAGAGCAATTTAATTGGTCCAGCGGTAAAACCGCTAGGACATATTTTCAGTATTATCTATGCAGGAACAAATGATATGCAGGATAGTCCATATCAGATCAAATTTAAATTGGCAACATTGGAGCATCCGGATCAAAGCAGACAATGTTTTCAGCTATCCTATTACAAGGCATAGCAAGCCTGAACGGATTAAAAGATTGTTCAGCAAAATAAGACTGCAGCTGCAAAGATATACTATGAATTACGCTTCCTCCTGCTGCGATGGCTGGGTATCAACTTGTTCCGGCATTTCCTCCTCTTCTTGAAGCGGCTGGAAGTCAGGGACGCACCAATTGATTTTCGTTAAGGCACAAAAGTACATCTCTTCATTGATGAGTTCAGACGGATCGATATCTGGGGCGAAGGTATGAGGGCGTACTGGTGGGATTAGATTGACGGTATCATAAACCGGCTGCTCCACCCGCTCGTTCTGTAAATCGTACCCCAGATGATACCTGGATAAATCTGATTCGGCCGCAAGATTGCTGGCGAGAGGACGCATCTCCTTCGTCAAGGCATGGAGATCCTTTGCAGTAAAAGCTGATCCGTCTTCTTTAGTGTTGGGATACCCACTCAAGGTTTCTTCCGGATCAAAATCTGGGACCCAAGCTTTAGCTCTGGTAAGCGCCATGAGAGAACCGGCTCGAGCAGCAGATTTTTTCACTTCCTCTAAGCGCACTGGCAAGACAGACAGCTTCTCTAATGTGCCTTGAATAGTGGTTGGGGCCGGTTTATTGAAAGATGTTGCACTTATGATCCTTTGAGCGTCGGAATACAGCTGCTCGACCAAAGTATAACACGCCTTGAGTTTTTTCCGTAAGTCATCCCCAAGATGGGTGACACGACGCCCTGCATATGATTATCACAGTTAAACCGGCACGGATGGAAGATTACAAGGATGAAAGCAGGAATACAGATTAAATACTTACCGAAGACAGCAGAAGTCATCAATTCTATTTGCAGCATTAAACCGGTTAACTCTTCAGTTACCGGATTAAGGGCTTCCTCAGCGTCCTTTGCCCTTTTCTCCAGATCTTTTTTCTGAACCTCGAAGGCGGTCCGCTCTTCTTCAAAGAATTTCTTCAGCTGTTCAGCAGTCTTTAAACTCAGCGCCAAGTCTTTCTTGGCCTTAGAAGCAGCAGACTCCGTTTCAGCAAGTCTGTTCCGGAGTTCACTGATTTCTTCAGCCCTCCGGTTTAAATCAGCCTGCAAGGAAAATCAAGTGGCAAGAAGCAAAAATCAGACAAGTCTCAAGCATATAACCAAGTTATCCACTTGACACTTGGGGGCTAATGGGCAATTGAAGCGTTAAACAGCAGCAATTCAAAGACAAAGTCTCAAGCACACAAACAAGTTGTCTACTTGACACTTGGGGGCTAATGGATAGTTGAAGTATTAAAAGAAAAAGTCAGGCAAGTCCCAGGCGCATAAACCGAGTTATGCCCCTGGCACTTGGGGGCTAATGTAAGATCATTTGATTAATCAGGAAGTACCGGTTCACCTCCTAAACATAGCTAAACCGGAACTTGGGGGCTGCTACGGTATAGACAAAAGTACATTGAAAGTAAAAAGGAAATGCAAAGGATTACCTCATACTTGTCCTTCATCAAGTTAATCAAGCCTGCTTCATAATCTCGACCAGTGTGAAGCCGGTTCAAGTATCCGGAATAGAGCTCCTGGGCACTCATGTCAACGAAACTGGACAGCTCGGTACTCCATTTACCCTTCTCTTGATGCAGCTTCTCCGCTTTAGCCGTGTGTTTGGCTAAAACAGTGGGCTCAGCAGGAGCGGTATAAGCTGTGTGAGTTATTTCAACTTCCGGAGAAGCAGTTGTTGGTGGTGGGGTCGCAGTGTGAACCGGGCTAGCAGGAGCCGGACTAGTCCGAGGAGGATCGGCCCGGGCAGAACTCGCCGGTTCAGTGACGTTCTCGATGTTGGGAGTTTCAAGTTCAGTAGTATGATCCATAGGAGCAGGATCTTCAAGTGGAATTGTGGGCTCGCCTTCCGGAGGGATAGTTGAATCCGGATCAACCGCCGGATCATCAACGGCAGTCTCAGCAGTTGGTTTGTTGGCTTTCGGTTTTTTGCTAGGCTTTGGCTTGCTGAAAGAAATTGGAAGAACAAGTTAGAACTGTAAAGCAAGGTGCAATCATAAACCGGATAAATTAAAAGACTTACCCTGGGACAGTTTTCAGGGGTGGGAGTTGTGTGGCAGTTGATTCGCCGGAAGAAGACAAGGGAGTATCCTGATAATCAGGGTCAGACGGTTTAAGCGGTTTGCGTATAAGCCCGGCCTTGGGATGAAGAAGAGTTGGAGAGAGTATAACCTCAGAGCGGCGCCTCCGAGCTGGAGTAAGAGAAATTCCAGACGACTCAACTGCAAGACCGCTATGACGGGTAGTCCGGCGAAGGGCTTCGTGTTGCTGTTTCTTCAAAAGAAAATTGGGATCCAATTGAGCATAAGGGTGAGAAAACTGATATTTCCGGACTGTCCGACGACTTTTTTGTGGAAGTGGTTCTGAATCGGAAGAAAGGATAGTTACCTCAATTTCGGCCGGTTTATCTCCTTCGGCCAACTCCTGTGAAAAGTTACCGTTAAATACAGATATGGGTAAAAGTGAACAAGTGAAAGCCGGATTAACTCATACTTCAGAGTCCGGATCGTCATCCTCAGCATGAGAACCGGAGCCACCAGCCGCTTTTCTCTTCTTCGTAGCGAAGGCTTTCCGGCGTGGCTGTTTTCCGGCCTTCTCCTGAGGTTTCCTCTTCCAAAAGGGATCATCAGCCTGTTCAAAAGGTGAAAGATAATTGAAAGAATAATTTAAAGGAATGGATTACAAACATATGAAAGAAAGTAAGACATACCGCAGGCAGCTTGTTTTTCTTGTAATATGGGGCCAATCCGGTTTGGCCACATTCTTCTAAGGTGATGTTAAGCATTTTCTTAGCAGACTCAGTGACTTCCGATTCAGAAAGTTTGTCCTTAGAAAAACGTTGAGGATCATCCGGTTTACCAGAATACTTATACATCAAGCTTGGGCGCCGGCTCAAAGGAAGGATACTCCAAGAGAGCCAACAGCGCATAAAATCCACTCCGGTTAAGCCATTGGCCATAAAGGCCTTTAGCCTGGCAAGTTGCGAGGCAAACCGGGGCCGCTCTGAGGAGCTGAGGCGCTGCGACAAAGGGTGATCCTCCGGAAGACGGTGCTCGCGATAACCCGGCAATGGGTTTCCCCCCTCAGGTGAAGTGTCAATACAGTAAAACCAAGATTTATTCCAGTCCTTGGGGTGTGTGTGGAGAGCGGCATGAGGAAAGACTGCATCTTTTCTCTTCTGAATGCTGACCCCGCCCAGTTCTTGATGAGGTCCGCTGGTAAACTCAGTTCGCCGGTTCAGGTGGAAGAAGTCCCGGAACAGGTCAACTGACGGTTCTTCTTGCAAGTACACTTCTGAGAAAACTTGAAAATCGCATATATTGGAAACAGAATTGGGACCTATGTCCTGAGGATGGAGTTGGAAAGCAGCAAGTACGTCCCGGAAAATTTTTGAACCGGGAGGAGTGAAGCCCCGAGCAATATGGTCAAAGAAGACAATAATATCCCCCTCTTTGCGAGTAGGAGGACATTCATCTCCTGGGGCCCGCCACTTTAAAACGGACTGAGGGCATAAAGTGCCGATTGCAGCAGCATTGACTAAATCTTGTTCCGTAATAACGGAAGGAACCCAATTGCAAGAGACAAACTATTTGGCCATGGCAACAGAAGAACAAGTGCTGAAAGAGTAAAGTGTAAACCCGGATTATTTGAGTACAATGGCATAAATCGGAAGATATATGCAAAGGTTACGCAACGGTTTAGACAAGGGACTAATGATATGGCTGACCCGGCAATAAACAGGAAGCTGTATTACTACCGGTCCATGACGACAAAATAGAAAGAGCTAAACCGTCACGTTCGTCATTGAAATTTTACAGCAGCATATGACTGTTTAAACCGGAGCATACTTAACAGATCTACAAAGGGGAAGAAACAAGTTTTCGCAGACAGCTAAGATAAAACAGATCTGAGCACCCAGGAAAAGGAAAAGTAAGTACAAGACTATTACAGAATGGTAAGAATCTTATATAAAATAGATGAATCTAAGGGACGAGATCTAAAGCATACAGTGGCGGAACAGAAGCAAGTTTAAAGGGCAAGATTTAAAGGCTGAAATTTCTGCGAACTTGGCGCCTACGATGAATGGACAAAGGTACCACTGAGGTTTAATGGCGGAATATGCGAGAAGGAACCCTAGGGCTATGGATCTACAGCGAAGAAGATGACATACCTGGAGCAGCAAGAGGCGGCGGCGGAGTTTTCTCTGGTCACGCTCAGGTCGATACAGCGGTCGGCGAAGACTTGAGCTCGACGGACGACGGTGGAGACCTGAGCTCGACGGGCGATGACGGAGTTTTGAGCTCGGGCGACGGAGGAAGGAGAACGAACGGAAGGAGATAGATAACAGAGGCAGCGGTATTTATAGAAGGGCAGAGTTGAAACGACAGGCGCGAGATTTGAGGAGGCAGAAGATTGGATAAAGATCCTCTGTCGCCTCGATTCTCGGGATGGCCTTTAAACAAATCCGATAGACAGCTGGGTGCGTTAAATGCGGAAGTGATGTCACGGTCAGATTAAGCGATTTTCGAGGATGACGTCAGGGCCGGTTTACGAAAATGAGAAGACACAAGAAGGAAGATTATGCAAGACTGGGAAGATTGATGTGAACAAGTTCAAATCATTCTGGGGCCTAATGTCAGAGATATTACTAGCAGGTATGAACCGGCTAGTGTAAACCGGATTACTGTAATATATTTGTATCATTGTAATATTTAGTAGCTACGGCCCATGAGGTCTTAGGGCCCATGTATAGAGTTACGGTTTGTAAACCGCCTGATCATGTAACTTGAGAGATAAGGAAGAAAGAGCAGAGACCGAGGCGGACACGAGTATGAGCCAGCCTCGGGACTCTGTAAACCGGACCGGGCGTCGCCTCTATATAAAGGGACGACCCGGCGACGGTTCAAAGACAAGCAAGAAGCAACCCGTCGAAACACAGGCAAGCGATTCGCTCCCTGTTCATCGACGCCCAAGCAATACCAAACCAAACTAGACGTAGGCTTTTACCTTCATCGAAGGGGCCTAACTAGTATAAACCCTCTGTGTCCTTTGTGTGCTTTTAACCCCTTCAAGCTAACCCGTGCGATGGTTCCATTATCAAGTCCGTTGAACCGGACATCTGCCGTGTTATTTCCACGACACTACGGGTTCGGGAACCATGCAGTCATGACCGAGACATATCTCCGGCCAATAACCAACAGCGGGATCTGGATACCCATGTTGTCTCCCACATGTTCCACGATGATCTCATCGGATGAACCACGATATCAAGGATTCAATCAATCTCGTATACGATTCCCTTTGTCTATCGGTATAGCACTTGCCCGAGATTCGATCGTCGGTATAACGATACCTTGTTCAATCTCGTTACGGCAAGTCTCTTTACTCGTTCCATAACACATCATCCCGTGACCAACCCCTTAGTCACATTCATCTCATTATGATGATGTCTTACCGAGTGGGCCCAGAGATACCTCTCCGTCATACGGAGTGATAAATCCTAGTCTCGATTCGTGCCAACCCAACAGATACTTTCGGGGATACCCGTAGTGTACCTTTATAGCCACCCAGTTACGTTGTGACGTTTGGCACACCCAAAGTACTCCTATGGTATCCGGGAGTTGCACAATCTCATGGTCTAAGGAAAGGACACTTGACATTGGAAAAGCTTTAGCATACGAACTACACGATCTTGTGCTAGGCTTAGGATTGGGTCTTGTCCATCACATCATTCTCCTAATGATGTGATCTCGTTATCAATGACATCCAATGTCCATGGTCAGGAAACCGTAACCATCTATTGATCAACGAGCTAGTCAACTAGAGGCTTACTAGGGACATGTTGTGGTCTATGTATTCACACATGCATTACTGTTTCCGGATAATACAATTAAAGCATGAACAATAGACAATTATCATAAACAAGGAAATATAATAATAACCATTTTATTATTACCTCTAGGGAATATTTCCAACAAGGCCACCACGAGGGGGAGGGGGACGCGTGGGGGGAAACGTGGGACCAGCGAGGCTCGCCGCCGCCGCCGCCTCCCACGGATCCGGAGCCCGTGTCACCGTAGCCCCCTTATCGGAGACCGTTTCGGCCGCAGACGCGGATCCAGGGGAGGGGGAGCGACCATGCGTTGCCGCCGAGCCAGCCCCGCCACGCTCCACCACCAGCTTGGAACGGAGAGCAGCCTCGAACTCCAAATCGGCCGGATCCGCGGGCGGATCATCCCTCCACTGCTTCTGGCCAGAGATGGCCTCACTGGACAAACCCCGAGAGTGATCCATCGAGACGACCTCCGCGAAAGAGAGGGCGAGGGGAGGGGAAGGGATAGATCTGGTGTAGCAGCGAATGGGGTAGCGGCGCCGACTAATGTCAGCCCAGGAGGCTGGAAACCCTAGGAATGGGGGAAGGGAGCCCTTTCGCACCCATAAATACCCCGAGCGAGCCAGGCTTGGGTCGGGCGAGTAGGCTAGGGGAGCAGAAGGGAATGGGGCCTGGGCCACCCTAGGCCCAGTACCCAGACATGGGAGGGGTGGAAAAGCCTAAACTTTATCAAGAGACAGGGCGGGCCCCGGCCTAGGAGGCCCAAAACCACGCGACACAGCCAGAGGCCCAGGGAGCGGCATCCCCAGCCGCCCCCGTCCCGGAACTAGGGTTCCACCCCGCTCCACCGCCGCCGCCACCGTAGTCAGAGAGCATAGGGGAGACGGGCTCACCTGCGAGGCAGCCGGAGAGAACGGGGAGGTCACCGAAGGCGACGGAGAAGACAGAGGCCGCGAGTCCAACAGCGAAAGCCTCCCCGCGCGGAGCAGGACACCATCGGGGGACGCCGACGAGACCCGACGGCGGCCCCGCGTCACCCTCGTCCACCCCACCGCGCCAGAAGAACCGGACGCCAGGCGCCCACGACCGCCCGACGCAAATTTGCGCAGACGAGGCTGGGGCAACGGCGGGCGCAGGCAGGCCGACGCC
>LR738711.1:940374478-940394854 GCA_902687465.1 Secale cereale
AGAGGAGTCGGACCCCAGAGCCCAGAAGCGGTTAGATTGCACCGGTGGCCGCGGCACCGAACGAGGCGAAGATGGGAAAGCCGGAGAGGGGGACGGAGGGGCGAGCGCACCGGAGGAAGGAGAGGGGGCAAAAGGGCCGGGCGCCGTAGGAAAGGGCCAGGCGCCGTCGGCAGTGGAGAGGACGGGGAGGGGGAGGAGGGGGGAGGGAGGGGAGAAGGGGGCACCGGAGAGGGTGGGGAGGGGAGGAGAAGAGAAGCCATCCTTCGTGGAGACGCTTGTGAAAATAATGTCGAGAACCGCCAGTTGAAAGCTTCCCAACCTGAAACAGAGGAGGTGCAACAATGCTGGAAGTTAACACGGCGGAAACCGGACTAAAATAACTTAGCACAGCCCCCTCCCATGTTTGATCCGGGCACCGGAAATTTCATTGAGAAACATCCTTGAAATGGCCGTCGAAAGTAGGGCCGCGACCGAGTTGCAAAAATCTAGGTGTTTCTTTTGCAAAATATCGAAAATGTTGCCCCACGTCCAGGGTGCGGTGGGCTCACAGTAACAGGTAACAACATGTAGGCATGCACGTTGAAGAAGAGTTGAATCACGAGTCCTTCCGGGAATTAACCTGCTCCTGGCGACATATTGTACGTAGGCCATGCGTACGTGTCCCGTGACATCCAGAGTTGGTACATCATCCACTTTGACCGACCGGATTTGGTACGCGAGTCCGGACAAGTGTAGGTTGAATTGAATGATCGATCACCCCAGCAAAAATAACAAAACCAGCCATGCCAACACAGTCACTCATGCACTACACGCTGCTAGCTGCACCTCATTAATCAATCAATAATAGGGACCTTTACTCTCTTTTTTGCCTACTATACGCCTTATTTCCATACACCACTTTGTTGGCAATGATTTCACATATGATTAATTACCCTGTGTTGCCACGTTCTGCTCGTTGCTAGTTAAATATGGTTGGGGTTAAAGTGAGACCTACTATGACGACTGGTCTATTATTGCATGATCCAACCTACGCTTACGGAAGGTTCGTCTTGGAGACGAGACACTAAAAGTAACACTAGCAGCATGCAGTCTTAAGCCTTGGCTTGGGAGCAAGTTTTAAAGACTTTGGAGTTGCTTGATGGAAGAATTATTGCTGAAGCAGTCAGGGCCGGTCCTGACATTTTAGGGGCCCGGGGCGAAACTAAAATCAGGGGCCCTTTAATATAATGATGACATAATAGCCAATATGCTAATATATTACGAAAAACATTTCAAATGTATCAGTATTGCATCGAACAATTTATACATATTGCCTAAAAATCATAACATTATGAGATGCATCATTACTAATTAATCCTCATCCAGTAATTTCTTTCTTCTCATTGGATAAAATTGCAACATGCCGAAATTTTAAAAAACAATTGGCAATTTGAAACTAGTAAAACACTACAAAAGTACTGAATCAATAACCATACGGCATGAGTGTTGGGCTATATAAAAAAAAAATCTTACCGAATATGAAGTCAAACTTGCAAGATGCAAATGCACCAAGCTGAATAATATATATCACTCAACGGTGATCGTTCAGTCCATCATCATTGTCCTGTCGCAATAAAAAAGACCCAATATCGATGTCATCTATGAATTTATGTATATCATCAAGGCACTTATAGGCTATTAGACTAACCTTCTCTGCCATTCGTAACGTGGCCGCGCGGACAGCGGAAGACTGCCGACTGCCACCGGGCGTCCCTGTGGCCTCATGGATCATGTTCGCCTAAGCCTGTTCCTGGCGGCCGCTCGCTGTGGCTGCATCCGATGCAAGGAGGTGAACTGATGGCGATGCGATCAGGCAAGGCAACGGCGTCGTAAGGCGATGAAGCGATTAGGCGAAATAGCAATTAGACCATCTCGCGCCGGGTGCCAGATCCGTGCAAGTCGTCGGCGCGAGCGTCGTGCGTGATTGGCGGCAAGTGATCTAGTATTTCAGGAGTCCTCGTTGTGTGCTTATAGCGATCTAGTATTTGCTACTTGGGCCAGGCCACGCACGGCAGAACATGCAACATATTTGTTTTACTTTATTTATTATAACTGCAGGCTTGATTTAGAGAAGCACACTTATCTGGGGGCCCCTTCCGTCCCGGGGGCCCGGGGCGGCCGCACCCCCTGCCCCCCCATCAGGACCGGGCCTGGAAGCAGTTGACAACGGTGCCTAGCTACTCGATATGCCTGCCTAACAACCCTGCTGGCTGCTGCACCTCACCGTGTCGGCGTGTCCTCTGCTCCAAACCACTCCTCTTCCCTTCGTCTTCCATCCTCCTGCCTGCTAATGCTATATAAACCCACTTCATCTCACCACCCACACACAACAAGAGAAGTGCAAGAGCACACACACGGAAGCGGCTCTCTGATCTTCTCTCGCGTGTAACCGTAGTGTGCAGGCCAAAGTAGTTTGCTTACCTCCATCCATTGCGACCTCCATCTACTGAATCGTGAGTGGATGCAACGGCTGCATGTGTGTAGACCTGAACATCGAACTCGATGACATGAGCTTGGCGGCAGGGCGGGAGGAGAGCCGAGGAGACGCAGTGGGGGCTAGTGAAGACCGTGAAATAGGATTAGGCGAGGTCGTGGGGCAGCCTAATACGAAATTACCAAGCTGCCCTCAATCTAAATTCAGCGCTGAACCATATTAACCATTGGATCTGCTTAATAATACCCCTTACATTCGGTAATATGATGTACCGTAAAAATTCTCATGATTATTTACCTTGTGTTGCCACGTTCTGCTCGTTGCTAGTTAAATATGGTTGGGGTTAAAGTGAGACCTACTATGACGACTGGTCTATTATTGCATGATCCAACCTACGCTTACGGAAGGTTCGTCTTGGAGACGAGACACTAAAAGTAACACTAGCAGCATGCAGTCTTAAGCCTTGGCTTGGGAGCAAGTTTTAAAGACTTGGGAGTTGCTTGATGGAAGAATTATTGCTGAAGCAGTTGACAACGGTGCCTAGCTACTCGATATGCCTGCCTAACAACCCTGCTGGCTGCTGCACCTCACCGTGTCGGCGTGTCCTCTGCTCCAAACCACTCCTCTTCCCTTCGTCTTCCATCCTCCTGCCTGCTAATGCTATATAAACCCACTTCATCTCACCACCCACACACAACAAGAGAAGTGCAAGAGCACACACACGGAAGCGGCTCTCTGATCTTCTCTCGCGTGTAACCGTAGTGTGCAGGCCAAAGTAGTTTGCTTACCTCCATCCATTGCGACCTCCATGGTTTGCCTGGTTGTGCTCTGCCTCGTGTCTCCGCTGCTCCTCGCCGGAGCCGTCCTCGGCAACCCGGGTTACGGCGGCCTGTTTCCGCAGTTCTACGACCACTCGTGCCCCAAGGCCAAGGAGATCGTGCACTCCATCATGGCGCAGGCCGTGGCCAAGGAGACCAGGATGGCCGCCTCCCTCGTCAGGCTGCATTTCCATGACTGCTTCGTCAAGGTATCACCTAGATGCAGAGGCCGGAGGTCATCCTCCTTTAAAATAAAAAAATATTTCACATAGCTCAACATGCAATTTTTCACCTATTGGTATAGCAAAAGTTATGCTCAGCAGCATGGAAGAATCTACTGTGGCTTTTAGGCTTACTGTTAAACGGTGATTAAGCTATATGCTACTACCAACGTAGCCCATGATTGCTCCGCTCTTCTTTCCAAATAGAGAGTGGTTGATTAATCCAATGCAAGTACAATAATGCTGCCTCTGTGGAATGTTCTTGTGACAAATATGTCTCTCCTCTGACAATATTTCCCCGTTTTCTAGGGCTGCGACGCGTCCGTGCTGCTGGACAACAGCACCAACATTGTGAGCGAGAAAGGGTCCAACCCCAACAGGAATTCCATCAGAGGGTTCGAGGTCGTCGACGAGATCAAGGTGGCCCTCGAGACCGCCTGCCCCGGCACCGTCTCCTGCGCCGACATCCTCGCCCTCGCAGCCCGCGATTCCACCATTCTTGTATGTTCATGACCTTTCCTCTCCTCTCACACTCACACAAGCCGATCAATCCAGCCAGCATGTTTGACTCTGATTAACGTGCAGGTTGGTGGCCCGTACTGGGAGGTGCCACTCGGGCGGAGGGACTCTCTGGGCGCGAGCATCCAGGGCTCCAACAACGACATCCCGGCACCCAACAACACCCTCCCCACCATCATCACCAAGTTCAAGCGCCTCGGCCTCAACCTCGTGGACGTCGTCGCGCTCTCAGGCGGCCACACTATCGGCCTGTCCCGCTGCACCAGCTTCAGGCAGAGGCTGTACAACCAGTCAGGCAACGGCCTCGCCGACAGCACGCTGGACGTGTCCTTCGCGGCGCAGCTGAGGCAGGGCTGCCCGCGCTCCGGCGGCGACAACAACCTCTTCCCGCTCGACGCCGTCAGCTCCACCAAGTTCGACAACTTCTACTTCAAGAACATCCTCGCCGGCCGAGGCCTCCTCAGCTCCGACGAGGTGCTGCTGACCAAGAGCGCCGAGACGGCGGCGCTGGTGAAGGCGTACGCCAACGACGTGCACCTCTTCTTCCAGCACTTCGCGCAGTCAATGGTGAACATGGGCAACATCTCGCCGCTCACAGGGTCCAAGGGGGAGATCAGGAAGAACTGCAGGAGGCTCAACAACTACCACTGAGTGTTTGGATATTAATTGTACTGTTTGGTTTAATAAGCAGATCTGTGGTTGTAATCTGGGAGTGTTTTGTGACGAAGTCAAGATTTCTGTAAGGAAAACGTAAGAATTTGAATCATGAAGATTGTTTTGCATCGGCCCTTGCGCATAATTAGATGCATGATTGATAAAACTGGGGCTAGCCGATACATTATGCTCATTAGATGATATAACAACAACATATGGATTATTTGCATCTACAAAGGGGAATTGGGTATTCATATTACCTTTATAGATTGTAGCAACTTGATGACGATCTCTTCGTAGCAAGAACGGGCTGGAGACCATTCAAAGCTTCTTCCCGAGCGGAGTCGCCAAAAAGTGTGTTCGCACACAAACACGTCACCATGTACCTCCAACGCCGAGGGTGATGCACCGCAGCTCACGTCGAAGGAGACCCGTCCGGAAGTGCGGTACGCAAGCAATCCAGCGGACGCTTTTGAGTACCCAAAACCCCACACGCCAGGGAGGGACCCCGTCAGGGCGCGCGGCAGTTATGGGCTCCCCTACGTCGACCTGATCGCCCCTAGGGCCTCGAGGTTCGCCGCTCTGCAATGAAGAAGAACAAACGAAGAACGAGGAAGAAGAAGAATTAGGGTTTAGGAGAAAAGATAAAAGATAAAAAGTTATAGATGATTTGTTCAATTGTGTGTTGTTGTTCAATCGGCCGTCACCCCTTAAGTATATAAGAGGTGGCTGGACTTCCCGTGCAAGGAAAATGCTTCAATTCACGTCGAAAACCCTAATCCAATTCGGATTTGTTTGGTCCGAACTTTCCAAAACTGTTCGGTAAAATCTGGCTGCACCTTGCGGGCCATGTGTGGGGGAGTAAATGATCTCTCGGATGGAAACGAGCCCAAAAGCAATCTTGGCCGTTTCGACGAGACAAACAACTTTCATATTGAACGTTTTTTGATCTGAGGCCATCTTGAGGGGGTTTTCGGCTGTTTTCCGAAGTCTGCAGCAGCGAAATTCAAAATCCGGACGAACGTACCCGGAGTGTCCGGACATCCACAGAGAAAATCAAAACCCGGATGGTTGTCCCCGGCATGTCGGGTCATCCAGTGGAGCAGCGTCTTGTACTGGCTGTAACTTTTGCATACGATCTCGGATTAAGATGATTTTTATATCAAAATCGGCCGTTTTGACGAGACGAAGACAATTCATGTTGATCATGTTTCCATATGAGGCTGTGTTGGGCGCGTCATCAACCGAATAGTGTTCTTAATACAAAATCTCAGTACTTCGAACACAACTTCGGCCTTATAGATGAGATCGGATGGCTATGGGCCAAACCTCAAAGGTTTTCCTTTTGACTAAATAGAACTTTCTCACTTTGAGCACTTTTCCATTTGAGGCCATCTTAATTGTGTTTATGACCATACCAAAATCTGCTGTCAACACCTGGGCCGACCCATTTGTGGGTGCGCCGCTTTCAATGAGAGAAAAATCGTGAGGAACAAAAGAGGGCGATGGGAATCGAACCTGGACGTTCCAGTTTATGTGCATGCTATGCTAACTACTACGACTGCAAATCAGCTGTGTTAGACTTCTAGCGCAAATCATTAATTATGAAACTAAAGGTCGCGGCAAAATTTAAAGCAAAAATTTGCAAAATTAAGATAAAACCAAAATGTGCAATAGGGATTGAACCAGGGACATCACAATAGTCAACCACGTCAGTAGCCACTATACTAACTGGGATTTGGTGTCCAAAAGGGTAGCCCAGTCTTTATGAACCATAAGCTGCGAAATTATTTTAATAAAAAACTCGGACCTCATTTTCTTATTGGAAAAGGTAAATATTTTTAGAAACACGGTCATCTAAAAATTTGTGCTATTTTTAAAAGAACTAGAAAATTTTGTGATAACATGAAAGTTTTTTGGGAATCATAAAAGGAACAAAACTGAAAACGATACATTTTTTGGAATAGCAAACAATGTTTTGGGAAATAGGAACATTTTCAAATTTGTGATTTAAAAAAATAAAACATTTTGTGAAAACACAAGACTCTCAAACATTTGTTTTACAAAGGAAAAAACATTGAAAACGAGAACATTTGTTGAAACAAGGAACTAAACTGAAAAAACGAACATTTTTTCAAAATTACGATGAATCGTTTCAAAGTCCGAACATTTTTTGAAATTCCCCAAATATTTATTGAATTTGCGAACAACTGTTGAAATCAAGGATATTTTTTGAATTTGGAAACAAATTTCCAGCTGTTGGGCATGCCCAGCGTTGCCCCCCATGCAAAATATGAACAAATTCGAACACCAAACGCACATTCCGTCACGTTTGGACTGTGTTTTAGAGTTTTTCATCGGGAAAATCCTAGAAAAAGCATATAATGTCTGATACCAACGAAACATGGCATGCATAATGTCCATGGTAATGCTAATGTGTGAGAAAAAAATTGGGTGCCTTCGGAGGAGGTGGGAAAAAAATGGTTCGAGAGTTGCACTTTCAGCCTACCCGAACGTACCAGGCTGTACACGGTATGTTTGGTTGCAAGCATGAAATGACACCAAATTTTACCAGCAATTGGGCATGCCCAAGGTTGTCCCCCACACAAAATTTGAACGAATTTGAATACCGAATGCACGTCGCGTCACGTCCGGCCTATGTTTCAGGGTTTTTTCACCGGGAAAACCCTATTAAAACATAGAATCTCTGAAACCAACGAAACTTGGCATGCATGCTGTCCATGGTGATGGCAATGTGAGGAAAAATTTGGGTGTGTTCCGAGGAGCTGAAAAGAAATGGTTCGAGACTTGCCCTTCCGGCCTACCCAAACGTACAAGGTTGTACATTGTGTGTTTGGTTGCAAGCATGATATGACACCAAATTTTGCCAGCGGTTGGGCATGCCCAAAGTTCTCCCCCATGCAAAATTTGCACGAATTCGGACACCGAACAAACATTGCGTCTCGCCTGTCCTGTGTTTTAGAGTTTATTCACCGGAAAAACCTAGAAAAAACATCAAATTCCAGAAACCAACAAAACTTGGCATGCATGCTGGCCATAGTGATGCCAAGGTGTGGAAACAATTTGGGCGCGTTCGGGGGAGGTGAAAAGAAAAGTGCTTGGAAACTTGCCCTTCCGGTCTACCCGAACGTACCTGATTGTACACAATGTGTTCGGTCGCAAGCATGAAATGACACCAAATATTGGGAGCGGTTGGGCATGCCCAAGTCCCCCACCCCCGACGCAAAATTTGAACGAACTCGGACACCGAATGCATGTTGCGTCACATCCGGCCAGTGTTTACGATTTTTCCAACAGGTAAACCTACAAAATGCATGAAATATCAGAGACCAACGAAACTTGGCATGCATGCTGGGCATGGTGATGCCAAGGTGTGAAAAAATATTGGGTGCGTTTGGAGGACGTGAAAAAAAGTTGTTCGAAACATGTCCTTCCGGCCTACCCGAACGTACCAAATTGTAGATGGTGTGTTTGGTTACAAGCATGAAACCACTGAAAAAGTTCCATGTGCTCATGATTTTTTCTTAAGAAAATCACAAATTTGAAATTAAATCGCAGACTCAAAAAATTCATGAATTTGAAATAAAATTGCGGACTCGGAAAAAAATAATGAAATTGAAAAAAGGTCATGAGTTTGGAAAAAGTTCATTAAAAAAACAAAGCATACTTTTTAAAAGTTTAAAAAAATTCAAAAAGTTATGTGAATTAAGAAAACAAAACAAAAATAGAAATAAATAACAAAAAAAGAAAAATAAATAAATAACAAAGAACAAGGGCTAAAGTGAAGAAAATCAGGTGGGAAACGCATGCTTTTTTTTATTAGCGTTATATTTCGATAAGAAGTGGGAAAGAACTTCTCTGCCACAAGACTTAGAGTATTTTTGTAGTTTAATACTAGAGGTTGACAGTCTGGGTTCAATTCCCACATAGCACAGCTTCTAATTTTTGTAGTTTAATACTGAAAATAAGAAGAAGAAAAACATAAATGGGCCAGGCCCGCCTAAGAAGCAACTAACACAGTATTGACGCTTAGGCTAAGGTACAGCCGTATATTCGACGGTGTACGACATGTCAAAAGTTTATATTGTCCTTTATACATTTTAATTTTATGAGGGGGTGTACCGAAGCGCTTCTCCCATCGTAAATAGGACATCACTACACAGTATTTCCAACACATCATGTGGCGACATATCTCGAGAATCGCCGGTTCAAAGCTTCCCAACCTGAAACAGAGGAGGTGCAACAATGCTGGAACTTAACACGGCGGAAACCGGTTCAAAGCTTCCCAACCTGAAACAGAGGAGGTGCAACAATGCTGGAACTTAACACGGCGGAAACCGGACTAAAAGAGAACTTAACACAGCCCCCTCCCATGTTTGATCCGGGCACCGGAAATTTCATTGAGAAACATCCTTGAAGTGGCCGTCGAAAGTAGGGCCGTGACCGAGTTACAAAAATCTAGGTGTCTCTTTTGCATAATATAAAAAATGTTGCCCCACGTTCAAGGTGCGGTGGGCTCAGTGCATCGCTGTGCCCCCAACAGGCCCCGGGCCTCTTTTTGGGCGCCGGCGCCGAAAAAACGGCTAGTCGCGTTTCAGGAGTCCATTTTTAACCGGCTAGGCCCGGAACTGGCGCCGACGTAGTCAGGCCGAACCCGGCGTGCTGGGGACGCCTGGGAACGCCGGGGCAAGCGTTTTTTGGCGCGAAAGAAAGGCCGGCCTGGCAAGTCAGCGACCGCCGTGCCTCATCGTCCTCATCGCCTCGGTTTCCTGCGGGGAATCAATGTCAAGCCTGCCGCCGGTCAGCCTTCCCATTGATTCCTCACGGGCGGCGCAATGCGGCGATGCGCCCCCTCCCCTCGCGCCACACGTACACAAGTGGCCGCTATAAAAGCCACCCTCTCCTCGTCGGGCAAATCATCTCGTAGCCTCCTTCCTCGCCGCCGACAACCTCTATTCCCTTCTTCCCTCCCTGTCGATATGGCGGAACGTTTCCCCAGCGATGTGGCGGCGGCCAATGGCTTCGGCCGCCGTTCGCTGCACGAGTGGGAAGCTCACCTCCTGTACGAGGCGAACTACCCCGCACCCCCCGACGTGCGCGCGCCGGGACGGTGGAGGCTCAGTGCCGGGGGCGTGCCCCTCCCACCTGTCCCCGACATCGGCCATCCCGCCTACTTCCAAGCGAAGATCGAGCGCGTGCGAGCTTCGCTGACGTAGGAGGAACGGGCCCGCCCGGAGTAAGCAGTCGGCAACCACGATGCGTGGGCGGCGTACTTCGAGCACCGGCATGCCGAGCGGCTCGCCTCCACCAACAACCCGTCGGTGGTGCCGGGCCGCAGCAACAGCGACGGCCGCCACCTGTGGTGGGGCGTCCCCTGCTGCACACTCCACGCCGTCCTCAGGCACCTCGAGGGCGGCAACGATCCGCCGTTCGAGTACCTGGCGGCCCTAGCCGTCCGCTGGATCAGCAGCCGCAGCGGCGGCGTGTGGCTGCCGAGAAGGATGCTCGACGAGTCCTCCTCCTCCTCTTCCTCATCTCGTTCCACCTCCCACTCCTCCGGGTCGCCGGCGCTCGTCTCCGTCAAGGCGGAGCCCGTAGAAACGCCGCTCGGGAGGCGCACTCGCAGCGCCGGCATTGTCATCAACGGGGGGCGCGCCTCCTCCTTGGCTCATCCCCGCCTTATCAAGCCGAAGACGGAGCCGGGAATCGCCGCCGTGAAGAAGGAGCCAGGGGTCGCCGGCGTGAAGACGGAGCCGGACCTCGACGACACGGCGGCCATGAAGTGGGCGTGGGACGAGCTGAAGCGCCAGCGCCGCGCCCTAGAGGAGATCGCTGCTCGGCGCCATGGCCGCTACGAGGGAGACGTCGTCGTTCTCGACGACGACGCGCCGCCGCCAGTCCGCCAGGGCGACCCTGGGCATGGCTCCAGCAGCGGCGTCCGCGTGAAGGAGGAAAAGAACGACGGCGACTACGCCGTGTTCAGCCAGTTCTTCGGCCTGTAGTGCCTTTGTTTTTTTTCTTTAAGGTTTTCTATGTAAAAAATTGTTCGCTTTCACCGAATATTTGTCCCATTTGCCGAATTATCGCCAAATTACTATTTTGTAGAAATTTAAAATATGCGTCTGGGGGCGACCCTGGGCCGGCGGCTGGGAACCAGATCGGCCTCAAGGCTGATTTTATCGCCGGTTTGCACTCAGACGACTATTTATCGAGCCCTGGGGGCCAACGGCGGTAACAACATGTAGGCATGCAGGTTGAAGAAGAGTTGAATCACGAGTCCTTCCGGGAATTAACCTGCTCCTGGAGACATATTGTAAGTAGGCCAAGCGTACGTGTCCCGTGACATCCAGAGTTGGTACATCATCCACTTTGACCGACCGGATTTGGTACGCGAGTCCGGACAAGTGTAGGTTGAATTGAATGATCGATCGCCCCAGCAAAAATAACAAAACCAGCCATGCCAACACAGTCACTCATGCACTACACGCTGCTAGCTGCACCTCATTAATCAATCAATAATAGGGACCTTTACTCTCTTTTTTGCCTACTATACGCCTTATTTCCATACACCACTTTGTTGGCAATGATTTCACTGTTAGGTTGATCTCTCCACCAATGGGCCCAACGGCTCATTGGGCCCTTGACCCACGCCCTGATCGGAGGCGTCCAGCCCAAGCAAGGCTGGTGGGCCCCTGTCGCGCAGTGCTATAAAGAGGAGGTGGGGACCAGGGGCACAAGGTACGAGGTTCGCCACCGCCACTGTCCCCACTCCTAACCCTAGTCCGATCGAGAGGGTGGCGCTGAAGCGATGGGAAGCTCCACTGCCGCCACTCACACACACACGCCCACACCGCCGCCATCCACCATGGTCACCGGCGGGAGCACCTCAAGTGCAGGAGAAGGAAATACCTACCACCACTGTTGCCGGGATCCTAGCCCACACGATCCTATGGATCTATCAATGGTATCAGCCGGAGATTGGTTTAGGATTTTCGGTACAGAAAAGAAAAGGAAATCCCCACCCAACAGATACCCTAACCCTAACAGAGAAAAGACGGGAAAGGGAGAAGAAAAAGAACAGCTCACCGGAGTTGTGCGCCGCCTCTGAGCCGCGCCGGTTCCTCTCGATCCGAACGGGCATCGGCAAGCCGAGCCGCTCGGACGAAGAACAACCCCGCGAGGGGCAAAGTACACCGCAGCCAAACCGCTCGACGGCGGCGCGCTCACCGCAAGGCGGGCGCGCAGCCGGCGAGGGGGATGGCCACGGCGCCGCCGCATCCCGCCGCTTGTAGCTCCGCCGTCGTTGTCGATCTCGATTCAGAGGGGGATCGAGCGGTGGAAAAGAGATGAAAGAAAGGTGAGGGGCTCGCGGCGCGGTGGCTGAACGACCTCGTCGCCGGCGGTCGGCGCAGCCCGAACCCGCCGCCACTCGGGCTGACAGAGGAGCAGAGGAGGGCCTAGGTCGCGCCTCTCTCTCTCTGTCGCAGGGGGCGGTGGTGGATGGGTGAAATGGAGGGGGGGAAAGGAAGAGAAGGTGGCCGGGCTCGCGCGGCACGGTGGTGGACGCCGTCGCCGGCGGCCGGCAAGGAGCCTCGCGCGGTGGTCCGGCAACCTGGAAAGGGGCCGCCGCCGCGGAGTGAGAAAGAGAGCGGGGGCGCGCGAGGGAAACAGAATGGATAGGGTTTTCGGTCGGGGGGGTCGGACTCTCCCGTTTTGATCCACCGAAAACGGCGCTCGACCGTCAGATCGAATCGGATGGCTCAGACAAAACCCTAGCGCGCCTCTGGGCCTTTTAGGGCCGAAAGTAGAGAGCGATGTGCTGGGCCATGGCCGGAAGCCGCGCGCGCTGGGCCGAATGGAAGGCGAGGCCACAGCCGCGGGCGCCGGGCCGAGGCCGCAAGTGCACGTGCTAGGCCAATGCCAGGCTGAGCTGCCGTCTAAAGTCATCCATTCTGCCGTCTAAAGTGATCCATTATGCATCTAAAGTGGACAAATCCTAGAAAATAGAAAAGTAAAAGGAAATTCTTCTGAAAAGAATAAAGAACATGAATTTTTTATTCATGTTTTCTGCAAATAAAAATAAAAGTGCTCTTTTAAAAGTGAATAGAGCTAAAGTAAAAGATTAAATTATTGTTTCTCTAATGCTTTTTTGAACCAACCGGTTAAAATTGCTTAGAGAGTAAAAGAGTACATAAATATTTCTGCAAAGAATAATAGAAATGTTTCTGAAAATAAATATAGAAATTTTCAGAAAAAGAAAAGTTCATGAATTTTTATAAAGAAAATAATAAAGTTCGTGATTTTTTTTTTTTTATTTGGTCAAAGAAAAGTTTCTGTCAAGAATAAAAGTTCATGAACTTTTTATTCATGTTTTCCGCTGCAAAGTAAAAGGTTTATCTTCAATTAAATTGGAACCAACGGGAAAATTTAATTGGAAGAAATGTTCTTAGCCATGTTTTTCCCCTGTGGGTGAAATCAGATTCAGATAGTTTCCGCTATAACAAAAGAAAGATATTTGTTTTAAAGTTAAATATGGTATTATTATTTTCTGACCAACGTTGATGATAATAGTACTATATTTGTATGAGTCTTATGTTCAAAACTTAAATCTCTGATAAATTTTGTATAAAAGTGATCATTTTTCAGAGAACAGTTAAAGATGAAGAAATGCTCTTGAACTAGAGAAATGTATATTTCTTGTTTCCGCTGAAATAAAGTTGATGATGATGATTATTTCTTAGCAAAGTTGTTTAATAGAAATATTATCATCACATTGTTTATGAGTTATATGCATTATTTCCATTTCCGCCCAACGGTGATATGGAATTAATGTAGAAGGATGATGTTTTATTCTAATTCTACCACAACGATGATTTAGAGTATACAAAGAAAGTTTTAAAAGGTTTAATGTGCATATTTTTTAACCAGACCAACGTAGGGTTATTTTTATGCTCGTTATTGTTGATTATTGGCTAAGTTTTCTCAGACTAAAAGCTTTCCATGCTTTCATTCATGAAAGAGAATGGCTGGGTACTTGTGACCCGAAAGATGACCAAGAAAGGTCATAACGTGAGGGAGTATGTTCTCTCTAAGAATGGCTTCAAAAGAAAAGGAAACCAATATATCATTGAGAGTCTTGGTTGACGAATGTCTTTCATGTGCTCTCTATGAAAAAGTTTTTTCAGTCAACTTGATTTGAGATAAAACAAGCAACATGCGTGTTTAATTTGACCAGCGTCGGATCAAGCATGTGTGTCAAAGAGCGTTCAGATTTATTTCTGCATTTGATGATTGCATATGCAGTCAAAAGAGCCAATTCTGGCATCTATTTCCCTTACAGGGAATTACCCGCATAGCGGGAAAAGATGATTATGATAAAACCCGCATGTCGGGAAAAAGTCTGGGAAAATACCTGCATAACTGGGTAAAGTTGACATAGTATTATGTCAAAACTCCTGTATGGCATGAGAAATTTTGGCAAAGGACTTATCCTGTATGACAGGAGAAAGACATGATGACTCATGTGCATTTAATGTGTCCCATTTTGGGAGAAAAGTATGGAGTAGCTATTACGCTTTCCTAATATCGATCGTACACCTTGTGTGTAACGGTCATTATGGACTCAATAAATCCAAAGAGAATAAAAATTAGAGACGAACCTAAAGATAAGATTGATATGCAAGTGTGACTTGCAAAAGTACTAATGATAAAGAACTCTGTTGAGTTTCTAAAATGGAATGAGGAAAAAGTACTCTCATACCAGTTAACAGATAACTTCATTTCGCATGAAGTAATCAGATGAATGAAATAGATAATTGAAGTTTCCTCAATTCACAAAAGTTATGAATGGTTTTCGAAATTGTGGCAGAAAATTTCTTGCCACATTTCGAGGGGGAGAAAGAAATATTAGATAACTTGAGAATGATGAAACTCCCCTATACCTTAGATAATGTGATGCACATTATCCATTAAAGAATGTGATCGTCTGGGGGAGTACGACGGTCATAATAATACCCCTAAAGAAAAGAAATCGTTGTATTCCTGGGTCTTTTACAGTTTCGACTGCAGACTAAGGAATACTAAGATGGTGCTTAAAAGTGCCATAAAGAAGAAAGTTTTACGAGAATAAACCCAAATAATAAAGTTTAAAGATACCCCATTTTAGTGAAGATGGAGTAATCTGGGGGAGCATGGTATGAAAATACCAAAGACTATAGAATTTATTTGCCTCTTGGCAAAGACAGAAAAACAACAGCCCCATATGAAAGAAGTGCTAGTACCTCAGACACAGATGGTCTTAAGGAATGAGATAATCAGATATTTCTGATTACTACAAAGTCCATGTTAGTGAAATTCAAATGGAGGTTGATCCCACCTCATTTAAAGTGTTCAACCGAGCCTTGAGACTCATAAGTAATTTCCAATGGAGCCAAAACAGTAGGCTGTAAAGGGTCTACAAGGTCAATGTGACTCCAAAGGAATTATATTACAATGAGTGTTAAGTGCCACATCATGATCTGAGTTACATCAGATGAAAGTAAAGAACACAAGGGATACTGCTTCAAGAAGTGCTTTTATGGACTAGAGCAAGTCTCTAGACAGTGACATTTAAAGTTAAAAGAATCATATGTAATTTTGGGTTAAAGAAAATGTGAGGACAATTGTATTCGTGCAAAGTTATAGAATGGGAAATTCATTTCCTTATTCTGTGCATGTGGATGACATCCTACTTGCCAGTGGTGATGTCAATCTACTGCAGGAGGAGAAAAGAAGTTGTCCTCAAAGTTCAAAAGAATGCTCTCGGTAGAGTGTCTCTCGTTATAAGTATCGAGATTCACGAAGAAAAGAATAAAAGGGGGTATAAGGAATGTCGCATGGACATGCTTAGAGAGGTCTCTAAAGTATGCATGCGAGAAAACCTACGCCTGTTCTTATAGTTAGGGGTAATGGAACTGGAAACTATGGTGTTCCAAAAGATTCAAAACGGATATGGTACCATATGCTTCAGCTGTTGGAAGCTCAATGTATTACCCTGACACAGTTCACGTATATATCCGGGTTGTTTTTTAACAATATCCAGTCCATATGTAAGTCAATGGAATGGAGTAAAAGATATCGGCCTCATGCTAAAAGAAATAAGTGCTCTAAAAGGATTGTGAGTACAAAGGCAGGATTTGTGAAATGTATAGCGAAATCCACAATTGTCGCTAACTTTCACACTCGGAGTTTTGTGTGGAAAATCTCCAAGTGAGTGAAACAATTGTCATCAATGTGATGCAATGATATGTTATAGCTTGATATGAGGCTGAGGGACAGGCAAAATGGTTAAGAAAACCTGTACCCGGAGTTGATAATGGTTGACAACATCAATAACCATTTTTAACAGAATATGCTCCTGAGACAACAAGTCAAGTGTTGATGTCAAACACACTGACGAAGAGTTGCATGTTGTGAAGGAGAAAGTCCGGAATTATGGTGAAATGCTTGAGGCATAAAAGCAACAGAAAAGTGTTTGCAGATCTGCTTATCAAAGGCTTACCGCCCAGTGTGTTCGGAGAACACACAGTCGACATGGGTTTTATGGTATAGTCTAAAATTTCCGGACAATAAAGGGCCCAAGGTTAAAGAATCTGTTTCAAAACGAAGGAGTGTGTTGTAGGTGTCGATTCTACCGGGATGGACCGTGATGATGAGACATGCTCTACATACAAATTTGTGATGGAACGAGTACTTTGAAAAGAGTTATTTCAAAGTATAAAGTCAAAAGTATATGATGAGATCAAGGGGGAGAATGTTAGGTTGATCTCTCCACCAATGGGCCCAACGGCTCATTGGGCCCTTGACCCACGCCCTGATCGGAGGCGTCCAGCCCAAGCAAGGCTGGTGGGCCCCTGTCGCGCAGTGCTATAAAGAGGAGGTGGGGACCAGGGGCACAAGGTACGAGGTTCGCCACCGCCACTGTCCCCACTCCTAACCCTAGTCCGATCGAGAGGGTGGCGCTGAAGCGATGGGAAGCTCCACTGCCGCCACTCACACACACACGCCCACACCGCCGCCATCCACCATGGTCACCGGCGGGAGCACCTCAAGTGCAGGAGAAGGAAATACCTACCACCACTGTTGCCGGGATCCTAGCCCACACGATCCTATGGATCTATCATTCACATCTCATGATTGATGAGACCTTTTACAGTACATCAAGTTAATCTGGGCCGTTCATTTATATGGTTTGAAGGGCCCAGATGAATCAATACTAGACCTGGTTTTGGGTAGTATATTTACTGACTAAGGGCATTTTGGGTACTTCAATGATTACCGACAAAGGAAGATTTGTTCCCCAAGCTGGAATGTGCCCCGACACATCGACGTAGAAAAGCTAACCTCGCTCGTAAACTTGCCACTGGCCGGATACACGATCACCTCACGCACATATGCAACAAGAACACACATACGCACGCGTGACGTTTGTTGATGGTCACAAGCACATATCAGTGTGATTAAAAGCTGGCCGGTGGTGGCGAGCAGAGCTCCGGCTCCGCGACGGCAGGATCCAACATGGGCACTCGATGCTTTCTGTCACATTTCTGCCATGACGTCGGGTGGCGCCGCGTCGCACAAGCAAGGCGGGTCGACGAAGATGACGTTGAGTCGCGACTCCCAGCAGCGCCGACGTGTAAGCAGCGTTTCGTCCACCAGCTCGCCGTTCTCACCCACCTGGAATACTAATCTCCTCCTACTGAATCGTGAGTGGATGCAACGGCTGCATGTGTGTAGACCTGAACATCGAACTCGATGACATGAGCTTGGCGGCAGGGCGGGAGGAGAGCCGAGGAGACGCAGTGGGGGCTAGTGAAGACCGTGAAATAGGATTAGGCGAGGTCGTGGGGCAGCCTAATACGAAATTACCAAGCTGCCCTCAATCTAAATTCAGCGCTGAACCATATTAACCATTGGATCTGCTTAATAATACCCCTTACATTCGGTAATATGATGTACCGTAAAAATTCTCATGATTATTTACCTTGTGTTGCCACGTTCTGCTCGTTGCTAGTTAAATATGGTTGGGGTTAAAGTGAGACCTACTATGACGACTGGTCTATTATTGCATGATCCAACCTACGCTTACGGAAGGTTCGTCTTGGAGACGAGACACTAAAAGTAACACTAGCAGCATGCAGTCTTAAGCCTTGGCTTGGGAGCAAGTTTTAAAGACTTGGGAGTTGCTTGATGGAAGAATTATTGCTGAAGCAGTTGACAACGGTGCCTAGCTACTCGATATGCCTGCCTAACAACCCTGCTGGCTGCTGCACCTCACCGTGTCGGCGTGTCCTCTGCTCCAAACCACTCCTCTTCCCTTCGTCTTCCATCCTCCTGCCTGCTAATGCTATATAAACCCACTTCATCTCACCACCCACACACAACAAGAGAAGTGCAAGAGCACACACACGGAAGCGGCTCTCTGATCTTCTCTCGCGTGTAACCGTAGTGTGCAGGCCAAAGTAGTTTGCTTACCTCCATCCATTGCGACCTCCATGGTTTGCCTGGTTGTGCTCTGCCTCGTGTCTCCGCTGCTCCTCGCCGGAGCCGTCCTCGGCAACCCGGGTTACGGCGGCCTGTTCCCGCAGTTCTACGACCACTCGTGCCCCAAGGCCAAGGAGATCGTGCACTCCATCGTGGCGCAGGCCGTGGCCAAGGAGACCAGGATGGCCGCCTCCCTCGTCAGGCTGCATTTTCATGACTGCTTCGTCAAGGTATCACCTAGATGCAGAGGCCGGAGGTCATCCTCCTTTAAAATAAAAAAATATCCATACTTTGAGCACCATAAGACGCGCCTTTTATTTCCTAGCTTTGATTAGCTGTTCGAACACATAGCTCAACGTGCAATTTTTCACCTATTGGTATAGCAAAAGTTATGCTCAGCAGCATGGAAGAATCTACTGTGGGTTTTAGGCTTACTGTTAAACGGTGATTAAGCTATATGCTACTACCAACGTAGCCCATGATTGCTCCGCTCTTCTTTCCAAAGAGAGAGTGATTGATTAATCCAATGCAAGTACAATAATGCTGCCTCTGTGGGATGTTCTTGTGACAAATATGTCTCTCCTCTTACAATATTTCCCCGTTTTCTAGGGCTGCGACGCGTCCGTGCTGCTGGACAACAGCACCAACATTGTGAGCGAGAAAGGGTCCAACCCCAACAGGAATTCCATCAGGGGGTTCGAGGTCGTCGACGAGATCAAGGTGGCCCTCGAGACCGCCTGCCCCGGCACCGTCTCCTGCGCCGACATCCTCGCCCTCGCAGCCCGCGATTCCACCATTTTTGTATGTTCACCACCTTTCCTCTCCTCTCACACTCACACAAGCCGATCAATCCAGCCAGCATGTTTGACTCTGATTAACGTGCAGGTTGGTGGCCCGTACTGGGAGGTGCCACTCGGGCGGAGGGACTCTCTGGGCGCGAGCATCCAGGGCTCCAACAACGACATCCCGGCACCCAACAACACCCTCCCCACCATCATCACCAAGTTCAAGCGCCTCGGCCTCAACCTCGTGGACGTCGTCGCGCTCTCAGGCGGCCACACTATCGGCCTGTCCCGCTGCACCAGCTTCAGGCAGAGGCTGTACAACCAGTCAGGCAACGGCCTCGCCGACAGCACGCTGGACGTGTCCTTCGCGGCGCAGCTGAGGCAGGGCTGCCCGCGCTCCGGCGGCGACAACAACCTCTTCCCGCTCGACGCCGTCAACTCCTCCAAGTTCGACAACTTCTACTTCAAGAACATCCTCGCCGGCAGAGGCCTCCTCAGCTCCGACGAGGTGCTGCTGACCAAGAGCGCCGAGACGGCGGCGCTGGTGAAGGCGTACGCCGACGACGTGCACCTCTTCTTCCAGCACTTCGCGCAGTCAATGGTGAACATGGGCAATATCTCGCCGCTCACAGGGTCCAAGGGGGAGATCAGGAAGAACTGCAGGAGGCTCAACAACTACCACTGAGTGTTTGGATATTAATTGTACGTGGAATGGAGTTGGTGTCATGTTCTGTTTGGTTTAATAAGCAGGTATGTGGTTGTAATCTGGGAGTGTTTTGTGACGAAGTCAAGATTTCTGTAAGGGATGATATGCAAGAGAAAGAGAAAAGTATGTGGTAGCAATGATGGAAGGACGAATTGTTTTTTAACGTCTTAAAATATTTCAACCTTTTCGAAAAAGTTACAGCATAACGTTATGATTCTCAAGGGCTTTAGAAGTGAGATACACAAATTATCGCTGAGGAAATGTAACCTGCCAACAATCATTCAAGTATTACCACATTTTTTTATTACTTTAGACTTTTTTTACCAAACAATTCATCAAAAGATCTATCGATGGTAACGGCTGGTATACACAAACATCTACTCCCTCCGTCTCATAATATAAGATGCTTTTTAATACTATACTATAATCAAAACAAATTTGCAAAAGTTTACATTCTAGGTTCTTCTCTGTTGTATACTAGAAACTTCAGTAAAATAATTTACTTTCTAATGTGGGTCCACACATATCATTTTCTTCGTTACAAGCTGCATGTAAGAGCATCTCCAGCCGTTGCGCCCCAAGACGCGCCGAAAACCGCCGCTTGGGGGCGAGCCGGTGCTATTTTAGGCTTGGGTGCTAGTGCGTTCCCAGCCGCCCC
>LR738711.1:940410317-940429981 GCA_902687465.1 Secale cereale
TGTTGAATATATTTTGTATAGGCAGTATATCGCATGTATATGTAGGATCATTTCCTACTGATCCCCGCCTCCTAGTTACCATGTATAGTCGAGGCCGTGGGCTCCTCATTGTAAATATATACGTGCGTGTATGCACCCAATCAATTGAGAGTTGCATTGCCAAACAATAGTGGAAAACCATAGCTGCATTTGGTCGCTCGCTGGCTGGGGATATTCGGCCCTAATCCTCGCCCTTTCCCTGGGTGGGAGATCCACGCCGAGAGAGATCGGGGAGAAAAGCCACGACAGGCCGCGCGAGAGGCTAGCGATCTCCTTCACCCAGCGATTTCCTCCGGTGACTAAGCTGAGCGCTACACCTCTAGCGATCTTCTCTCCTTCCCCTGTCATCCAAATTGATGTGGCGATCTCCCTGTTGGAAACGGTTTCGTATACCTGTCGTATTGTAACCTAACTCTATATTGTTGGTCCTATATATATACGAGATATGTGGAGGCTATGCCCCACGCAACCCTAATTTAACTTGGTATCGGAGCCTTCCTCCCATCGCGCCGTCGCCCCGCTCGACATCATCTCGTCGCCCGTCCTGCTCGACATCGTCCCGTCGCTCCTTGCCGATCTCAGTCGCCTTCCTCCCTCCCTCCCTCGACCGATGGCAGCCGGGTCCTCGTCCACGGCGATGCAGCTGGCCATCATTGGCCCGGTGGTGACGCCTCCACCCGCGACGGCGCCAATCTCGTCCATCGCGCCCTCCCTCGGCGTACGTCTGGATCGCGGCAACTTCCCGCTATGGCGAACCCTCACCGTGACGCATCTCTCCGGTGCCTCTCTCCATGGCTACCTCGACGGTTCCGTCGCTGCACCGCCCACAACCATCTCCCAGGGGGCGGGCGCTGCCGCCACCACCGTGGCAAACCCTGCATATGCCACTTGGTGGACGCAGGGCCAGAAGGTCCTCGGGATGCTCCTCTCCTCCATGACGGAGGACATTGCGTCTCAGCTGATCAGCTGCAAGTCCGCTGCTGCTGCATGGACCTCCACCCATGCCATGTTCAGCGCGCAGAATCGTGCCGGGGTTCGGCACATCCGGCGACAGATTCAGTCGCTGAAGAAGAACGACATGACGGCCAGCGAGTACATGCACAAGGTGAAGGCCCTTGCCGACGCCATGGCTCCCGTTGGTTCTCCCCTCGCTGATGATGAGATCATCGACTACATGCTCACCGGATTGGGCAAGGCTTTCAACCCGATCACGGCGTCGCTCAGTGTCGCGATCACCCCGGTCGCGCTGCCTGAATTCTACTCCATGGTTCTTAACTATGAAGCGCTGCAGATGTCGCAGCAGGCCGACGATGAGGAGTGGACCTCGTCGGCCAACGCCGTGGCACGGTCTGGTGCTCCCGCCCCCGTCAACCGTCCTCGCGCGCCTGACACCGGTCGCGCAATCGACGTCCGCCCCGCTGGGGGCTACCCGCAGCAGTAGGGGCAGGGCTACCAGCACGGCGGCCAAGACAACCGTCATAACAACGGCGGTGGAGGAGGCGGCAACGGCCGCAACGGCAATCGTCCCTGGCGCCCCAAGTGCCAGATTTGCAAAAATTGGGGTCACGAAGCAGATACCTGCAAGAAGCGCTTCGATTCGGATTACTCCAGCGGCACTGGCCGCTCGGCATACAATGCGTCGACCTCCTCCAACACCTCCACGAACTGGGTTCTGGACTCCGGCACCACGGATCATCTGACGAGTGATCTGGAGCGTCTTCAGTTCCGCGAGCGTTACGGCGGTCATGATCAGGTTCAGGTGGCCAACGACTCAGGTTTGTCTATTTCGCATATTGGGCACTCGACCTGAGCCGGTTCTTCTATTCGCCTGAACAATATTTTGCATGTTCCAGATATTAGCCAACATCTTCTATCAGTCTATCGTCTTGTGTCGGATAATCGTATATTCATTGAATTTCATAAACATTTTTTCCTTGTTAAGGACAAAGCCACCAGGAGAATTCTTCTTCGAGGTAGAAGCAAAGGAGGGTTGTATCCTCTTCCACTCGCACGAGCCTCGCATCCGTCCGAGCGTCAAGCGTCGTCCAGCGTTCGTGTCTCTTCATCTCAGTGGCATCAGCGTCTCGGTCATCCGTCTAAAAACGTCGTCGGTTCCATTGTTAGGAATAATGATCTTGAATGTTCAACCTCAGATACTTCTGCTTTAGTTTGTGATGCTTGTCAATGTGGTAAAAGTCGTCAACTACCCTATACTGCTTCCGCTCGCGTGTCTACTGTGCCCCTTGAATTAGTTCATACTGATGTTTGGGGCCCTGCTCGTGCTTCCTCTAGGGGGTAGAAGTACTATGTGAGTTTTATTGACGACTACTCCTGTTTTTGCTGGATCTATCTACTAAAACATAAGTCCGACGTTGAACAGGTGTTCTATGCTTTTCAAGCGCATGTTGAGCGCATTTTGGACTCTAAGCTTGAAGCTGTCCAATCTGACTGGGGTGGTGAGTACCATAAGCTGCACCGTTATTTCCTTCGTACGGGCATCTCTCATCGAGTTTCTTGTTCTCACACCTCCCAACAGAACGGAATTGCCGAGCGCAAACACCGACACCTGGTTGAAACTGGTCTTGCTTTGTTGGCTCACTCGTCTCTCCCTTTACGTTATTGGGATGAAGCCTTTCTCACTGCGTGTTACCTCATTAACCGCATGCCCACCCCCGTGCTCGGTCACGATACTCCTATTCATCGCCTTCTGAAAATTACACCCGACTACTCCTTTCTTCGCACTTTTGGATGTGCTTGTTGGCCTAGTTTGCGGAAGTATAACTCACACAAACTAGAATTTCGGTCCAAGATGTGTGTTTTTTCTTGGATATAGTCCTATGCATAAGGGGTACAAGTGTCTTGATCGATCTACGGGGCGTATATACATCTCCCGTGATGTTATCTTTGACGAGTCTGTCTTTCTGTTTGCTACTCCCAGTGTCATCGTTGATGTATCTACACTTGACGCGGCTATCTCTTTTCCATCCACGGAACCGGCTACGAGTGCTCATGTGCGTAATTATGACCTAACCTACTTGGCTACTAATCCTTCTGGCCTAGCCAGTGTTTCTCCTGTGCAGGATTTTTCCAGTGATGCTCCGCGCCTGGCCACGCACGACGTTCACACCATGCCACTCGACGTGCATGGCGGCTCGGCTCCCCAGGCTGGGGGCTCGCCTGCTCATGCTGGGCCTACACCGCCTGGTGCTACGGCTGGTTCCCCAGGCGCCTCGCCGGCCCGAGACCCGGCCTCCCCAGCGCCTGATGCCGCCGCTGGTTCCCCTTGTGCCTCATCGGCCCATGAGCCGGCCCAGGAACCAGCTTCGCCGGCTCCTACAGCATCATCGCCGAGTCCAGCGTCGTCACCGTCCTCGCCTGCGCCTCTGCCCGTCGAGCACCGTCATCCCATGGTGACTCGTACCCGCGATGCCACTCGTCGTGTGCGAGAACTTACTGATGGGACGGTGCGGTATAATCCTCTTCGTCGTGACTTCTTTGCGACACCGGTGTCATATCACGACGCCCTCCGTGAGCCGGTGTGGCGTGATGCTATAGCTGCTGAGTTTGCAGCGCTTCGACACACTGGCACATGGGTCTTGGTCCCTCGACCCCCTGGTGTTAACATTGTTGGCAGTAAATGGGTTTTCAAGACGAAGCACCTCGCAGATGGATCTGTTGACAAGCACAAGGCTCGCCTCGTTGCTCGTGGTTTTACTCAACAACAAGGTCTTGACTACGGTGATAATTTCAGTCCTGTGGTAAAACCGACGACTATTCGTTTGGTTCTGTCGCTTGCTGTTTCTCGAGGATGGAGTTTGAGGCAAATTGATGTCAGCAATGCTTTTCTTCATGGTTTTATTTCCGAGAATGTTTATATGCAGCAACCACCAGGTTTTGAGGATGCTCGATTTCCTTCGCATGTGTGCAAGTTGCAACGGGCTCTCTATGGTCTCAAACAGTCGCCACGTGCTTGGTATGCTCGCCTCAGTGCTCGTCTTCTTGAGCTTGGTTTTGTCCCTTCCAAGGCGGACGCATCTCTGTTCATCTTTACTGCGCATGGGGTACAGATATACATGCTTGTGTATGTTGATGATATTGTCATTGTTGGTTCCACTCCGGCTGCGGTTGATCGACTGGTGCGATCTCTCTCTGACAGTTTTCCTATTAAGGATCTTGGTTCTCTCCAGTATTTTTTGGGGCTTGAAGTGTCCTACAATTCAGGGGGCATGACACTGACTCAAAGAAAGTATGCACTTGATCTTCTTCATCGTGTGCGTATGGAGAATTGTAGGCCTACCTCTACACCATTATCTGCCACTGAGCATCTGGCTCGTGAAGTCGGCACTCCCTTGGGTGTTGAGGATGCCACTCGATATCGCAGCATTGTTGGAGGCCTTCAGTATTTAACACTCACTTGTCCCGACTTGTCCTTTGCAGTCAACAAAGTTTGCCAGTATTTATCGCAGCCGACTAATGATCATTGGGAAGCTGTCAAGCGTATATTGCGTTATGTCAAAGGGACTTTGAGTACGGGATTGAGGATTCGTAAATCTCCCTCCACTGGTGTCAATATTTTCACGGATGCTGATTGGGCTGGATGCATTGATGACCGCCGTTCCACTAGTGGTTTTGCTGTGTTCGTTGGATCAAATCTTGTCTCATGGAGTTCCAAGAAACAGCCAACTATCTCTAGATCGAGTACGGAGGCAGAATATAAAGCTTTAGCAAATGGAGCAGCTGAAGCAATCTGGGTAGAGATCTTACTCAAGGAGCTTGGAGTTTTCAAGCAGCGTACCGCCATTCTATGGTGTGATAATCTTGGGGCTACATACCTGACGGCAAATCCAGTCTTTCACGCAAGAACCAAGCACATAGAGATAGATTTTCACTTTGTGCGTGAGCGCGTTGCTTCTGGTGTTTTAGATGTCAGGTTCATCTCGACTAATGACCAACTGGCTGATGTATTTACTAAACCAGCCACACGACAGATGTTAGAACGTTTCCGGTCCAATCTGAACCTTGTATGTAGTAGTAGTTCAGATTGAGGGGGTGTGTTGGAAACGGTTTCGTATACCTGTCGTATTGTAACCTAACTATGTATTGTTGGTCCTATATATATACGAGATATGTGGAGGCTATGCCCCACGCAAGCCTAATTTAACTCTCCCCGTGATGGAGGAGAGGATCCTCGTTGGCCATGGAAATTCCCCCGTCGAGGATTGGAGCCCTGGGATGCTATCCCCTTGCAACCAAATTAGGCCTAATGCCCAACAGTCGAACACAGCTTGTTTCTTCTACAGTTCTACCGCACCCATGTCAGGGCCGGTCCTGAGGGGGGGCAAGAGGGTGGCCGCCCCGGCCCCCACGATGGAGGGGGCCCCTCCCATGTACTCCCTCCAATTCTTTTTATCCTGTACATAACTCTCCTCTCGCATACCAAGGAAGGCACTAGTTTGAGTTTTTCTCCACTACTATTAAAAAAACAAACATGAATTGCCCTAAAGCCACGCCACAAAGTGTACACAAGATGCCCAGGACCCTTCGATCTGATCCAAAAAACAAATCTAAGTGTCAATATTACTCTGATGGTCTGATTTTCAATCGAACGGCTGACGTACAATGTTCTGCCGGTCTGCCGTCTGCCTGCGACTGGAGCGCGTCCGCACGATCCCTCCTACGGAGGAGGGAGTCAACAATCTCCATCCCGTGATCCCC
This sequence comes from Secale cereale, assembly GCA_902687465.1. Taxonomy (NCBI): domain Eukaryota; kingdom Viridiplantae; phylum Streptophyta; class Magnoliopsida; order Poales; family Poaceae; genus Secale; species Secale cereale. The sequence continues at coordinate 940,416,072 of LR738711.1, forward strand.
TCCTGAAATCTCTCCCTCCAGCTCTCTTCCGCCCCTCCCTCCTGATGAACCCTCTTCCTCAGCTGCTGCACCTCGGATCAAAAAATTGATTCGCATTGACAACCTCCATCCACCCCTTTCCTCCGACGCCCCATAATGGCAGCCCCGCGCGAGAGCCCTGCCGCCGCATCACCGAGCCGCAACCCCTTCGCCACACCCCCGCATGAGGGCAGCGCCACCACATCACCAAGCCACAACCCTGTCCTCCCCGGGCTCCCAGCCTGAGGTCGCCGCCGCCTTCTCTAACTTTTGGGTCGGCGCCCAGATAGGGATGCTCCTACCGCAATGTTTCGTTGATCCACCAGGTAAGCATCTTATGTTCTCTTTCCTGTCTGATCTGATCCAGAAAAGGTACCCTAGAGGACTAGATGATTAATTCACTTCTCTCTTTTTTACTGTGAATGATGAATTCACTTCTCTAATGCTATGGATGTATGACTTCCTACCCATGGATGTATAGTTTTTTCTATAGTTGACAGACCCTACCCCAGCTCCCCTACTGGCGATATGTGCAACTTAGTCTGTTGTCCGGTCCAACTATCTATTACGCGATGTGCAACTCCTTCCCTCCCTACTTGTGAATATGTAGTTTCAATTGGCGGGGGCAACAAACGGAGTTGCACAAAGTCTGCTAGGCAGTTGGCAGGAGCAACATAGAAAGTTGCACATCTTACAAGTAGGGATAGTTGGGTGGTGAAATTCCACATACACGAGGGCAGTGAAAAGTTACATATTCATGAAGGTAGTTACAAGTTGCATATAAATAGGGCGCTAAAGTTGCACACCCCACTAGAGGGGTGGTTTGGACCGAGTGCTACTAGGGAAATTACACAGCCACATGGTATGAGGAAAAGTTGCACATCATTGGTAGACAGTTGGCCGTGGCAGTATCCGAAGTTGCACATCCATTGCTAGACAGTGGGCCGACGTAGTAAACAATGAAAGCACAATCACTGGCAGGAGGAAAGTTGCACATCAACTACTAGGCAGTTGGCCTGGGCAACACACGAAGTTGCACATCTCACTAGAAGGCGGTGGTTTTGAGGGTGGGGGTGCCATCAAGGAAAACTACACATTCACGGGGTTGGCGGAAAGTTGCACATCCACTGTAAGGTAGTTGCACATCGACTGCTAATCAGTTGCGCAAAATGGAGACACAATTGCATAAAAACAATTTCATCGAAACATACTTATGTGGGATCTAGTTTCGAAGAACACGACGCGATGATTTCAATGGTGAAAACGGATCTATATTCCGCCACCTGGTTTGAAAGTTATGGCTTTTAGAAAGATTGAAGTATAAATTAAGCATGTTCACACAGCAGGTTGCCACATTAATTGCACTATGTGGGAATGCATGCATGCACGCATGCAAACAAGTTGGACTATGCGGTCAAATGGGTGCATGCAAGCGCCGTTGTAAGGACCAGGTGGGATTAAGTGTGTTTGAGATTTATTAAACAGACACAAACTTTCCTAAAGTAGGAAGGAGACATAATCTTTCCTAATAAAGAAGGCTGCTACGGATCGCTAGTGGGCCAACGGCCGCCCGCTAGACGTGTCCTCTTTTTTTTGCTCGAGGAGGCAACCCAAAGAGACATGGCTGCGCATCGGAGCCGGCGGTGCACCGACGTGTAGTTTGTGGATGTGAGCGTTGCCTGCTAGGTGCCGGGCTGGTAAATATCTTCTGCTGTACGTGGCACTTATCGTTATGCTTCTACATTTCGGTAATAAGGTTTTTATGGTGTAGATCTCAAATAGATCGAGAACAGGGTGATGTTCTGCTGGAAATCGTGGCGAGTAGTTTTGGGTTGAATTGTATGATGGCACAATAAATTTGCACAGCTAGTAGGGCAGCTTTGCCATTTGTTTTCTACTCTATGAAGAATATTTTGCATATCGTTTTTTATTGATTTGCACCTCTTATCTTAATTTCTTGGATACTTCTATTTACAGAATAATGATCTTACCATTAAGCAGTCCAAGAATAACTATGCATTTTGGATCAAATTTCTTTTAGTGCTATTCATGGAGTCATTTTCTTGGAACCTTCGGTACCAGAAACCATATAACTATCCTCCGTCATTCTAATAAGCTTGACAATTAACCTGTCTCGTATTTCCAAGGATGTCTTGTGATAACTTTTGAGTATATGTGTTATGTGTATTTTATGTATTGGGTCCGCCTCCTAATTCCTTGTATAGTTAAGTTTGTGATCCATCTTTATACATCATATATACGTGCATATGCACGAAAAGCAATACGTCGTGCATTCACATATTCTACATGGTATTAGTTTTTTGGTTCTAACCCCCAGTCTTCCGTTGCCGCCGCCGTCGCCGCCCGCCTCCTCACGCGCCGCCACCGCCGCCGCAATCTCACCGCCGCCGGCCGTGTGCCTCCGCGTCGGCCGCCGCCACCTCACCGCCGCCGCCATGCACCTCCCGCGCTGGCCGCCGCCCGCTTCCCCGTCGCCGCGCCTCCCATCCCTCCCCGCGTCGCCGCTGATCTCCGTGCCGCCGCTGCGCACCTCCTGCACTGGGCGCTGCATCGCTCCACCCGCCTCCCGTGCGACGCCCACAACCCACTGCGCCGCCCGACCCGCTAACCCGCGCCGCCCGCTAACCCGCCTCGCCCGATCTGCGCTGATCGCTCCTCCCGCACGTCCTTCGCCCGAGCCAGCTACCCACTTCCTCGAGCCTGCCGCCTGCTTCGCTCGCTCCCGCCCGCCAGTCAACGCGCATGCCCGAGCTGCTGCTGCTGATGCCGCACGATCTACCCGAGCCACGTGTGCCCGAGCTACTGATGTCGTCGTGCGATCCACTCCGAGCCGCCGCGCGAGTCACCAGTCGCCAGCCGCCACTACCGGACCAGCGATGGCGTCAACCGGCCCGTCCACCGCCGCCTCTGTCGTCCTGCCGCCGGCGCGCTCTGGCACGGCTCCGCCGCCGATGCCCTATGGCGCGGCCCAGCCGCCGTATGGGGCGGCCGCCACCTACGGCGCATCTGAAGTCACCCCGCCAGCCTGTCCCGCTGCCCTTGCTGGCGTATGTAGACGCCCCATCGTCGGCGCCCTCCGACCAGTCCGTCGTCGTGCCGCCACTGGCGCCCTCCGGCGCGGCCCCCCCACATGCTCGTTCCCACGTCCGGGGTGTCCGAGGCTCCACCCGCGTACGGGTCTCCCACGTACTACGCGGCTCCTCGGCCGTATGGCGAGTACCCACCCGCGTACGGGTCTCCCGGGTACTACGCGCGGCTCCGCAGCCGTATGGCGAGTACCCACCGCCGCAGCTGAGAGGTGGCTAGAGCTTTCCCATGGCGTCTCCGTCCCCCTTGCCGGCCCTGCCGACAGCGCCCTGGGACCCGGTGCTCCTCAACGGGCTGCATGCCGATCCTACGCCGAACAACTACACTGGAGGTGGTGATTGGTACATGGACACCGGTGTCACGGCTCACATATGTGCTCATCCTGGTAACCATGCCTCCTTCACTCCTGTCTCCACCGACCGCCGCATCATTGTCAGCGACGGTTCCACACTTCCTATCACACATGTTGGGCACCCTTATTTTCCTTCTACTTCTACGCCTTTATCTTTGTCTAACATACTTGTGTCTACTCATCTTATTAAGAATCTTATCTCCGTTCGTTATTTCACTCGTGAAAATCCTGTCACTGTTGAATTTGACGAGCTTGGTTTTTGTGTCAAGGACGCTCGAATCAAGATGGTACTCCACCGATGTGACAGCCCCGACGAGCTCTATCCGGTGCATTCACCCTCATCCACCACCACCGCACCGGTCGCTCTCTCCACTGGAGTTGATCTCTGGCACGCTTGCTTAGGTCACCCCAACCCCGTCACACTTCGTCATATTCTTAGGAGTTTCAGTTTCAGTTGTCATCAGATTGAGGACCACACCTGTCATGTATGTCGTGTGGTCAAACATGTTCGCCTCCCGTTCAATAACGACACCACCATAGCTTCTTTTCCTTTTCAGTTGATCCATAGCGATGTGTGGACCTCTCTGGTCCCTAGTAATTCGGGCTATTTATATTATCTGGTTATCCTTGATGATTATTCTCATTATGTGTGGTGATACGTCGCCAACGTATCTATAATTTTTTATTATTACATGCTATTATTTATGATGTTTTGGATGTTTAATGGGCTTTGTTATACACTTTTATATTATTTTTGGGACTAACCTACTAATGCAAAGGCCCAGTCCAGATTGCTGTTTTTTGCCTATTTCAGGGTTTTATAGAAAAGAAATATCAAACGGAGTCCAAACGGAATGAAACTTCGGGAGAGATATTTTTGGAGCAAAATACGCACGGGAGACTTGAGAACCACGGAATAGGGTTGACGTGGCGTCCACGAGGGTGGGGGCACGCCCCCCCTATAGGGCGCGCGCCCCCTTCCTCGTGGGCACCCCGTCTGGCCCCCGGTGCCCTCCTTCCTCCTATATATACCTACGTACCCTGGAAACATCAGAACAACAGAGAAAACCCTAGTTCCACCGCCGCAACCTTCTGTTCCCGTGATATCCCATCTTGGGGCATGTTCCGGAGCTCCGCCGGAGGGGGGATCTACCACGGAGTGCTTCTACATCATCATCATTGCCTCACCATGAGTTGTGAGTAGTTTACCACAGACCTTCGGGTCCATAGCTAGTATCTAGATGGCTTCTTCTCTCTCTTTGGATCTCAATACCAAGTTCTCCTCGGTCTTCGAGGAGATCTATTCGATGTAATCTCTTTTTGCGGTGTGTTTGTCGAGATCCGATGAATTGTGGGTTTATGATCAAGATTATCTATGAGAAATATTTGGTTCTTTTCTGAACTCTTTATGTATCATTATAATATCCTTGCAAGTCTCTTTGAATTATTGGTTTGGTTTGTCCTACTAGATCTATAGTTCTTGCAATGGGAGAAGTGCTTGGCTTTGGGTTCAATCTTGCGGTGTCCTTTCCCAGTGACAGTAGGGGCAGCAAGGCACGTATTGTATGGTTGCCATCGAGGATAAAAAGATGGGGTTTATATCACTACGTTTGAGCTTATCCCTCTACATCATGTCATCTTGCTTAAGGCGTTACTCTGTTCTTATGAACTTAATACTTTAGATGCATGCTGGATAGCGGTCGATGTGTGGAGTAATAGTAGTAGATGCAGAATCGTTTCGGTCTACTTGTCTCGAACGTGATGCCTATATATAATGATCATGCCTAGATAGTCTCATAATTATTCGCTTTAACATCAATTGCTCGACAGTAATTTGTTTACCCGCCGTAGAATATCGCTATCATGAGAAAAGCCACTAGAGAAAACTATGGCTCCCGGGTCTATTATCAACATATCAATCTACAATCTACTTTACTTTTCCGCTTTTACTTTCTGTTTCATTAACTAAAAATACCAAAAATATAAACTATCATCTCTATCAGATCTCACTTTTGTAAGTGACTGTAAAGGGATTGACAATCCTTTATCGCGTTGGCTGCGAAGTTCTTATTTGTTTGTGCAGGTGCGAGGGACTCGCGCGTGGTCTCCTACTGGATTGATACCTTGGTTTTCAAAAACTGAGGGAAATACTTACGCTACTGTTCTGCATCTCCCTTTCCTCTTCGAGGGAATACAACGCAAGCTCAAGAGGTAGCAAGGCTCTGATACCAACTTGTTAGGCCCAAGATGCGATTCTATCCTGATCACGTGACACATTCGTGATTGGGGCACAACCGCATTTCGGGCGCTTAGCAAGATGGATATCATTACATCGTACCATTACATACATACATGGGGGATACAACAATTCATACAAGTCACATGAATACAACAACATCAATACAAGGCATCCGACTACGAATGCAAACATGAAAAGCACAACGACATCCATCTGCTATCCCAGGCTGCCGGCCAGGAACCTAGCCCAAGACTGATGAAGAAGGAGAAGAAAGAACTCCAACAAAAGGTAACATCGCTCTCATGTCAAGTCAGCGGAAACCTGCACCTGCAACTGTTGTTGTAGTATCTGTGAGCCACGAGGACTCAGCAATCCCATAACCATCGGTATCAAGACTAGCAAAGTTTAAATGGGTAGGAAGAGGTTAAGCGGTGAGGTTGCAGCAGCGGCTAAGCAAAAGTATGGTGGCTAATTTACGAGTACAAGAATAAGATGAGCATCTACACAAACGGTCGCAAACTAGTAATGATTGATGGCTTCTCGCCCCTCGTTGGTTACCCCAAGTGGAAGGTTAGAGATGCAGTGTAGCGGAAGTTTTCCCTTGGCAAAGATACCAAGGATCGATTTCCCCTGAGACTCCCAGTTTCAACAAGAAGGTGTCAACTGCTAACGGCGCCAGATATTAGCAATCAACGTGGACCTGCACACAGATACAAATAACTTTGCTCCCAACGAGTACAGAGAGGTTGTCAATCCCTCCGGCCTTGTAGTTTACAAAGGATTAAACGCAAGTGATAGTAGTGATAGATATTGCTGCAATAGTAAGTAAAAGCGTAAAGTAAATAGCGGATGTGATCAATGATGGTAATATGGACCGGAGCCTCATGATGTTCACTAGTGATGTCTCTCTCCCAAAAGACGATAAAACAGCTATGTGAGGTAAACGAATTACAGCTGGGCAATTGACAGAACCATGAACGCAAACTAATGCTGACTACATTGCAAGAAAGGTTGAGGTTCAAAGCATGGGCGGTACGCCGAGGTAAGTAGACCGAAATCCATCTGCATCTACTACAAATCATCCACCTTGAGATATCTATCCAGAACATCTCGCTGGTATTAAGTTGCGAGTCCCACCCATAGTGTAAACTCAAAGCAACAGACAACTGCATTAAAAGAACTTTGCGTAAAGTAAACAATCCTTGCACCCGCGGGCACAAGAACCGTTGTTTTCCCCCTTGTGGCAACAGCACATCCCCTAGACTCATGTTTCTGTCACTCAAGCTAGTCATCGAGGGGCATGAACCCACAATCAAGCATAACGTTCCCTCTTGGAGTCACTACCTATTACTTGGCCAAAGCAATAAATAACAACGGAGTACATGCAAGAATTACTTACGAACATAAATATAAAAGAGGTGAATCAAATATATTACTCAAGCACAATCTGAACATAATCTCATAATCCATCGGATCCCAGCAAACTCATCATAGCAACAGCATAAGGATTACATAGGTGCCTCGATCATGTAGGGCAGCTCACGAGGACTAATTAGTGAAGCACAAGAACGGGAGGAGAACATCACATAGCTACTAATCATGGACTCATGGTCCAAGGGAGACTACTCACAACTCATCCGGGAGGCGTCCATGGTGGTGGAGAAGCTCCCGGTGGTGATCCTCCCCTCCGGCAGGGTGCCGGGAAGAGTTCTCCTGGTGCTCCCGATCTTGGAAGCGGCGGCGGCGGCGGAACAGAGATGAGATCGCGAAAAAGAATTCCCGTCTCGAGGGTTTCGGGAGACGCTTTAAATATATGCCAAAGGGGGGCATCAGCGGAGCCTCGGGGGGCCCAGGCGCCCCCCCGGCGCGGCCTAGGGGGGCGCGCCGCCATGGCGCCTGGAGCCCTGGTGCCCCCCCCCCTCGGTTGTACTTCGGGCGCAAGGTAGCTTCTGGAACACTGATTTTTTATATAATTTTTCTGGATTTTTCCTGGCAGTTCTCGTAATGTGAAAACCTGAAATACAAAAACAGCCGAAAATAGAAACTGACACTGGGGTGCACTGAGTTAATAGGTTAGTCCAAATATGATCAAAAGTGTATGGAAGTGTATAAATAACATAGCAATATCACCCAAAAGAGGCATGGAGCAAGCAGAAATTATAGATACATTTTGGACGTATCAACATCCCCAAGCTTAATTCCTGCTCGTCCTCGAGTAGGTAAATGATAACAAGAATAATTTCCGTGGTGACATGCTATTAACCATATAGGACTTTTTCTTAGTCATATGACAAAAGCTTACTGAGACAATGAATCTATAGTAATTAAGTTGCCTCATGAGAAAATCACAAAGGACTGAAAGTTTTACAATATGATACTGAAACATCAAAAAGATTTGTAATGAACATGGTGTGCAAATATGATAAAGTGATATCTAGCTTGCCCCCTTTAGTGAAGCAAAACATAAATGCAGGGGCACCTCCAAGGTTTAAGTGATGACTAGATACAATGATTTCAAAATAAACGATATCATAATCATGCAAAAGACAATGCTACTTTGGGACAATGCACATTACACTCAGAATGACAATCATGCTCTCAGTAGTTGGTGCTTTTAAAAGAAGGTGGAGACTCTCGAACCGTGGCTTTTGTTGGCAAGGTTGAAAACACGTAGTCGGAAACAAAGACAAAACATGTACCAGAGTTCTTGGTTTTTAAAAACAGAGGTAATAATTTTTTTTTAGATTATGCATGTTTCGTCAACGAATGCTAGCAGACAACTCAATCACTTCTTGAGATGGACAAGTTTCGAGGAACGGCTCCCGGTTGAGGACGATCACATCCTCTTAATCTCCTTTGTTTATCACTGCCAAAGTTTTCTGATTTCTCATGAACAAAGCGTGAAGGAGGGTTGGTTTGTTATATTATCTTTTTGAGCCGGGCGCACTCAATGCCAGTTCCTTCTCGTATTATGGGTTTGCACATTATACATGCAATCCCGGGGTGAAGCTTGTCCAACTTAAAAAGATCATGAATTAACTACTACTTCCTCATGAACTTACAACAGAGGCACAAAATAAGGATGCTTTTTCTTTTTGAATAATTTCGAGATGGTACATGCAAGTCTCCGTTAGGAACGGCAGGTAAATACCATGTAGGAAGGTATGGTGGACTCATATGGCATAACTGGTATAAAGGGATTTGGATGCACAAGCAGTCAGTCCGCTTAGTACAGGCGAAGGTTAGCAAAAGACTGGGATCGACCAACTAAGAGAGCAATGACGGTCATAATCATGCAGAGCGACAAAGCAACATTGAATCAGGCATGGAGGTTATATCGCTACTCAGAAACAAAAGATCATCAAGGCTTGACAGACTTTCTTTACAGTCTTAAATATGCGTGAGCATACGCCAAGTCAATCAAAATAAATTCTCGAAGGAAGATATTACTAAACCATACCACATCATAGGCAAACAAATCATGTTGGTACTCCAATAACACATTGGGAACCCCCCAGCTATTTGAGACTAACCATAAGAAAACATGAACTACTAAGCGCCATTATGCACGTAGCATCTTTATCATAGACATATCAACCAATGCAACGGAAGCAAACTCTCTTAATAAGGTGAGCATGGTAATTAAAGAGAGTTCAAGCAACCAACTAAACGAAGCTCTTTAGAAAGATAAGCATGAAAGTAAAGAGCTAAGCATGATAGTAGCTATTAAAAGACAAAGAACATACACAGCAAAGATAGACATGAAAATTCTATGTTATGTTCTAGGTAGAAGTGGAGCGTGTTTCTCTCCCACATAAAGAATGCTGAGTTCCGACTCGTTATGAAAAGCTAAAGAAAACTAAAAAGGAAAACTAAAAGCAAGACGCTCCAAGCATAGCACATAACACATGAAGTGATAAAAATATAGTGGAACGAAAGACGAACTGATAATGTTGATGGAGAAGGGGATGCACGGGGGCATCCCCAAGCTTAGATGCTTGAGTCTCCTTGAATATTTCTTGGGGGTGCACGGGGGCATCCCCAAGCTTGAGCGCTCGACACTCCTGAATCTTTTTATCATCTTCCCTCGCACACTTGAAAACTCCCTTTATACATAACTCATCATAATCTGATTAGCGAGGTTAGTACCCATAATAAAATAATTGTTCCTTGCTGGAAATAAGGATATTCTTGAAGATCTACTGTTTCTAAAGATTGCCAAAAGGTTTTTGCAAAGAAAAAGCAAGCTCTAGGTTTGCAAAATGAAGGAAAGGCAAAACATGATAGAATCTGTGAAAAACAGAACAGCAGGTAGTAAATGATTTGTTCGGGGCACTTCTGAAACTCTAATCAAAAAACTCAAAACAGATGCACGAAAGACAATTATATAGAGCACTCTGTCGAAAAAATTCAGACCAAAAAGATGATCTGGTGATTTTATACGAATTTTTCTATCCAAGGACAGAATCTGTTTCCTGGACAGCACCTCACAACTTTTGAACTTTCTAGCAATCAGAGGCTATACTTGGCACAAAATTGAAAAGCAAAGATACAATGATGATGCTACTGTAGTAAACAACATCAAGACACAACAAAGGCAAAATAAATTTATTCATTGGGCTGCCTCCCAAAAGCGCTTTCTTTTATGCCTTTAAGCTAGGCATAATGCAAAGAGATCAAGTTTTATCAAGAGTAAAAGAATAACTAGCCCGTACAACGGACTCAAAAGGTAACTTAATCTTCTTTCGAGGGAAGTGTTCCATCCCTTTCTTGAGAGGAAACTGAAATTTTATATTCCCCTCTTTCATGTCAATGATAGCACCAACGGTGCGTAAAAAGGGACGTCCCAAAATAATTGGACAAGAAGGATCACATTCAATATCCATAATAATGAAATCAACTAGAACATAATTATCATTGACAACAATAATAACATCGTCGATCCTCCCCAAAGGTTTCTTTATGGAAGAATCAACGAGACGAACACCAAAAGAACAAGAATCAAAAGGTTTCAATTTAAGCATATCATATATTCTTTTTGGCATAACAGAGGTACTAGCTCCAACATCACATAATGCATAGCAAGAGAAGTCATTCAACTTAATTTTTATCATAGGATCCCAACCATCTTCTAGCTTTCTAGGTATGGAGGCTTCTACTCTAAGTTTCTCCTCCCTAGCTTTGATAAGAGCATTAGTGATATGCTCTGTGAAGGCAAGGTTAATCGTGCTAGTGCGGGGATCTCTAGACATCTTGTGAAGGAAATCAATAACTTCGGTAAGAGTGCAATTATCAAAATCAAGGTCAGTAGCATCAAGTAAAGTGGTAGTGGTGTCCTTTAGGTTCACTTGTTTGGTACTTTCTATAGTCATAGCATCACCATTAATAGGTCCATCGGGACCAGGAGTACATTGGGTGCTAAGAGTTTGGATATCCTCAACAACTTGGATAGTAGCAACAGTGTGGCGGGTAGGAAGGCTCTTAATTCTATCTTCTTCCTCCCTTAGGGGTGCAACCACTTCGGGTTTAGCTGCCATTTGGTTTATCAAAGTGGCATGTGCGTGGGACATGTTGGAAACTTGGGTCTCAGTGATAGTGAGCCTAGTCTGAAGGTTAGAAATCTCAATATTTATGCTTTCTAATTGTCTACTAATGTTTTGCAAGATAGCAGTATGCTCATTTAATTGACTCGAGAAGGTTTTGTTTTGTTCATATTGGGTGTGCATGTAATTCTTAGTGGCCTTCTCTATTTCTAAAAGTTTCTCATAGCCAGGCAAGTCTCTATTTTTTTGGGTGGAGTTCTTGGTGATAGGATAAGCATTGTTGTTCCCATAGGAATTAGAAGGGAACGGTCTAGGATTGCTACCAAAGTTACTGCTATAAGCATGAGCAATCACAGAATCTAAGGGATCATACCGAGGATCAAAAGAAGATTGCTTGGAAAGTAGGGACATAATCAAGTCAGCTTTTTCATTTAGGGAGGAAATCTCCTCGACAGAGTTTACCTTCCTACCTGTTGGAGCGCGTTCGGTGTGCCATTGGGAATAGTTGGTCATCATCTCATCGAGAAGTTTTGTGGCAGCACCAAGTGTAGTTGACATAAAGGTTCCTCCCACGGCCGAATCTAACAAGTTCCGCGAGGTAAAGTTCAAGCCTGCATAAAAAGTTTGGATAACCATCCAAGTAGTCAAACCATGAGTAGGGCAGTTCTTGATAAGAGATTTCATACGTTCCCAAGCTTGGGCAACGTGTTCATTATCCAATTGTTTAAAATTCATTATGTTACTTCTTAGTTGGATAATTTTAGCAGGTGGATAGTATTTTCCAATAAAAGTATCTTTGCACTTGTCCCAAGAATCTATGCTATTTCTAGGCAAAGACTGAAACCAAATTTTAGCTCCTCCTCTCAAGGAGAAAGGAAAAAGCTTAAGCTTAACAATATTACCATCTATTTCTTGGTACTTTTGCATATCACAGAGTTCAACAAAGTTGTTCAAGTGTAAAGCAGCATCATCTCCAGCACCGGAGAATTGATCTTTCATGACTAAGTTCAGTAAAGCAGGTTTAATTTCATATGAAGGTGCTGAAGTGGCAGGTGTAGTGATAGGTGTGCTGATAAAGTCATCGTTGTTGTGACTAGTGAAGTCACACAACTTGGTGTTCTCGGTGGAACCCATAGTAGCAAGCAAGCAAGATAACTATTTTTGTGATTTTCGATAAAAGATACTAAAGCAAAAATGAAAGGTAAACTAACAAGACTAAAAAGCAAAGGTAAAAGATAGCGTGCAACTCCCCTATCCTGAAGAGTGGAGTCCCCGGCAACGGCGCCAGAAAACTTTGCTTGATGGCTTCTCGCCCCTCGTTGGTTACCCCAAGTGGAAGGTTAGAGATGCAGTGTAGCGGAAGTTTTCCCTTGGCAAAGATACCAAGGATCGATTTCCCCTGAGACTCCCAGTTTCAACAAGAAGGTGTCAACTGCTAACGGCGCCAGATATTAGCAATCAACGTGGACCTGCACACAGATACAAATAACTTTGCTCCCAACGAGTTCAGAGAGGTTGTCAATCCCTCCGGCCTTGTAGTTTACAAAGGATTAAACGCAAGTGATAGTAGTGATAGATATTGCTGCAATAGTAAGTAAAAGCGTAAAGTAAATAGCGGATGTGATCAATGATGTTAATATGGACCGGAGCCTCATGATGTTCACTAGTGATGTCTCTCTCCCAAAAGACGATAAAACAGCTATGTGAGGTAAACGAATTACAGCTGGGCAATTGACAGAACCATGAACGCAAACTAATGCTGACTACATTGCAAGAAAGGTTGAGGTTCAAAGCATGGGCGGTACGCCGAGGTAAGTAGACCGAAATCCATCTGCATCTACTACTAATCATCCACCTTGAGATATCTATACAGAACATCTCGCTGGTATTAAGTTGCGAGTCCCACCCATAGTGTAAACTCAAAGCAACAGACAACTGCATTAAAAGAACTTTGCATAAAGTAAATAATCCTTGCACCCGCGGGCACAAGCACCATTGTTTTCCCCCTTGTGGCAACAGCACATCCCCTAGACTCATGTTTCTGTCACTCAAGCTAGTCATCGAGGGGCATGAACCCACAATCAAGCATAACGTTCCCTCTTGGAGTCACTACCTATTACTTGGCCAAAGCAATAAATAACAACGGAGAACATGCAAGAATTACTTACGAACATAAATATAAAAGAGGTGAATCAAATATATTAATCAAGCACAATCTGAACATAATCTCATAATCCATCGGATCCCAGCAAACTCATCATAGCAACAGCATAAGGATTACATAGGTGCCTCGATCATGTAGGGCAGCTCACGAGGACTAATTAGTGAAGCACAAGAACGGGAGGAGAACATCACATAGCTACTGGTCATGGACTCATGGTCCAAGGGAGACTACTCACAACTCATCCGGGAGGCGTCCATGGTGGTGGAGAAGCTCCCGGTGGTGATCCTCCCCTCCGGCAGGGTGCCGGGAAGAGTTCTCCTGGTGCTCCCGATCTTGGAAGCGGCGGCGGCGGCGGAACAGAGATGAGATCGCGAAAAAGAGTTCCCGTCTCGAGGGTTTCGGGAGACGCTTTAAATATATGCCAAAGGGGGGCATCAGCGGAGCCTCGGGGGGCCCAGGCGCCCCCCCGGTGCGGCCCAGGGGGGG
>LR738711.1:940430147-940465333 GCA_902687465.1 Secale cereale
CCCCCCCCGGCTGTACTTCGGGCGCAAGGTAGCTTCTGGAACGCTGATTTTTTATATAATTTTTCTGGATTTTTCCTGGCAGTTCTCGTAATGTGAAAACCTGAAATACAAAAACAGCCGAAAATAGAAACTGGCACTGGGGTGCACTGAGTTAATAGGTTAGTCCAAATATGATCAAAAGTGTATGGAAGTGTATAAATAACATAGCAATATCACCCAAAAGAGGCATGGAGCAAGCAGAAATTATAGATACGTTTTGGACGTATCAATGATCGCTAAAGATCCTGAACTACCTACGAGTCAAACATAACCCCGCCGTGTTCTCTTCTCAAAGTAAAAATAGACAATCACGGTTACTCACACGGTTGTGTGTTTTATTTCGAATCCTCTGACAAGTTTTCTACAACCGGACATTAACAAATTCCAATCTGCCACATAACCGCGGGCACGGCTTTCGAAAGATCATAACCCTGCAGGGGTGTCCCAACTTAGCCCATCATAAGCTCACGATCTGCGGAGTCGCAACTCCAAAGTGGGAAGACCCGAGTGTTCTCGGAATCCCGTGCTCAAGATATTTCGACAAAGGTAAAACTAATCCAGCAAGACCTCCCGGCGTGCCGACACCCTGATAGTAGCCGCGCGTATCTCGTCTCAGGCCACGACCGGAAGGGTGATCCTACGGGAGCCAAACCTCGAGTTTCCCCGTGGTGGCCCCGCATAATCCCCGTTTGGGACCAACACCACCAGCACTGGCCCCCTGTTATGTAGAATTAAGAACCCGGGGACACGACCCCCTATGCAATTTAATTAATTAATTAAGTTTTATTATGAGGCAAATTAAAACCAATGTTGGGCCTTGATGGAAAAGTTTTAAGCAGTGCGAATTATCAAGGGGGGCCCATAAACCCCAACCATGTTAGGAACGCAAAATCAAGGAACATAATGCCGGTTTATCGGTTCTTAAGGTGGCATGAGTGGAACAAAACGCTAAGCAAAAGGCCAGGCCTTCCACCCAATGCCAAGTATATATGTGTTTTAATATATATAAGATATATTGTGATATTACAACAACAAGTTCCACCTTGGAGGAATCTTCATCTTCACCTGCAACTAACAACGCTATAAGAGGGGCTGAGCAAGCGGGTAACATAGCCAAACAACGGTTTGCTGGGAAGGTGTCAAAGGTTAGAGGTTTCATGGCAACAAGGAGAGGCTGACAAATAGATAGGTAGCGCGACATATAGCGATAGCATCGAGACAACTAGCATAGCAATGATAGTAAAGGTATCCAAGGTGACGGTCATCTTGCCTGAGATCCCGCAAGGAAGAAGAACGAGGCCATGAAGAAGTCGAAGAAGAAGCCGCGAAGACGAACCCATTGTAGTCGAACGAATCCTCACGATCGCAACGGAACAAGCACTAACGAGAAGAAGAAAGCAACACCACACCACTCAAGAACATGACAAGATGCTCAACCAAGTATGATGCAAGACAAGTCTATATGATGTAAAACATGGCAAGGGATGAAGCATACAAGAATAACATCACCCAACAAGTTTAAATGAGGCCGGAATCAACATATAACAATTCCGGTAAGTCCTCATATGCACATTTCGAAATTTGTCCAGATCTGAACAAACCTTATGTTCAAATTATTAAACATCAATTTAACATGCACCATGATGATCTACTCAAAATTCTAGTCAAGTTTCATATAAAGTTTATTTAATTCGGAGCTACGGCTTAGAAGATATGAGCAAAACAAGACAAACATGGCAAATATGCAAGATGCATCCAAAAACAAGCAAACACACTCCAAGCATGTAAACAACATGATATTATGCATTTTCAGGCAAAAACACTCAAGTTTCATATAAGACATGCTCAAAACGGAGCAACGGCCTAGAAGATATGAGCAAAACAAGTTACAATGCAAAGCTGAAGTTAACAACGACATAGCAACTTTGGAGCAAGGTATATTTATGCTACAACACCCAAACATGATAACAAAAGGCATGGATATGAAGTAGACATGATACTTAACAAGCATGAACTTAGAGCACACCCAAAAACTTGCTGGAACACAATTAAACAAGCTTGGCAAGATTCAATAAGTTTACTGATTCTCAGACATAGCCAAAATCTGGGAAGGCAAATACATCATCACGATGCTGCCTTCGGAGGCACAAAACAACAAGCATATCAACTCTACTAAGTATATAAAGATCATGGACATGTAATAGACATAGCATATATCAAACAACTCCATATGAGGCATGGATCAATAACAACAAGCTTCACCAAATTGATCATGCTGAAGACAGGCTGATAGAAACATTTTATAGCAACTTGAGAGCAAGAAATAAATAAGCTACAACAGGCCAAATATGAAAATAAGGGCATGGATGGATAGAGCATAACATGTATAACAAGACATGATCATTTGACATACTAAAACAGGCATGGATTTGAGTGAGGCATCAAGCCAACATAGCATCTGATACGTCCAAAACGTATCTATAATTTCTGCTTGCTCCATGCCTCTTTTGTGTGATATTGCTATGATATTTATGCACTTCCTTACACTTTTGATCATATTTGGACTAACCTATTAACTCAGTGCACCCCAGTGCCAGTTCCTGTTTTCTGCTGTTTTTCTATTTCAGGTTTCCCCCATATTAAAAGTGCCCTAAAAATTCCTGGAAAAATACAGGAAAAATAAACGTGTCGGGAGCTTCCGGAAAAACCAAGGTAGGGCCAGAGGGGAGCCGGGGGTGGCCCAGGCGGCCACCCGGCGTGGCCCCACCCCTGGCCGCGCCAGGGGGCGCCTGGGGCCCCACCTCCGCCTCTGGTGACCCCCTTTGGCATATATATTGCACGCGTCGCGAAACCCTCGAGGACGGAACCCTTTTTCGTGATCTCATCTCTGTTCCGCCGCCGCCGCGCTTCCAAGATCGGGAGCACCAGGAGAACTCTTCCCGGCACCCTGCCGGAGGGGAGGATCACCACCGGGAGCTTCTCCACCACCATGGACGCCTCCCGGATGAGTTGTGAGTAGTCTCCCTTGGACCATGGGTCCATGACCAGTAGCTATGTGATGTTCTGCTCCCCACTTTGTTCTTCATGGATTAGACCTCGTGAGCTGCCCTACATGATCGAGGCACATATGTAATCTTTATGTTGTTGCTATGCTGAGTTTGCTCGGATCCGATGGATTATGAGATTATGTTCAGATTGTGTGTGAGTAATATATTTGATTCACCTCTTTTATATTTATGTTCTTGAGTAATTCTTGCATGTTCTCCGTTGCTATTTATTGCTTTGGCCGAGTAGTAGGTAGTAACTCCAAGAGGGAACGTTATGCTTGATTGTGGGTTCATGCCCCTCGATGACTAGTTTGAGTGACAGAAACATGAGTCTAGGGGATGTGCTGTTGCCACAAGGGGGAAAACAACGGTGCTTGTACTTGCGGGTGCAAGGATTGTTTACTTTACGCAAAGTTCTTTTAATGCAGTTGTCTGTTGCTTTGAGTTTATATTTTGGGTGGGACTCGCAACTTAATACCAGCGAGATGTTCTGGATAGATATCTCAAGGTGGATGATTAGTAGTAGATGCAGATGGATTTCGGTCTACTTGCCTCGGCGTACCGCCCATGCTTTTGAGCCTCTACCTTTCTTTACAGCATAGTTAGCATTGGTTTGCGCACATAATCTTGTCAATTGCCCAGCTGTAATTTGTTTACCTCGCTTAGCTATTTTATCGTCTTTTGGGAGAGAGACATCACTAGTGAACATCATGGGACCCCGGTCCATATTACCATCACTGATCACACCCGCTATTTACTTCCTGTTCTTATTTACTAGTTGCAGTCATACCTATCACTATTATCTCTTGCGTTTGATCCTTTGTAAACGACAAGGCCGGAGGGATTGACAAACTCTCTGTACTCGTTGGGAGCAAAGTTATTTGTATCTGTGTGCAGGTCCTATCAACCAGAAGTTTCTGACGCTATTGACACCTTCTTGTCGACCCTCGGAGTCTCACGGGATTCAATCCTTGGTATCTTTGCCAAGGGAAATTTGCCGCTACGCTACATCTCAAACCTTCCACTTAGGGTAACCAACGAGGGGCGAGAAGCCATCAAGCAAGTTTTCTGGTGCCGTTGCCGGGGACTCCACTCTTCAAGATAGGGGAGTTGCACGCTATCTTTTATCTTTGCTTTTTAGTCTTCTTATTTTACCTTTCAGTTTTTGCTTTAGTGTCTTCTATCAAAAATCACAAAAATAGTTATCTTGCTTGCTGCTATGGGTTCCACCGAGAACACCAAGTTGTGTGACTTCACTAGTCATAACAACGATGACTTTATCTGCACGCCTATTACTACACCTGCCACTTCAGCACCCTCTTATGAAATTAAACCTGCTTTACTGAACCTAGTTATGAAAGTTCAATTCTCCGGTGCTGGAGATGATGCTGCTTTGCACTTAAATAATTTTGTTGAACTCTGTGATATGCAAAAGTACCGAGAAGTAGATGGTGATATTGTTAAGCTTAAGCTTTTTCCTTTCTCCTTGGGAGGAGGAGCTAAAATCTGGTTTCAATCCTTGCCTAGGAATAGCATAGATTCTTGGGACAAGTGCAAGGATGCCTTTATTGGGAAGTACTATCCCCCTGCTAAAATTATCCAACTAAGGAGTAACATAATGAATTTTAAACAATTGGATAATGAACACATTGCCCAAGCTTGGGAACGCATGAAATCTCTTGTCAAGAACTGCACTACTCATGGTTTGACTACTTGGATGGTTATCCAAACTTTTTATGCAGGCTTAAACTTTACCTCGCGGAACTTGTTAGATTCGGCCGTGGGAGGAACCTTTATGTCAACTATACTTGGTGCTGCCATGAAACTTCTCGATGAGATGATGACCAATTATTCCCAATGGCACACCGAACGCACTCCAACAGGTAGGAAGGTAAACTCTGTCGAGGAGATTTCCTCCCTAAATGAAAAAGTTGACTTGATCATGTCTCTACTTTCCAAGCAATCTTCTATTGATCCTCATGATGTTCCTTTAAATTCTTTGATTGCTCAAGATCAAGTAGATGTGAACTTTATCTCTAGAAACAATTTCAATAACAATGCTTATAGGAGTAATTTTGGTAGCAACCCTAGACCGTTCCCCTCTAATTCCTATGGGAACAACAATGCTTATCCTAGCACCAAGAATTCCACCCCTAGAGATAGAGACATGCCTAGCTATGAGAAACTTCTAGAAATAGAGAAGGCCACTAAGAACTACATGCACACCCAATATGAACAAAACAAGACCTTCTCGAGGTAAGTAGATGAGCATACCGCTATCTTGCAAGACATTGGTAGACAACTGGAGAGCCTAAATATTGAGATTTCTAACCTCCAGACTAGGCTCACCATCACTGAGACCCAAGTTTCCAATATGTCCCACACACAAGCCACTTTGATAAACCAAATGGCAGCTAAACCTGAAGTGGTTGCACCCCTGAAGGAGGAAGAAGATAGAATTAAGAGCCTTCCTACCCACCACACTGTTGCTACTATCCAAGTTGTTGAGGATATCCAAACTCTTAGCACCCAATGCACTCCTAGTCCCATTGGACCTATTAATGGTGATGCTATGACCTCAACCATAGAAGAAGAAACTCCTATGACCATAGAAGCTACCAAACAAGTGAGCCTAAAGGACACCACTACCACTTTACTTGATAGTAGTGACCTTTATTTTGATAATTGCACCCTTTCTGAAGTTATTAGTTTTCTTCACAAGATGTCTAGAGATCCCCACACTAGCACACTTAATCTTGCCTTCACAGAGCATATCACTAATGCTCTCATCAAAGCTAGGGAGGAGAAGCTTAGGGTAGAAGCCTCCATACCTAGAAAGCTAGAAGATAGTTGGGATCCTATGATTAAAATTAAGTTGAATAACTTCTCTTGCTATGCTTTATGTGATGTTGGAGCTAGTACCTCCGTTATGCCCAAAAGAATATATGATATGTTTCAATTGAAATCTTTTGATCCTTGTTCTTTTGGGGTTCGTCTTGTTGATTCTTCCGTAAAGAAACCTCTGGGGAAGATCGACGATGTTCTTATCATTGTCAATGACAATTATGTTCCCGTTGATTTTACTATTATGGATATTGAATGTGAACCTTCATGTCCAATTATTTTGGGACGTCCTTTTCTTCGCACCGTTGGTGCTATCATTGACATGAAAGAGGGGAATATAAAATTCCAATTCCCTCTCAAGAAAGGAATGGAACACTTCCCTAGAAAGAAAATTAAGTTGCCTTTTGAGTCCGTTATACGGGCTAGCTATTCTTTTACTCTTGATAAAACTTGATCTTCTACTTTTTGCATCATGCCTAGCTTAAAGGCATAAAAGAAAGCGCTTTTGGGAGGCAGCCCACAACGAATTAGGTTTTATTTTTGCTTTTGTTGTGTCTTGATGTTTGTTACTACAGTAGCATCATCATTGTATCTTTTCTTGTCAGCTTTGTGACAAGTTTAGCCTCCGATTGCAAGAAAGTTCAAAAGTTGCGACGTGCAGTCCAGAAAACAGATTCTGTCCTTGGACAGAAACATTCGTATAAAATCACCAGATCATCTTTTTGATCTGAATTTTTTTGACAGCGTGATCTA
The DNA here is from genome assembly GCA_902687465.1 of Secale cereale. NCBI lineage: Eukaryota > Viridiplantae > Streptophyta > Magnoliopsida > Poales > Poaceae > Secale > Secale cereale. The sequence goes on from LR738711.1 coordinate 940,436,831, forward strand.
TAGAATTGGCTTTCGGCCTTCTGTTCTGAGTTTTTTGATTTGAGTTGCAGAAGTGCCCCAAAAAAATTATTTACTACCTGCTGGTCTGTTTTTCACAGATTCTGTCCTGTTTTGCCTTTTCTTCGTTTTGCAAACCTTGAGCTTGCTTTTTCTTTGCAAAAACCTTTTGGCAATCTTGAGAAACAGTGGCTCTTCAAGATTATCCTTATTTCCAGTAGGGAAAAATTATTTTATTATGGGTACTAACCTCGCTAATCAGATTATGATGAGTTATGTATGAAGGGAGTTTTCAAGTGTGCGAGGGAAGATGATAAAAAGATTCAGGAGGGTCAAACGCTCAAGCTTGGGGATGCCCCCATGCACCCCCAAGAAATATTCAAGAAGACTCAAGCGTGTAAGCTTGGGGATGCCCCCGTGCATCCCCTTCTCCATCAACAATTATCAGTTCGTCTTTCGTTCCGCTATATTTTAATCACTTCATGCGTTATGTGCTATGCTTGGAGCGTCTTGCTTTTAGTTTCCTTTTTAGTTTTCTTTAGCTTTGCTTGCTGTTCATAACGAGTTAGAACCCAGCTTTCTTTGTGTGGGAGAGAAACACGCTCCAGTTCAACCTAGAACACAACATAGGATTTTCATGCTTATCTTTGCTGTGTGTGTTCTTTGTCTTTCCATAGCTACTGTCATGTTTAGCTCTTAGTTTTCATGCTTTTCTTTTTAAAGAGCTTTTGTTTAGTTGGTTGCTGAACTCTCTTGAGTTTTCATGTTTATATTGTTAAGAGAGTTTGTCTGTTGCACTGAGTTGTGTGTCTTAACTTAAAGTAGGTAATTGAGGTTGCTATTTAATTTTAGGGACAATTACATTTGAGCCCCTAGTTGTGTCACACCCGTGTGTTTTGCCCCTAAATTCAAAAAACCCTCGTTTTTGTCCAAGCTCGTTTGCTCCTCTTATCCTTTTGCCCTTTGACCGTTTGACCGCAACTTTGAAAACTTCATAACAAATTCACACTAACTCAGAAAAATGCAAATAAGATATCAAAATGTCCGAAATAACATCACCCATAAGTGCATGTCATTTGCATTCATGACAACAATGCTGAAAAGTCTATACCTCAGTTTGAGATTATATGATTGTTTTTTGGATTTTCAACACCTTTGTCATGAATGCAAATGCCGTGCACATATAGGTGATGTTTTTCCGAACATTTTGATATCTTATATACATTTTTCTGAGTTAGTATGAATTCATTATGATGTTTTGAAAGTTATGGTCAAACGGTCAAAGGGCAAAAGCATAAGCAGAGCAAACAAACTTAGGCAGAAACGAGGGTTTTTTGAATTTAGGGGTAAAACACACGTGTGTGACACAACTAGGGGCTCAAATGTAATTGTCCCTTAATTTTAGTAGTAACTTGGAATAGTTTTGAGGTATTGCCATGAGTAATGTCTGAACTTTTGGTGACAAGAGCTTTAGCCTATTAGTGATAGATGTCGTATTTTGGGCAATCCGTGTTTATTTTCGAAAACCTACAAAATAGTTGAGAACTTTAGCTACTAAATGGATCACTAATCTTTGGAGGGATCGAATATTAGAGTACACTCACATATCATGAGTCGAGGATGCACAAGGATAACCAAAATCCCATACACTCCTCCTTGGGGTACTTGTCTCTTTGAGAACCTCCTAATTAGATTGAGAGTTACCGATAATAAGTGCATGAGTTCTTCGGACTAATGTGAGTACTCGAAGGTTGACACTTCCACCTAACCATATTTTTCTAGCCTCTTCGGTACCGTGCATTGCCCTTTCTCACCTCGAGAGTTGGCGCATACTTCGCCGGTGCATCCAAATCCTTGGCACGATACGCTATGTCATCATAAGCCTCATTATATCCTTCCTCAAAACAGCCACCATACCTACCTATTAAGGCATTTCCATAGCCTTTCCGAGATACATTGCCATGCAACATCCATCCTCTCATGACTTGATCCTCATGTCATACATGCTTTTTGCTTGATCGATGAGCCGCATGCTAGTTGGGCCTTGCCCTAATCATTGCTACATGACGCGCTAGTATCATTGCATATCCTGCTACACTGGCAGAGGCATACATTTGCATACATCATGATTGTTTCATTTTCTTTATGTTGAGTACTTTTGTAAAGTGTGAAAGATCTTCTATACTTCTTGTAATACATAGAGTGTTGCCCCTAAAGTGAGGGAAAGATCCCAAAGAGGACAAATCAAAAGATCCCAAAGAGGACAAAATCAAAAGATCCCAAAGAGGACAAATGAGAGATAAATAGAAAGAGCCATTGAGGCCACAAAATAAAAAAAATAGAAAAAAAGAGAAAAAGAAATAAAAAGAGAGAAGGGGGCACACTACTATTTTCTTTTGAGAGATCCACACTCGTACTACATCTTATACCTTGTACTCCATAGAGATTATCATTCATGCATATAGCTATGTGGGGACCTTTACACTATAGAACTTGGCTTGTATATTCCAATGATGAGCCTCCTCAAAAGAGCTCTAGGTCTTCTTGAGCAAGAAAGTTGGATGCACCCCCACTAGTTCCATTGGAGAGCTTACCTTAGCTCATATGTGCATCCGTTGCATGGCAATCCCTACTCCTCACATCATATCTATCATTTGGCTTTCTCTCACCGATGATTGTCCTCATTGATGTGAGCCTTTCACACCTTTTTTTGTCTTCCCCCTCTATCATTTTTCTCTCTTTGCCATCCTAAGTGTCGACTTTCTTGTTTACGCTCATCCATTGCATGAGTGCTCAAAATATCGAAAGGGAGTGGATCATTTGGACTTGTACCTGGCTGACGGTCTGGGGATGAGTCAAGATAAGATTCCAAAGAAGACCAAGTGTAAAAATTTAGTAGATTAAGTTCTCAACAATACAAAAACTATGTTTTACTCTCATATATCCCTATCCCCTTTCTTGCACGCAAACACCATTTGGAGACATTCGAGTCACGGACAGCGAGAGCTTTTGCACCTTTATGTTCTTATGTTACTTATTACAATGCTAATATAGACTCTTGCTTGTTATGACTTGAATTGAATTACATGCCTTGATTGCTTTACTTAAAAGTTCTTATATGGTTGATAGGACGTCACCACAGAAATTATGCTTGTTATCATTTACCTACTCGAGGACGAGCAGGAATTAAGCTTGGGGATGTTGATACGTCCAAAACGTATCTATAATTTCTTCTTGCTCCATGCCTCTTTTGTGTGATATTGCTATGATATTTATGCACTTCCATACACTTTTGATCATATTTGGACTAACATATTAACTCAGTGCACCCCAGTGCCAGTTCCTGTTTTCTGCTGTTTTTCTATTTCAGGTTTCCCCCATATTAAAAGTGCCCTAAAAATTCCGGGAAAAATACAGGAAAAATCAGCGTGTCGGGAGCTTCCGGAAAAACCAAGGCAGGGCCAGAGGGGAGCCGGGGGTGGCCCAGGCGGCCACCCGGCGCGGCCCCACCCCTGGCCGCGCCAGGGGGGCGCCTAGGGCCCCACCTCCGCCTCTGGTGACCCCCTTTGGCATATATATTGCACGCGTCCCGAAACCCTCGAGGACGGAACCCTTTTTTGCGATCTCATCTCTGTTTCGCCGCCGCCGCGCTTCCAAGATCGGGAGCACCAGGAGAACTCTTCCCGGCACCCTGCGGAGGGGAGGATCACCACCGGGAGCTTCTCCACCACCATAGACGCCTCCCGGATGAGTTGTGAGTAGTCTCCCTTGGACCATGGGTCCATGACCAGTAGCTATGTGATGTTCTCCTCCCCTCTTTGTTCTTCATGGATTAGACCTCGTGAGCTGCCCTACATGATCGAGGCACATATGTAATCTTTATGTTGTTGCTATGCTGAGTTTGCTGGGATCCGATGGATTATGAGATTATGTTCAGATTGTGTGTGAGTAATATATTTGATTCACCTCTTTTATATTTATGTTCTTGAGTAATTCTTGCATGTTCTCCGTTGCTATTTATTGCTTTGGCCGAGTAGTAGGTAGTAACTCCAAGAGGGAACGTTATGCTTGATTGTGGGTTCATGCCCCTCGATGACTAGTTTGAGTGACAGAAACATGAGTCTAGGGGATGTGCTGTTGCCACAAGGAGGAAAACAACGGTGCTTGTACTTGCGGGTGCAAGGATTGTTTACTTTACGCAAAGTTCTTTTAATGCAGTTGTCTGTTGCTTTGAGTTTACACTTTGGGTGGGACTCGCAACTTAATACCAGCGAGATGTTCTGGATAGATATCTCAAGGTGGATGATTAGTAGTAGATGCAGATGGATTTCGGTCTACTTGCCTCGGCGTATCGCCCATGTTTTTGAGCCTCTTCCTTTCTTTACAACATAGTTAGCATTGGTTTGCGCACATAATCCTGTCAATTGCCCAGCTGTAATTTGTTTACCTCGCTTAGCTGTTTTATCATCTTTTCGGAGAGAGACATCACTAGTGAACATCATGGGACCCCGTTCCATATTACCATCACTGATCACACCCACTATTTACTTCCTGTTCTTATTTACTAGTTGCAGTCATACCTATCACTATTATCTCTTGCGTTTGATCCTTTGTAAACGACAAGGCCGGAGGGATTGACAACCTCTCTGTACTCGTTCGGAGCAAAGTTATTTGTATCTGTGTGCAGGTCCTGTCAAGCAGAAGTTTCTGACGCTATTGACACCTTCTTGTCGACCCTCGGAGTCTCACGGGATTCGATCCTTGGTATCTTTGCCAAGGGAAATTTGCCGCTACGCTACATCTCAAACCTTCCACTTGGGGTAACCAATGAGGGGCGAGAAGCCATCAGCATCAGGTTTAACAGTTTTAGACTTAGCAGTTTTTAACAAGTCCCAGGAAACAACAACAGCGAGTAGGCTACTTTACAAGCTTGTTGCAAACACCACAAGGCATATCATGAAAAGTGGATTGCACCACAACAAAGATGGCATGATTGTGCTTGTAAAACATATTGACATGTGGCATAAAAGACAAACACACCAATAGCTATGAACAAGTCAAATCATCATCTCATAACAAGTTTCAGCACTTAACAGCCACATGCACTTTTGCAACAGAGATTAACATGGCAATTTGACACCTAACATGAATGCCACATCAACCATCATGTAGAGCACTTTACAATGAATATTTTGACATATCACACACTCCATTTGGACCAACATGCACAAAGTTATCATCACCACAACCATGCAACAAAATTACAGTTAACAGCAGTTTTAAACATATAGCACTTTTGCAATGATTATTAGGCCATCAAGATGAACTCAGACAAGCATGCCACAGTACGACATTATGAAGAGCATATCACAACGAACATTTTGACATATTATATGCTTCATTTGGACCAACACACAAAAAGATACAGCCACCCAAAGTATGCAACATGATTACATTTTTCTAGGACTTAGTGGAAAACAACCTCGGGTCGGGTGGACATGTCCAAAGTGGAGCGGACGTGTCCGTTGGTGCTGGCTCCTGGGTCCACCTGGTAGTGACACGGGTGAGGAGGAGGTCGGACATTGTCCAGGCAACTCCGGACATGTCCGGCACGACTTGTACAACCGGATCTGGACGCAGGGTCAACGCCGACTGGAGCTGCATGCCGGTGAGCTCGGCGAGGCGCCGGGGACGGCGGAGAGGAGCTCCGGTGGCCGGGGATCGATGGATCCGGGTCGGCGCCGTCTGGATCCATCGCAGGGAGGACGGGGGCCGATCGGAAGGACGACGGCGTCGCGGGTGGCCGGAGCAGTACGAGGGCGGAGCTGCGCCGGCAAGGGACGCAGCCGGGACGAATCCGGGCGGCTTCGGTCGCCGGCAGGACGGAGGGGAACCGAGGCGGGCAAGTCGGGCCACGGGGTCGAAGGCGGCGGTGGAGGCAGAGAGGTGAGGCACCGAGGAGAACGGCGGCGGAGGCTCGCGGTGCTCCGGTGGCACGAGGCGGCGGCAAGGAGGAGCCAGGTGAGCGGGGCGCTGATGGCTTCTCGCCCCTCGTTGGTTACCCCAAGTGGAAGGTTTGAGATGTAGCATAGCAGCAAGTTTCCCTTGGCAAAGGTACCAAGGATCGAATCCCGTGAGACTCCGAGGGTCGACAAGAAGGTGTTAACGGCGCCAGAAACTTAGCAGTTGACAGGACCTGCACACAGATACAAATAACTTTGCTCCCAGCGAGTAAAGAGAGGTTGTCAATCCCTCCGGCCTTGTCGTTTACAAAGGATCAAACACAAGAGATAATAATGATAGGTATGACTGCAACTAGAAAATAAAGACAGGAAGTAAATAGCGGGTGTGATCAGTGATGGTAATATGGACCGGGGTCCCATGATGTTCACTAGTGATGTCTCTCTCCCAAAAGACGATAAAACAGCAAAGCGAGGTAAACAAATTACAGCTGGGCAATTGACAGGATTATGTGCGCAAACCAATGCTAACTATGCTGTAAAGAAAGGTAGAGGCTCAAAAGCATGGGCGGTACGCCAAGGCAAGTAGACCGAAATCCATCTGCATCTACTACTAATCATCCACCTTGAGATATCTATCCAGAACATCTCGCTGGTATTAAGTTGCGAATCCCACCCATAGTGTAAACTCAAAGCAACAGACAACTGCATTAAAAGAACTTTGCGTAAAGTAAACAATCCTTGCACCCGCAAGTACAAGCACCGTTGTTTTCCCCCTTGTGGCAACAGCACATCCCCTAGACTCATGTTTCTGTCACTCAAACTAGTCATCAGGGGGCATGAACCCACAATCAAGCATAACGTTCCCTCTTGGAGTTACTACCTACTACTTGGCCAAAGCAATAAACAGCAACTGAGAGCATGCAAGAATTACTCAAGAACATAAATATAAAAGAGGTGAATCAAATATATAACTCACACACAATCTGAACATAATCTCATAATCCATCGGATCCCAGCAAACTCAGCATAGCAATAGCAAAAATATTACATATGTGCCTCGATCATGTAGGGCAGCTCACGAGGTCTAAACCATGAAGAACAAAGAGGGGAGGAGAACATCACATAGCCACTGGTCATGGACCCATGGCCCAAGGTGAACTACTCACGACTCATCCGGGAAGCATCCATGGTGGTGGAGAAGCTCCCGGTGGTGGTTCTCCCCTCCGGCAGGGTGCCGGGAAGAGTTCTCCTGATGCTCCCGATCTTGGAAGCACTGCGGCGGCGGAAGAGAGGCGAAATCGTAAAAAAGGGTTCCGTCCTCGAGGGTTTCGGGACGCGAGGAATATATATGCGAAGGGGGGTCACCAGAGGCGGAGAGGGGGCCCCAGGCGCCCCCCTGGCGCGGCCAGGGGTGGGGCCGCGCCGGGTGGCCACCTGGGCCACCCCTGGCACCCCTCTGGCCCTGCTTTGGTTTTTCTCGAAGCTTCCTGTACGCTGATTTTTCCTGTATTTTTCCCGGAATTTTTGGAGCACTTTTAATATGGGGGAAAACTGAAATAGAAAAACAGCAGAAAACAGGAACTGGCACTGTGGTGCACTGAGTTAATAAGTTAGTCCAAAGATGATCAAAAGTGTATGGAAGTGCATAAATATCATAGCAATATCACACAAAAGAAACATGGAGCAAGCAGAAATTATAGATACGTTTTGGACGTATCAACATCCCCAACCTTAATTCATGCTCGTCCTCGAGTAGGTAAATGATAAAAAAGCATAATTTCTGTGGTGACATGCTATCAACCATATAAGAACTTTTAAGTAAAGCAATCAAGGCATGTAATTCAATTCAAGTCATAACAAGCAAGAGTCTATATTAGCATTGTAACAAGCAACATAAGAACATAAAGGTGCAAGAGCTCTCGCTGTCCGTGACTCGAATGTCTCCAAATGGTGTTTGCGTGCAAGAAAGGGGATAGGGATATATGCGAGAGTAAAACATAGTTTTTGTGTTGTTGAGAACTTAATCTAATAAAGTTTCACACTTGGTCTTCTTTGGAATCTTATCTTGACTCATCCCCAGACCGTCAGCCAGGTACAAGTCAAAATTATCCACTCCCTTTTGATATTTTGAGCACTCATGCAATGGATGAGCGTAAGCAAGAAAGTCGACACTTAGGATGGCAAAGAGAGAAAAATGATGAAGGGGGAAGACAAAAAAGGTGTGAAAGGCTCACATCAATGAGGACAATCATAGGCGAGAGAAAGCCAAATGATAGATATGATGTGAGGAGTAGGGATTGCCATGCAACGGATGCACATATGAGCTAAGGTAAGCTCTCCAATGGAACTAGTGGGGGTGCATCCAACTTGCTTGCTCAAGAAGACCTAGAGCTCTTTTGAGGAGGCTCATCATTGGAATATACAAGCCAAGTTCTATAGTGTGAAGGTCCCCACATAGCTATATGCATGAATGATAATCTCTATGGAGTACAAGGTATAAGATGGAGTACGAGTGTGGATCTCTCAAAAGGAATAGTAGTGTGCCCTCTTCTCTCTTTTTATTTCTTTTTTCCTTTTTTCTATTTTTTTTATTTTTTTGTGGCCTCAATGGCTCTTTCTATTTAACTCTCATTTGTCCTCTTTGGGATCTTTTGATTTTGTCCTCTTTGGGATCTTTTCCTCACTTTAGGGGCAACACTCTATTTATTACAAGAAGTATAGAAGATCTTTCACACTTTACAAAAGTACTCAACATAAAGAAAATGAAACTATCATGATGTATGCAAATGTACGCCTCTGCAAGTGTAGCAGGATATGCAATGATACTAGCGCATCATGTAGCAATGATTAGGGCAAGGCCCAACTAGCATGCGGCTCATCGATCAAGCAAAAAGCATGTATGACATGAAGATCAAGTCATGAGAAGATGGATGTTGCATGGCAATGTATCTCGGAAAGGCTATGGAAATGCCTTGATAGGTAGGTATGGTGGCTGTTTTGAGGAAGGATATAATGATTCTTATGATGACAGAGCGTATCGTGCCAAGGATTTGGATGCACCGGCGAAGTATGCGCCAACTCTCGAGGTGAGAAAGGGCAATGCACGGTACCGAAGAGGCTAGAAAAATATGGCTAGGTGGAAGTGTCAACTTTCGAATACTCACATTAGTCCGAAGAACTCATGCACTTATTATCGGTAACTCTCAATCTAATTAGGAGGTTCACAAAGAGACAAGTACCCCGAGGAGGAGTGTATGGGTGTTTGGTTATCCTTGCGCATCCTCGGCTCATGGTACGTGAGTGTACTCTAATATTCGATCCCTCCAAAGATTAGTGATCCATTTAGTAGCTAAAGTTCTCAACTATTTGTAGGTTTTCAAAAATAAACACGGATTGCCCAAAATACGACATCTATCACTAATAGGCTAAAGCTCTTGACACCAAAAGTTCGGACATTACCCATGGCAATACCTCAAAACTATTGCAAGTTACTACTAAAATTAAATAGCAACCTCAATTACCTACTTTAAGTTAAGACACACAACTCAGTGCAACAGGCAAACTCTCTTAACAAGATAAACATGAAAACTCAAGAGAGTTCAGCAACCAACTAAACAAAAGCTCTTTAAAAAGAAAAGCATGAAAACTAAGAGCTAAACATGACAGCAGCTATGGAAAAGACAAAGAACACACACAGCAAAGATAAGCATGAAAATCCTATGTTGTGTTCTAGGTTGAAGTGGAGCGTGTTTCTCTCCCACACAAAGAAAGCTGGGTTCTAACTTGTTATGAACAGCAAGCAAAGCTAAAGAAAACTAAAAAGGAAACTAAGAGCAAGATGCTCCAAGCATAGCACATAACACATGAAGTGATAATTATAGTGGAACGAAAGACAAACTGATAATTGTTGATAGATAAGGGGATGCATGGGGGCATCCCCAAGCTTAGACGCTTAAGTCTTCTTGAATATTTCTTGGGGGTGCATGGAGGCATCCCCAAGCTTGAGCGTTTAACCCTCCTGAATCTTCTTTTATCATCTTCCCTCGCACACTTGAAAACTCCCTTCATACATAACTCATCATAATCTGATTAGCGAGGTTAGTACCCACAATAAAATAACTTTTCCCTACTGGAAATAAAGATAATCTTGAAGAGCTACTGTTTCTCAAGATTGCCAAAAGGTTTTTGCAAAGAAAAAGCAAGCTCAAGGTTTGCAAATCGAAGAAAAGGCAAAACAGGACAGAATCTGTGAAAAACAGACCAGCAGGTAGTAAATAATTCTTTCGGGGCACTTCTGCAACTCAAATAAAAAAACTCGGAACAGACGCCCGAAAGCCAATTGTATAGAGCACGCTGTCAAAAAAATTCAGATCAAAAAGATGATCTGGTGATTTTATTCGAATTTTTCTGTCCAAGGACAGAATCTGTTTTCTGGACAGCAAGTCACAACTTTTGAACTTTCTTGCAATCGGAGGCTAAACTTGGCACAAAGCTGAAAAGAAAAGATACAATGATGATGCTACTGTAGTAACAAACATCAAGACACAACAAAAAGCAAAAAATAAATCCTAATTCGTTGTGGGCTGCCTCCCAAAAGCGCTTTCTTTTATGCCTTTAAGCTAGGCATGATGCAAAAAGATCAAGTTGTATCAATTGAACCATCATCAAGATCATCAAAAAGCTCTTCAATAGTACAACTAGTCTTAAGAGGACATTCAAATAAAGGCCTAGTAAAGATACTTCTAGGGAGAAAACCAAAAGGTGGAAAGTCAATGGGAGATTCATTTATAAATTTATCAAAGAGAGGTATTTCTTCCAAAGTTTTCACAGTTTCAACCCCTTTGGCAATAGATGGATTACTTTTGGAACGAGGAGCCTTTGGAACGTAAACGAACTTAGGTTCCTTCTTTGCCGGAGTTTCTACCTTTTTGGCTTTGATTGAGGAGAAAGTAGTTCCTAAAGTGTCAAAGATTTCCTCAATCTTGTCTATCCTAGAAGAATCCAAGTCATGGGATTTGATGGTCTCCAAAGTTTTGAGAATTTTATGCATGGAGCTATCAAGCCTATTCAAATTCCCTTGGATCTTATGGTCCAACTCATTTATCTTATTAATGCTTGGCATCTCTAGCTCTATCTTTTCAAGTTTTTTCATAATGTGAGCTAGGGTAATGTCCTCTTGAATGCTAACAACAGGGGGATTTCCAACAAGATTTTCCATAATACTAAGAGATTCCCAAACTGGGGCTTCTAGGAAATTTCCATTGATAGCAGAATCTAGAATAAACCTATTCCAAGAAGTAATTCCAATATAAAAATTTCTAAGCAGGATAGTAGTAGATTGCTTCTTGGTGGCTCTTTTTTGAGAATCATTAATTCTATACCAAGCATCCTTTAGACTTTCATCACCTCTTTGTTTAAAGGTGAGCACTTCTGCCTCACCAAAGGCAAAAGGACCAGACATAATGCCAACTAAAAGCGAGATAACTATTTTTGTGATTTTTGGTAAGGGACACTAAAGCAAAAACTGAAAGGTAAACTAACAAGACTAAGAAGCAAAGATAAAAGATAGCGTGCAACTCCCCTATCTAGAAGAGTGGAGTCCCCGGCAACGGCGCCAGAAACTTTGCTTGATGGCTTCTCGCCCCTCGTTGGTTACCCCAAGTGGAAGGTTTGAGATGTAGCGTAGCAACAAGTTTCCCTTGGCAAAGGTACCAAGGATCGAATCCCGTGAGACTCCGAGGGTCGACAAGAAGGTGTTAACGGCGCCAGAAACTTAGCAGTTGACAGGACCTGCACACAGATACAAATAACTTTGCTACCAACGAGTACAGAGAGGTTGTCAATCCCTCCGGCCTTGTCGTTTACAAAGGATCATACACAAGAGATAATAATGATAGGTATGACTGCAACTAGGAAATAAAGACAGGAAGTAAATAGCGGGTGTGATCAGTGATGGTAATATGGACCGGGGTCCCATGATGTTCACTAGTGATGTCTCTCTCCCAAAAGATGATAAAACAGCAAAGCGAGGTAAACAAATTACAGCTGGGCAATTGACAGGATTATGTGCGCAAACCAATGCTAACTATGCTGTAAAGAAAGGTAGAGGCTCAAAAGCATGGGCGGTATGCCAAGGCAAGTAGACCGAAATCCATCTGCATCTACTACTAATCATCCACCTTGAGATATCTATCCAGAACATCTCGCTGGTATTAAGTTGCGAATCCCACCCATAGTGTAAACTCAAAGCAACAGACAACTGCATTAAAAGAACTTTGCGTAAAGTAAACAATCCTTGCACCCGCAAGTACAAGCACCGTTGGTTTCCCCCTTGTGGCAACAGCACATCCCCTAGACTCATGTTTCTGTCACTCAAACTAGTCATCAGGGGGCATGAACCCACAATCAAGCATAATGTTCCCTCTTGGAGTTACTACCTACTACTGGCCAAAGCAATAAACAACAATGGAGAACATGCAAGAATTACTCAAGAACATAAATATAAAAGAGGTGAATCAAATATATTACTCACACACAATCTGAACATAATCTCATAATCCATCGGATCCCAGCAAACTCAGCATAGCAACAGCAGAAATATTACATATGTGCCTCGATCATGTAGGGCAGCTCACGAGGTATAAACCATGAAGAACAAAGAGGGGAGGAGAACATCACATAGCTACTGGTCATGGACCCATGGTCCAAGGTGGACTACTCACGACTCATCCGGGAAGCGTCCATGGTGGTGGAGAAGCTCCCGGTGGTGGTTCTCCCCTCCGGCAGGGTGCCGGGAAGAGTTCTCCTGATGCTCCCGATCTTGGAAGCGCTGCGGCGGCGGAACAGAGGCGAGATCGTAAAAAAGGGTTCCGTCCTCGAGGGTTTCGGGACGCGAGGAATATATATGCGAAGGGGGGTCACCAGAGGCGGAGAGGGGGCCCCAGGCGCCCCCCTGGCGCGGCCAGGGGTGGGGCCGCGTCGGGTGGCCGCCTGGGCCACCCCTGGCACCCCTCTGGACCTGCTTTGATTTTTCTCGAAGCTTCCTGTACGTTGATTTTTCCTGTATTTTTCCCGAAATTTTTGGAGCACTTTTAATATGGGGGAAAACTGAAATAGAAAAACAGCAGAAAAAAGGAAATGGCACTGTGGTGCACTGAGTTAATAGGTTAGTCCAAATATGATCAAAAGTGTATGGAAGTGCATAAATATCATAGCAATATCACACAAAAGAAGCATGGAGCAAGCAGAAATTATAGATACGTTTTGGACGTATCAGGCGCTCGGGCTCGGGGGCGGAGCGAGTCGGGCTCAGGGACGGGCCCCGATGGGCTTGACGGATTTGCCCCAGGCCCGGGCGGGCCGCGGCGGCGGGGGAGTTGGCCAGGACGTGTGGCGCGCCTGGATTGGCATGGGGAGACTGATGTGGCGGCGGCTGGCTGATGGCTGGCCGCCAAGTGGCGGCGGGGTGGTGGCTGGGCGCGTATTTTGAGGAGGGAGTGGGAGGTGGCGGCGGCTGCAGGTTAGGGAAGGGTTGGGCTAGGTTTAGACTAGGGGATGCCCAAAAATGGACATGGGGGTGTTTAAGTAGGGTAAATGGCTAGGTTTAGGGGGGTTTGGGGGTGTTTCGGGCCCTCAGATGCCGATCAGACGGCTCCGGTTGCGAGAGGAGTTAGGAGAGGCCTAGTGGGCTGGATGTGGATATCCAAGAGGTGTCGGGCTGCGAGGAGAGAAGGGAAAAGAGGCCCGCGGGGTTTTCGGAGACCGAAAATGTCCGACGAATTCGCCGACTATACTGCCGCTATAGTTATCCGTTGGGCTATCAAACGGACTCCGAATGCGATGAAATTTGGCAGGCTGCTTGTCTACACTATAATAAGACCACACGCCAAGTTTCATCCCATTCCGAGAACATTTTCTGGCCACTCATCAAATAAATATTCGGAGGTGCCGCGGGCGCGTGCGAGTGTGTCTGGGCTCAGAACAGACAACGGAAAGGACGGGCGGACTCGGACGGATGCAATTTTTGAAAACATAAGGATGCAATGCACATAATTACAAGGCAAAGATGCGACACGCACGCAGATGACATGGCAACGGCGATGAATAGCTGGCTGACACCTGGCACATCGGTCTCGGGGTGTCACACTAAGTTTGGGGATGCCCAAGGCACCCCAAGGTAAAATTCAAGGACAACCAAAAGCCTAAGCTTCGGGATTCCCCGGGAAGGCATCCCCTCTTTCGTCTTCATCTATCGGTAACTATACCCGGAGCTATATTTTTATTCACCACATGATATGTGTTTTACTTGGAGTGTCATCTATAATTTGAGTCTTTGCTTGTTAGTTTGCCACAATTATACTTGCTGGACACACCTTTTTGAGAGAGATAAATATGGCCTAGGAATTGATAGAACACTCTATGTGCTTCACCTATATCTTTTGAGTTGAATAGTTTTTGCTCTAGTGCTTCACTTACATCTTTTAGAACACGGTGGTAATTATATTATGTAGAAATTGTTGATCTCTCATGCTTCACTTATATCCTTTTGAGAGTATATTAAAACAGCATGGTAGTGTGCTTTGGCTATAAAACTAGCCTTCACAAGATAGGCATCCAAGATCAATGTAGTAAAAACTTTCACACTAAGTGCATTGAATATGATGAGAAGTTGGATGCTTGATAATTGTTTTGAGATATGAGGATAGTGATATTAGAGTCATGCTAGTGGAGTTATTATGAAATTGAGAAATGCTTGTGTTAAAGTCAGTGATTCCTGTAGCATGCACGTATGGTGAGCCGCTTGATGGCTTCTCGCCCCTCGTTGGTTACCCCAAGTGGAAGGTTTGAGATGTAGCGTAGCGGCAAATTTCCCTTGGCAAAGATACCAAGGATCGAATCTCGTGAGACTCCGAGGGTCGACAAGAAGGTGTCAATAGCGCCAGAAACTTTTGCTTGATAGGACCTGCACACAGATACAAATAACTTTGCTCCCAACGAGTACAGAGAGGTTGTCAATCCCTCCGGCCTTGTCATTTACAAAGGATCAAACGCAAGAGATAATAGTGATAGATATGACTTCAACTAGGAAATAAGAACAGGAAGTAAATAGCGGGTGTGACCAGTGATGGTAATAGGGACCGGGGTCCCATGATGTTCACTAGTGATGTCTCTCTCCCAAAAGACGATAAAACAGCTAAGCGAGGTAAACAAATTACAGTTGGGCAATTGACAGGATTATGTGCGCAAACCAATGCTAACTATGTTGTACAGAAGGGTAGAGGCTCAAAAGCATGGGCGGTACGCCAAGGCAAGTAGACCGAAATCCATCTGCATCTACTACTAATCATCCACCTTGAGATATCTATCCAGAACATCTCTCTGGTATTAAGTTGCGAGTCCCACCCAAAGTGTAAACTCAAAGCAAAAGACAACTGCATTAAAAGAACTTTGCGTAAAGTAAACAATCCTTGCACCCGCAAGTACAAGCACCGTTGTTTTCCCCCTTGTGGCAACAGCACATCCCCTAGACTCATGTTTCTGTCACTCAAACTAGTCATCGAGGGGCATGAACCCACAATCAAGCATAACGTTCCCTCTTGGAGTTATTACCTACTACTTGGCCAAAGCAATAAACAGCAACGGAGAACATGCAAGAATTACTCAAGAACATAAATATAAAAGAGGTGAATCAAATATATTACTCACACACAATCTGAACATAATCTCATAATCCATCGGATCCCAGGAAACTCAGCATAGCAACAGCATAAAGATTACATATGTGCCTCGATCATGTAGGGCAGCTCACGAGGTCTAATCGATGAAGAACAAAGAGGGGAGGAGAACATCACATAGCTACTGGTCATGGACCCATGGTCCAAGGGAGACTACTCACAACTCATCCGGGAAGCGTCCATGGTGGTGGAGAAGCTCCCGGTGGTGGTTCTCCCCTCCGGCAGGGTGCCGGGAAGAGTTCTCCTAGTGCTCCCGATCTTGGAAGCGCGGCGGTGGCGGAACAGAGATGAGATCGCGAAAAAGGGTTCCGTCCTCGAGGTTTTCGGGACGCGTGGTAAATATATGCCAAAGGGGGGCACCAGAGGCGGAGGTGGGGCCCCAGGCACCCCCCTGGCGCGGCCAGGGGTGGGGCCGCGCCAGGTGGCCGCCTGGGCCACCCCCGGCTCCCTCTGGCCCTGCCTTGGTTTTTCCGGAAGCTCCCGACACGCTGATTTTTTCTGTATTTTTCCCGGAATTTTTAGGGCACTTTTAATATGGGGGAAACCTGAAATAGAAAAACAGCAGAAAACAGGAACTGGCACTGGGGTGCACTGAGTTAATAGGTTAGTCCAAATATGATCAAAAGTGTATGGAAGTGCATAAATATCATAGCAATATCACACAAAAGAGGCATGGAGCAAGCAGAAATTATAGATACGTTTTGGACGTATCACTGCTATGTGACGAAGTTAGAGCATGAGGTATTTGTAAAGTGTCATCCTTTGTGTGGAGGTCGGGGGAGCGCGATGGTTAACTCCTACCAACCTCCCCCCTAGGAGCATGCGTTGATTTCTTTGTTTTGATGACTCATAAATTTTTGCAATAAGTATATGAGTTCTTATGACTAATGTGGAGCCCATGGATTATACGCACTCTCACCCTTCCACCATTGCTAGCCTTTCTTGTACCGCGCAACTTTCGCCGGTACCATACACCCACTATATATCCTTCCTCAAAACAGCCACCATATACTTTCCTCAAAACAGCCACCATACCTACCTATCATGGCATTTCCATAGCCATTCCGAGATATATTGCCATGCAACTTTCCACCATTCCGTTCATATGACACGCTTCATATTGTCATATTGCCATGCATGATCATGTAGTTGACATCGTATTTGTGGCTAGGCCACCATGCATAATTTTTCATACATGTCACTCTTGATTCATTGCACATCCCGGTACACCGCCGGAGGCATTCATATAGGTCATACTTTGTTCTAGTATCGAGTTGTAATATCGAGTTGTAATTCAATGAAAGTGTGATGATCATCATTATTAGAGCATTGTCCCATATGAGGAAAGGCTACATAAAGAAAGCCCCTCCAAAAAAAGGGAAAGTCCAAAGAAAAAAAAGGAAGGCCCAAAAAAAGGGACAATTGCTACTATCTTTTTCCACACATGTGCTTCAAAGTTGCACCATGTTCTTCATGTTAGAGAGTCTCATGTTTAGTCACTTTCATATACTAGTGGGAATTTACATTATAGAACTTGTCTTGTATATTCCAACGATGGGCTTCCTCAAATGCTCTAGGTCTTCGTGAGCAAGCAAGTTGGATGCACACCCACTAGTTTCTTTTGTTGAGCTTTCATACATTTTTAGCTCTAGTGCATCCGTTGCATGGTGATACGTCCAAAATGTATCTATAATTTCTGCTTGCTCCATGCCTCTTTTGTGTGATATTGCTATGATATTTATGCACTTCCATACACTTCTGATCATATTTGGACTAACCTATTAACTCAGTGCACCACAGTGCCAGTTCCTGTTTTCTGCTGTTTTTCTATTTCAGGTTTCCCCCATATTAAAAGTGCCCTTAAAATTCCGGGAAAAATACAGGACAAATCAGCGTATCGGGAGCTTCAAGAAAAACCAAAGCAGGGCCAGAGGGGAGCCTGGGGTGGCCCAGGCGGCCACCCGGCGCGGCCTCACCCCTGGCCGCGCCAGGGGGGCGCCTGGGGCCCCACCTCCGCCTCTGGTGACCCCCTTTTGCATATATATTGCTCGCGTCCTGAAACCCTCGAGGACGGAACCCTTTTTTACGATCTCGCCTCTGTTCCGCCGCCGCCGCGCTTCCAAGATCGGGAGCACCAGGAGAACTCTTCCCGGCACCCTGCCCGAGGGGAGAACTACCACCGGGAGCTTCTCCACCACCATGGACGCTTCCCGGATGAGTTGTGAGTAGTCCCCCTTGGACCATGGGTCCATGATCACTAGCTATGTGATGTTCTCCTCCCCTCTTTGTTCTTCATGGATTAGACCTCGTGAGCTGCCCTACATGATCGAGGCATCTATGTAATCTTTATGCTGTTGCTCTGCTGAGTTTGCTGGGATCCGATGGATTATGAGATTATGTTCAGATTGTGTGTGAGTAATATATTTGATTCACCTCTTTTATATTTATGTTCTTGAGTAATTCTTGCATGTTCTCCATTGCTATTTATTGCTTTGGCCGAGTAGTAGGTAGTAACTCCAAGAGGGAACGTTATGCTTGATTGTGGGTTCATGCCCCTCGATGACTAGTTTGAGTGACAGAAACATGAGTCTAGGGGATGTGTTGTTGCCACAAGGGGGAAAACAACGGTGCTTGTACTTGCGGGTGCAAGGATTGTTTACTTTACGCAAAGTTCTTTTAATGCAGTTGTCTGTTGCTTTGAGTTTACACTTTGGGTGGGACTCGCAACTTAATACCAGCGAGATGTTCTAGATAGATATCTCAAGGTGGATGATTAGTAGTAGATGCAGATGGATTTCGGTCTACTTGCCTTGGCGTACCGCCCATGCTTTTGAGCCTCTACCTTTCTTTACAGCATAGTTAGCATTGGTTTGCGCACATAATCCTGTCAATTGCCCAGCTGTAATTTGTTTACCTCGCTTAGCTGTTTTATCCTCTTTTGGGTGAGAGACATCACTAGTGAACATCATGGGACCCCGGTCCATATTACCATCACTGATCACACCCGCTATTTACTTCCTGTTCTTATTTCCTAGTTGCAGTCATACCTATCACTATTACCTCTTGCGTTTGATCCTTTGTAAACAGCAAGGCCGGAGGGATTGACAACCTCTCTGTACTCGTTGGGAGCAAAGTTATTTGTATCTGTGTGCAGGTCCTGTCAACCGCTAAGTTGGCGCCGTTAGCGTTGACACCTACTTGTTGGCCCTCGGAGTCACACGGGATTCGATCCTAGGTATCTTGCCAAGGGAAACTTGCCGTTACGCTACATCTCAAACCTTCCACTTGGGGTAACCAACGAGGGGCGAGAAGCCATCAAGCAAAGTTTCTGGCGCCGTAGCCGGGGACTCCACTCTTCAAGATAGGGGAGTTGCACGCTATCTTTTATCTTTGCCTTTTAGTCTTGTTAGTTTACATTTCAGTTTTTGCTTTAGTGTCCTTTACCAAAAATCACAAAAATAGTTATCTTGCTTGCTGCTGCTATGGGTTCCACCGAGAACACCAAGGTCTGTGACTTCACTAGTCATAACAATGATGACTTTATCTGCACGCCTATTACTACACCTGCCACTTCAGCACCTTCTTATGAAATTAAACCTGCTTCACTGAACCTAGTTATGAAAGATCAATTCTCCGGTGCTGGAGATGATGCTGCTTTGCACTTAAATAATTTTGTTGAGCTCTATGATATGCAAAAGTACACCGAAATAGATGGTGATATTGTTAAGCTTAAGCTTTTTCCTTTCTCCTTGAGAGGAGGAGCTAAAATCTGGTTTCAATCCTTGCCTAGGAATAGCATAGATTCTTGGGACAAGTGCAAGGATGCCTTTATTGGGAAGTACTATCCCCCTGCTAAAATTATCCAACTAAGGAGTAACATAATGAATTTTAAACAATTGGATAATGAACACGTTGCCCAAGCTTGGGAACGCATGAAATCTCTTGTCAAGAACTGCCTACTCATGGTTTGACTACTTGGATGGTTATCCAAACTTTTTATGCAGGCTTGAACTTTACCTCGCGGAACTTGTTGGATTCGGCCGCGGGAGGAACCTTTATGTCAACTACACTTGGTGCTGCCACGAAACTTCTCGATGAGATGATGACCAACTATTCCCAATGGCACACCGAACGCGCTCCAACGGGTAGGAAGGTAAACTCAGTCGAGGAGATTTCCTCCCTAAATGAAAAAGTTGACTTGATCATGTCTCTACTTTCCAAGCAATCTCCTATTGATCCTCATGATGTTCCTTTAAATTCTTTGATTGCTCGAGATCAAGTAGATGTGAACTTTATCTCTAGAAACAATTTCAATAACAATGCTTATAGGAGTAATTTTGGTAGCAACCCTAGACCGTTCCCCTCTAATTCCTACGGGAACAACAATGCTTATCCTAGCACCAGGAACTCCACCCAAAGAGATAGAGACATGCCTAGTTATGAGAAACTTCTAGAAATAGAGAAGGCCACTAAGAACTACATGCACACCCAATATGAACAAAACAAGACCTTCTCGAGGCAATTAGATGAGCATACTGCTATCTTGCAAGACATTGGTAGACAACTGGAGAGCCTATATATTGAGATTTCTAACCTCCAGACTAGGCTCACCATCACTGAGACCCAAGTTTCCAATATGTCCCACACACAAGCCACTTTGATAAACCAAATGGCAGCTAAACCCGAAGTGGTTGCACCCCTGAAGGAGGAAGAAGATAGAATTAAGAGCCTTCCTACCCACCACACTGTTGCTACTATCCAAGTTGTTGAGGATATCCAAACTCTTAGCACCCAATGCACTCCTAGTCCCATTGGACCTATTAATGGTGATGCCATGACCTCAACCGTAGAAACTCCTATGACCATAGAAGCTACCAAACAAGTGAGCCTAAAGGACACCACTACCACTTTACTTGATAGTAGTGACCTTGATTTTTATAATTGCACCCTTTCTGAAGTTATTAGTTTTCTTCACAAAATGTCTAGAGATCCCCACACTAGCACACTTAATCTTGCCTTCACAAAGCATATCACTAATGCTCTCATCAAAGCTAGGGAGGAGAAGCTTAGGGTAGAAGCCTCCATACCTAGAAAGCTAGAAGATGGTTGGGATCCTATGATTAAAATTAAGTTGAATAACTTCTCTTGCTATGCTTTATGTGATGTTGGAGCTAGTATCTCCGTTATGCCCAAAAGAATATATGATATGTTTAAATTGAAATCTTTTGATCCTTGTTCTTTTGGTGTTCGTCTTGTTGATTCTTCCGTAAAGAAACCTTTGGGGAAGATCGACGATGTTCTTATCATTGTTAATGACAATTATGTTCCCGTTGATTTTACTATTATGGATATTGAATGTGAACCTTCATGTCCAATTATTTTGGGACGTCCTTTTCTTCGCACCGTTGGTGCTATCATTGACATGAAAGAGGGGAATATAAAATTCCAATTTCCTCTCAAGAAAGGGATGGAACACTTCCCTAGAAAGAAGATTAAGTTGCCTTTTGAGTCCGTTACACGGGCTAGCTATTCTTTTACTCTTGATAAAACTTGATCCTCTCTTTTTGCATTATGCCTAGCTTAAAGGCATAAAAGAAAGCGCTTTTGGGAGGCAGCCCACAACGAATTAGGTTTTATTTTGCTTTTGTTGTGTCTTGATGTTTGTTACTACAGTAGCATCATCATTGTATCTTTTCTTTTCAACTTTGTGCCAAGTTTAGCCTCCGATTGCAAGAAAGTTCAAAAGTTGTGACGTGCAGTCCAGAAAACAGATTCTGTCCTTGGACAGAAAAATTCGTATAAAATCACCAGATCATCTTTTTGATCTGAATTGTTTTGACCGCGTGCACTATACAATTGGCTTTCGGGCGTCTGTTCTGAGTTTTTTGATTTGAGTTGCAGAAGTTCCCGGAAAAAATTATTTACTACCTGCTGCTCTGTTTTTCACAGATTCTGTCCTGTTTTGCCTTTTCTTCATTTTGCAAACCTTGAGCTTCTTTTTCTTTGCAAAAACCTTTTGGCAATCTTGAGAAACAGTAGCTCTTCAAGATTATCTTTATTTCCAGCAAGGAAAAATTATTTTATTATGGGTACTAACCTCGCTAATCAGATTATGATGAGTTATGTATGAAGGGAGTTTTCAAGTGTGCGAGGGAAGATGATAAAAAGATTCAGGAGGGTCAAACGCTCAAGCTTGGGGATGCCCCCGTGCACCCCCAAGAAATATTCAAGAAGACTCAAGAGTCTAAGCTTGGGGATGCCCCCATGCATCCCCTTCTCCATCAACAATTATCTGTTCGTCTTTCGTTCCACTATATTATTATCACTTCATGTGTTATGTGCTATGCTTGGAGCGTCTTGCTTTTAGTTTCCTTTTTAGTTTTCTTTAGCTTTGCTTGCTGTTCATAACGAGTTAGAACCCAGCTTTCTTTGTGTGGAGGAGAAACACACTCCACTTCAACCTAGAACACAACATAGGATTTTCATGCTTATCTTTGCTGTGTGTGTTCTTTGTCTTTCCATAGCTACTGTCATGTTTAGCTCTTAGTTTTCATGCTTTTCTTTTTAAAAAGAGATTTTGTTTAGTTGGTTGTTGAACTCTCTTGAGTTTTCATGTTTATCTTGTTAAGAGAGTTTGTCTGTTGCACTGAGTTGTGTGTCTTAACTTAAAGAAGGTAATTGAGGTTGCTATTTAATTTTAGTAGTAACTTGCAATAGTTTTGAGGTATTGCCATGAGTAATGTTTGAACTTTTGGTGTCAAGAGCTTTAGCCTATTAGTGATAGATGTCGTATTTTGGGCAATCCGTGTTTATTTTTGAAAACCTACAAAATAGTTGAGAACTTTAGCTACTAAATGGATCACTAATATTTGGAGGGATCGAATATTAGAGTACACTCACGTACCATGAGCCGAGGATGCGCCAGGATAACCAAATTCCCATACACTCCTCCTAGGGGTACTTGTCTCTTTGAGAACCTCCTAATTAGTTTGAGATTTACCGATAATAAGTGCATGAGTTCTTCGGACTAATGTGAGTATTCGAAAGTTGACACTTCCACCTAACCATATTTTTCTAGCCTCTTCGGTACCGTGCATTGCCCTTTCTCACCTCGAGAGTTGGCGCATACTTCACCGGTGCATCCAAATCCTTGGCACGATACGCTCTGTCATCATAAGCCTCATTATATCCTTCCTCAAAACAGCCACCATACCTACCTATTAAGGCATTTCCATAGCCTTTCTGAGATACATTGCCATCCAACATCCATCTTCTCATGACTTGATCTTCATGTCATACATGCTTTTTGGTTGATCGATGAGCCGCATGCTAGTTGGGCCTTGCCCTAATCATTGCTACATGACGCGCTAGTATCATTGCATATCCTGCTACACTAGCAGAGGCATACATTTGCATACATCATGATAGTTTCATTTTCTTTATGTTGAGTACTTTTGTAAAGTGTGAAAGATCTTCTATACTTCTTGTAATACATAGATTGTTGCCCCTAAAGTGAGGGAAAGATCCCAAAGAAGACAAATCAAAAGATCCCAAAGAGGACAAATGAGAGATAAATAGAAAGAGCCATTGAGGCCACAAAAAAATAAAAAAAGAGAAAAAAGAGAAAAAGAAATAAAAAGAGATAAGGGGGCACACTACTATTTCTTTTGAGAGATCCACACTCGTACTCCATCTTATACCTTGTACTCCATAGAGATTATCATTCATACATATAGCTATGTGGGGACCTTTACACTATAGAACTTGGCTTGTATATTCCAATGATGAGCCTCCTCAAAAGAGCTCTAGGTCTTCTTGAGCAAGCAAGTTGGATGCACCCCCACTAGTTCCATTCGAGAGCTTACCTTAGCTCATATGTGCATCCGTTACATGGCAATCCCTACTCCTCACATCATATCTATCATTTGGCTTTCTCTCGCCGATGATTGTCCTCATTGATGTGAGCCTTTCACACCTTTTTTGTCTTCCCCCTCTACCATTTTTTCTCTCTTTGCCATCCTAAGTGTCGACTTTCTTGCTTACGCTCATCCATTGCATGAGTGCTCAAAATATCGAAAGGGAGTGGATCATTTTGACTTGTACCTGGCTGACGATCTGGGGATGAGTCAAGATAAGATTCCAAAGAAGACCAAGTGTGAAACTTTAGTAGATTAAGTTCTCAACAATACAAAAACTATGTTTTACTCTCTCATATATCCCTATCCCCTTTCTTGCACACAAACACCATTTGGAGACATTCGAGTCACGGACAACGAGAGCTCTTGCACCTTTATGTTCTTATGTTACTTGTTACAATGCTAATATAGACTCTTGCTTGTTATGACTTGAATTGGATTACATGCCTTGATTACTTTACTTAAAAGTTCTTATATGGTTGATAGAATTCCACCACAGAAATTATGCTTGTTATCATTTACCTACTCGAGGACGAGCAGGAATTAAGCTTGGGGATGGTGATACGTCCAAAACGTATCTATAATTTCTGCTTGCTCCATGCTTCTTTTGTGTGAGATTGCTATGATATTTATGCACTTCCATACACTTTTGATCATATTTGGACTAACCTATTAACTCAGTGCACCACAGTGCCAGTTCCTGTTTTCTGCTGTTTTTCTATTTCAGGTTTCCCCCATATTAAAAGTGCCCTAAAAATTCCGGGAAAAATACAGGAAAAATCAGCGTATTGGGAGCTTCAAGAAAAACCAAAGCAGGGCCAGAGGGGAGCCTGGGGTGGCCCAGGCGGCCACCCGGCGCGGCCCCACCCCTGGCCGCGCCAGGGGGGCGCCTGGGGCCCCACCTCCGCCTCTGGTGACCCCCTTTTGCATATATATTGCTCGCGTCCCGAAACCCTCGAGGACGGAACCCTTTTTTACAATCTCGACTCTGTTCCGCCGCCGCCGCGCTTCCAAGATCGGGAGCACCAGGAGAACTCTTCCTGGCACCCTGCCGGAGGGGAGAACTACCACCGGGAGCTTCTCCACCACCATGGACGCTTCCCGGATGAGTTGTGAGTAGTCCCCCTTGGACCATGGGTCCATGACCAGTAACTATGTGATGTTCTCCTCCCCTCTTTGTTCTTCATGGATTAGACCTCGTGAGCTGCCCTACATGATCGAGGCACATATGTAATCTTTATGCTGTTGCTCTGCTGAGTTTGCTGGGATCCGATGGATTATGAGATTATGTTCAGATTGTGTGTGAGTAATATATTTGATTCACCTCTTTTATATTTATGTTCTTGAGTAATTCTTGCATGTTCTCCGTTGCTATTTATTTCTTTGGCCGAGTAGTAGGTAGTAACTCCAAGAGGGAACGTTATGCTTGATTGTGGGTTCATGCCCCTCGATGACTAGTTTGAGTGACAGAAACATGTGTCTAGGGGATGTGCTGTTGCCACAAGGGGGAAAACAATGGTGCTTGTACTTGCGGGTGCAAGGATTGTTTACTTTACGCAAAGTTCTTTTAATGCAGTTGTCTGTTGCTTTGAGTTTACACTTTGGGTGGGACTCGCAACTTAATACCAGCGAGATGTTCTGGATAGATATCTCAAGGTGGATGATTAGTAGTAGATGCAGATGGATTTCGGTCTACTTGCCTTGGCGTACCGCCCATGCTTTTGAGCCTCTACCTTTCTTTACAGCATAGTTAGCATTGGTTTGCGCACATAATCCTGTCAATTGCCCAGCTGTAATTTGTTTACCTTGCTTAGCTGTTTTATCGTCTTTTGGGAGAGAGACATCACTAGTGAACATCATGGGACCCCGGTCCATATTACCATCACTGATCACACCCGCTATTTACTTCCTGTTCTTATTTCCTAGTTGCAGTCATACCTATCACTATTACCTCTTGCGTTTGATCCTTTGTAAACAGCAAGGCCGGAGGGATTGACAACCTCTCTGTACTCGTTGGGAGCAAAGTTATTTGTATCTGTGTGCAGGTCCTGTGAACCGCTAAGTTGGCGCCGTTAGCATTGACACCTACTTGTTGGCCCTCGGAGTCTCACGGGATTCGATACTTGGTATCTTGCCAAGGGAAACTTGCCGTTATGCTACATCTCAAACCTTCTACTTGGGGTAACCAACGAGGGGCGAGAAGCCATCACATGGCAATCCCTACTCACTCACATTGATATCTATTGAT
The DNA here is from genome assembly GCA_902687465.1 of Secale cereale. Classification (NCBI taxonomy): domain Eukaryota; kingdom Viridiplantae; phylum Streptophyta; class Magnoliopsida; order Poales; family Poaceae; genus Secale; species Secale cereale. The sequence goes on from LR738711.1 coordinate 940,462,689, forward strand.
GGGCATCTCCATAGCCCGTTGATACGCCTAGTCGATGTGAGACCAGCTCCCTCCTTTTTGTCTTCTTCACAACCACCTCTCTATTCCACATAGTGCTATATATGTCCATGGCTCACGCTCATGTATTGCGTGAAAGTTGAAAGGTTTGAAAGAATAGAGTATGAAAACAAGTGCTTGGCTGAAACCGGGGTTGTGCATGATATGAATATTTTGTGTGATGATGAGGGAGCATAGCCAGACTATATGATTTTGTAGGGATAACTTTCTTTAGCCATAGTATTTTGAGAAGACATGATTGCTTTGTTAGTATGCTTGAAGTATTATTATTTCTTATGTCAATATAGACTTTTGTCTTGAATCTTTCAGATCTGAACATTCATTCCACAATTAAGAGAATTACATTGAAAAGCTATGTTGGTTAGCATTGCACATCAAAAATTCTGTTTTTATCATTTACCTACTCGAGGACGAGCAGGAATTAAGCTTGGGGATGCTTGATACGTCTCCAACGTATCTATAATTTTTTATTGTTCCATGCTATTATTTATGATGTTTTGGATGTTTAATGGGCTTTGTTATACACTTTTATATTATTTTTAGGACTAACCTACTAACCCAAAGGCCCAGTCCAGATTGCTGTTTTTACATATTTCAGGGTTCTACAGAAAAGAAATATCAAACGGGGTCCAAACGGAATGAAACTTCGGGAGAGATATTTTTGGTGCAAAATACGCACGGGAGACTTGAGAACCACGGAATAGGGCTGACGTGGCGTCCACGAGGGTGGGGGCGCCCCCCCCCCCCCTCTATAGGGCGCGCCCCCTGCCTCGTGGGCACCCCGTCTGGCCCCCGGTGCCCTCCTTCCTCCTATATATACCTATGTACCCTGGAAACATCAGAAGAACAGAGAAAACCCTAGTTCCACTACTGCAACCTTCTGTTCCCATGAGATCCCATCTTGGGGCCTGTTCTGGAGCTCCGCCGGAGGGGGGGGATCTACCACGGAGTGCTTCTACATCATCATCATTGCCTCACCATGAGTTGTGAGTAGTTTACCACAGACCTTCGGGTCCATAGCTAGTATCTAGATGGCTTATTCTCTCTCTTTGGATCTCAATACCAAGTTCTCCTCGGTCTCCGAGGAGATCTATTCGATGTAATCTCTTTTTGCGGTGTGTTTGTCGAGATCCGATGAATTGTGGGTTTATGATCAAGATTATCTATGAGAAATATTTGGTTCTTTTCTGAACTCTTTATGTATCATTATAATATCCTTGCAAGTATCTTCGAATTATTGGTTTGGTTTGGCCTACTAGATCTATAGTCTTGCAATGGGAGAAGTGTTTGGCTTTGGGTTCATCTTGCGGTGTCCTTTCCCAGTGACAGTAGGGGCAGCAAGGCACGTATTGTATTGTTGCCATCGAGGATAAAAAGATGGGGTTTATATCACTATGTTTGAGTTTATCCCTATACATCATGTCATCTTGCTTAAGGCGTTACTCTGTTCTTATGAACTTAATAATCTAGATGCATGCTGCATAGCGGTCGATGTGTGGAGTAATAGTAGTAGATGCAGAATCGTTTCGGTCTACTTGTCTCGGACATGATGCCTATACATAATGATCATGCCTAGACAGTCTCATAATTATTCGCTTTTCTATCAATTGCTTGACAGTAATTTGTTTACCCGCCGTAGAATATCGCTATCAGGAGAGAAGCCACTAGAGAAAACTATGGCCCCGGGTCTATTATCAACATATCAATCTACAATCTACTTTACTTTTCCACTTTTACTTTCTGTTCTTATATCCAAAAATATCAAACTATCATATCTATCAGATCTCACTTTCGTAAGTGACCGTAAAGGGATTGACAACCCCTTATCGCGTTGGCTGCGGAGTTCTTATTTGTTTGTGCAGGTGCGACGGACTCGCGCGTAGTCTCCTACTGGATTGATACCTTGGTTCTCAAAAACTGAGGGAAATACTTACGCAACTGTGCTGCATCACCCTTTCCTCTTCGAGGGAATATAATGCAAGCTCGAGAAGTAGCATGTGAACTTTTCCTTTGCGCAGAAAGTTGGATGCACTCTCCTCTTTGACGGCTTTTTACTCCTATGTCAGCACGTAGTTTGGGCGTCTCATCCTTGCTCTTTAGACTGACAATGGAAAAGAGTTCGACAACCATGCTTTTCCCACTTTTCTGTCGCACCACGGCACCGTTTTTTGTCTCACATGCCCATATACTTCATAGCAGAACGGTCGAGCCGAACGCGTCCTTCGCACTCTGAACAACTGTGTTCGCACGCTCCTGTTCCATGCTAATGTGCCATGTTTCTGGCCGGACGCACTCGCCACTACTTCTCTTCTCCTTAACTTCGCCCTTGCCGCCCACGGTGGAACTATGCACCTCACCATCTTCTCTTTGGTACGCCCCCATCTTATGATGGCTTGCGTATCTTTGGGTGCCTTTGCTATCCTAGCATTGCCAACTCCGCTCCTCAATAACTCACACCTCGTTCTGTCACTTGCATCTTCATCGGCTACCCCTACAACTCCAAGGGATATCGGTGCTACGATCCTGTCTCCTACCGTGTGTTCACTTCCCGACACGTTTACTTTGATGAGCATGTGTTTCCGTTTCAC